>JAJKFI010000062.1:2279677-2304631 GCA_029204185.1 Lerista edwardsae | reverse complement strand
AAAGTATGTTTGGACCACTCTCAGAGTCAGAGAGGCCAGCACACAGAGGTGCGACATCCTCCCTGACTCCGAGGGTGGTCCAAACGCGCTTTACGGTGCCCCCGGGGCAGGCCAAACTTTGCTGGCTTAACTGTGCCAGCCTAACTCCAGGTTAGGATTGCACCCTGGGACCGTAAGCTCTGCTTTTCAAGAGCACTCCAGAAGAGCAGAGGTCAGACAAGGTTAGTCTGAGGCGCACTCAAAATACGTGCTGCCTGTTAAGTACTCTGCAGATCTGACTTTTTAAAAAATCATCCTGTGCTCTTTGGCAAACACATGTCACTGTCATTAGCAAAACAATACACACACTTGCTGTTAAAATGCGTGGATTTGACCCTGACGTTTTTTTTTACTGGACTTTCCTTTCGCGTAATTTCCAGGCAAGACCTCTGGTCACAGAGCTTTCTATTTATGTGCTGGGCATGCTCTTAATTTCACAGCCATAAAACTGACACTTCTGTGCCCCAATAAAATCTAGCATGAAGGAAACCCAGAAGGACACGGAGAAGATGAATGCACTGAGTTCTCTTTCGAAATTAGTTCCCTACAAGTTGCCAAACTCGTAAAAAATACAAAATAAATAGTCTGCCTGCTGCAGGTTTGACCACCCATACAAATGCACTTTGCTTGGGCTCAATGTCCAGCTATGCTCTGCCAATTATTTACTTGATCTCCCATCCCTCTGCCAAAAGTCTGTTTTGAAACACTCCTAATTGTTACCCACCCTCATTCTGACTCTTAATGCAAAAGGGGCATCTTGCTGGTTGCTGGCACAAATGTTCCAGCCATTTGATACTGAAGATGGGTGAAAGAGTCCATTCTGATTACTTTGTGCTTTGACTCCTTTGCTGGGAAAGGTCCAATATTGCAGTGGTTCCCAAACTGTGTGTCAGGACCCACCAGTGGGTCTCGAGCCAATTTCAGGTGGGTTGCAAATCACCTGGAGCAGCCATATTAAAAACATGGGAAGATGGGAAGCAGGGAAGGGGGAGGGCTGTGTGGTTGTTTGGCTTGTGTCAAGGTAGGAAGTAGGCTTTTTTTCTGATTCACTTTGCTGATTCACTTGGCGGAGAAATCACCCAACTGATGGCTGCATCATCAGGAAAGCAACGGGCTCTGGGCAGATCTAAGGGAGGGCAAAGCTCTAAGTTTTGCAAGAAGCCTTACCTTGCAGTGGAAATCACTCCTCTCCTGCACCGTTTTAGCCAATCCTCACAGGGAAAAGCAACATCTTGGCGTTGCTTACTGGCTACAGCAGCGAGGGAGAGGAGGGATTTACATGGCAGGGTAAGGCTTCTTGCAACACTTAGAGCTTTGCCCTCCCTGTAGACCCGCTTCTGGCTCTGGGGTCACAATGGCGGCACTTCCGGCCTTGACATCACTTCTGGTGGGTCCTGGGCAGATTGTCATTCTAAAAAGTGGGTCCTGGTGCTAAAACGTTTGAGAAACCACTGCAATATTGGATTGAAGAGCATGAGGAAACAGCATCCTGCCCCACCTGCAGTGGTTGTTGGCAACCTCTGCTACAACGGTGCGCTGTGCGAGAGTGGTAGAACCACCCCACCAGAGTTCCTTCAAAAGTACCATCATTTCTGTGATCACTTACAACCCATGGCTCTGAGCAGCTGGAGCCCATGGGTTGTAAGTACTTATAGGATCACCGCAGTGGGGCACTTTTCAGATAACTCCGGTAGGGCAGTTCTGTCTCACCTGCCTCTGCCACACAGCACATCGCTGGTCTGCTGTGTTCAGATAACAGGAGGATTTGATTGTAAGCTCCTTGGGGCAGGAACCCATCTTGTCTACGCACTGACGGTGCCACATCACGACAACGATACCATCTAAACAGTGACGTCATTCACTGGCGCCAGCAACCGGAACACTGCTGGCGCCAGGATCCGGAACGCCGCGACAGATGGGTGAGCTGTAGCTCCCCGCCCCCTTCCGGCGCCTGGCAACGCCTCCCTGCGCCCGGAATTGCTCTCTTACAGAGCGATCCAGTCGCAAGGGCGGGAGGGAGGACAAAAAGAGCGCGCGGAGTCTGCCGCGCGCTGTCCCGCTCTCCCCGGAACTATCGGAACGGGGTACCACCCCATTCCGGTAGGATGACGCCGTTGCATCTAAAGGGGCTTGAGCACTGAGCGTGGGTGTGTAGCCTGCACAGAGACCAGCTCCCGCCACGAATGTGCCTCTGCTCATAATGGGAAGCACATTGCATTGGGTGTGCGGCTCTCGACTACCACAATCCCAGGGATGCCGGTGCCTTCAGGACCGTTTGTGATGCAGCACTGAGTCCCGAGCAAAGAAATTGATACAGCCTGTCATCGCGCGCATGCCTGGGGCATGGTTTCCCAAAGTGAAGCCAGCGTTTGAACAACAAGAAGAAGAAAAAACAGCCTAAGGAATTACGCGCACAGAATAAATGAACTCGCCACTTTTGCATGTGGCTTTTCTCCAAAGTAGAGCAGCAAGAGCAAGGGCTCTGAGCTTTGACAGCAATCTACTCTAATTTCCTGCTAAAATCTTTCCCTCCCTCCCTTGGAGGCATCAGAGCATAATATTCAGAGCACAATCCTAACCTGGAGTTAGGCCAGCAGTTAAGCCAGCAATGTTTGGCTGGCACAAGGGCCACCACTTTCGGAGTCAGGGAGGAAGGCACACATCTGTGTGCTGGTCTCTCTGATTTCGAGGGTGGTCCAAACATGCTTTAAGGTGTCCTTGTGCCTGCCAAACTTTGCTATCCTAACAGTGCTGGCCTAACTCCAGGTTAGGACTGCACCCTCAACTGTAGCAAAGGAGGCAAGGAGCATTCCTGCAAAGAAATGTCATCCCTTTTACATTCAGTGCAATACCTTATCTATGAGGGTGGGGGGAATAGATTATTACGTGTGCCACAATTCCCTATTAGGACAATTATTGCACAGTCATTTTTAGGAATGATGTTTGGAGGGTTTGGTTTTGTTTAGTTTGCAACGATTCCTTGCCACAGCAAGTCAAGGTGACCTGATGCAAAAGTGTCATTTGCATACTATCCTCAGGCTTGTGGCTCCTGCTGTTCTGGAAGAGAGCACACGGGGAAGACAGGCAATATTTTAATTATATCAGTTGCTCTTTTAAACTGTTGCAGGGCGCATTCCTAACCTAGAGTTAGGCCGATACAGTTAGGCCCACAATGTTTGGCCGGCACAAGGGCCACCGTAAAGTGTGTTTTACAGATTTTTAAAAGCATGTGGACAGATTTTTTTTTTTACCCAGCGGGTACTTAATCTGTGGAACTCTTTGCCACAGGAGGTGGTGATGGCATCTGGTCTAGATGCCTTTAAGAGGGGATTGGACAGATTTCTGGAAGAAAAGTCCATCGTGGACTATAGGCAATGATGGATTGTGCAACCTCCTTACATTGGTGGTGGGCTACTTCAGAGTAGCGGGTGCAAGGGAGTGGCAACAGGTTGCAAGCATCTTGTTGTCTCTTGCCTCCCTGGGCCACCTGGTGAGCCTCTGTGAAATACAGGAAGCTGGACTAGATGGGCCTTTTGCCTGATCCAGCAGGGCTCTTCTTATGTTCTTATGTGTTTGGACCACTCTCAGAGTCAGGGAGGATGGCGCACATCTGTCTGCTGGCCTCTCTGACTCTGAGTGGTCCAAACATACTTTACAGTGCCCCTTGTGCCAACTAAACTTTGCTTTATTTACCTCATATTTACCTCAGAATTTTATTTACTTCAGAAATTTACCTCAGAATGCCAGAATCAAGGGAGTGGCGTTTGGACCACTCTCAGAGTCAGGGAGGATGGCTCACATCTGTGTGCTGGCCTCTCTGACTCTGAGAGTGGTCCAAACATGCTTTACAGTGTCCCTTGTGCCAACTAAACTTTGCAGGCCTAACTGTGCCAGCCTAACTCCAGGTTAGGATTGCGCCTACAGTATAGTAATTTCCAGAGTGGGTGCAGCTGGCTTCCAGATCGGACAGACAGAAAAGCCAGTGTTGGGATCTCACCGGAAAGTACATTTTCAGAGTCTGAAAATGGACAGATAATTGTTCAGACTTGGACATTTTTAACATTCGGAACTGGGACGTGTGCATTTGTTTCAGTTCTGGTTCCAGATAAACAGCTTCAGGCTTCCCACTCCAAGCCAAAGAACCTGTCATTGCCATGCTGAAGCTGTATGAGCGGTTGTCGTTCCATCATAGCTGGAAGATAAGTGTGGCAGCCTGAAATCACTGCAATGTTCTCATTGCGGTAAACAAGTCATATATACTATCACGGGAAATTCCTTTAATAGCATAAGAGTCCAAATCTTGGACCAAGCCCATCTTCTAGGCCTGGGAGCTGCTTAACAAGGGCAATCCAATCCTCTCTCACATATCCAACAGAATAGCTGGGCCCTGTTGCATAGCCAGAGGGTTGTCTGTGTGTTAACTACTGCAGGTGCTGCAATGCACCAGAGGCAGATCTAAGGGAGGGCGAAGCTCTAAGTTTTGCAAGAAGCCTTACCTTGCAGTGGAAATCACTCCTCTCCTGCACCGTTTTAGCCAATCCTCACAGGGAAAAGCAACATCTTGGCGTTGCTTACTGGCTACAGCAGCAAGGGAGAGGAGGGATTTACATGACACGGTAAGGCTTCTTGCAACACTTAGAGCTTTGCCCTCCCTGTAGATCCGCCTCTGAATGCACCATGTAAGTGGCCCCTCCCAGGCGCCGTCAGAACCACAGCTGGCAACGTGTAAGTGCTCAAGCTTGGAATGGCTCCAGTGGGGAGTGAGAGGGGCTATTTGTGGTGCGCTGTGGTACTTACCATGTTGCCCCCTGGCTATGCTAGTGGCTGGGCTCAAGTCTTGGTGATTAGGAAAAGAGTGAGTAGGGAATTTACCCAGTGGGTAATTCATCTGTGGAACTCCTTGTCACAGGAGGTGGTGATGGCATCTGGCCTAGATGCCTTCAAAAGGGTACTGGACAGATTTCTGGTGGAAAAGTCCATCGCAGGCTACAGGTCCATGATGGTTAGTGCAACCTCTGTAGAGGTAGGCTACCTCGGAGTGCCAGATGCAGGGGAGTGGCAATGAGATGCGCATATCTAGTTGTCTTGTGTATTCCTTGAGGCATCTGGTGGGCCGCTGTGAGATGCAGGAAGCTGGACTAGATGGGCCTTTGGCCTGATCCAGTGGGGCTCTTATGTTCTTATGAAAGACTGTGGAGCTGATGAGTTTGTGGATGAGTTTGTATTGTGCATCAGAGAATCGAGACTTCCTTATTCAAAGTTTGCTTTTGCCACATTCTCCCTAGGTCAGTAGTTCTCGAGCCTTTCAGCACCAGGGCCCACTTTTTAGAATGACCATCTGTCTAGGACCCACCGGAAGTGCTCTCTTGGCAGGAAGTGCCGTCATTGTGACCCCAGAACCTGCTTCCTGAGAATGCAGCAATCAGTTGGGTGATTTCTCAGCCCTTTTCCAATAGCTGTGCCAATGGAGCATGCACTGTATCCTGCAGTGGGGGGCAGTCATGGAGGCCTCCTCAAGGTAAAGGAATGCTTGTTCCCTAACCCCAGTGTTGGAAAGTTGGTTAGGATTGTGCTTTAACTTTATTAATTTTACCATAGAACAGTCAAGGTCACCCAACCAACCAACCAACCAACCAACCAACCACAAAAATAGTGGCCAACTTGATGACATTCAAACAACTGAATAGGAGTGCTATTACTGGCTCATGGAAATCCAGGAGCAGGAAGAAGAAGGGACAACTATGTTCTCATCTGCCTTTGACGGTAGAACCAATGGGTACAAACTGCAAGAGCGGAGATTTCAGTTGGACATCAGGATGAACCTCTTGATGATAAGGGTGGTTCGAGAGTGGAACAGATTGCCAAGGGAGGTGGTCGATTCTCCCTCACTGGAGACCTTCAAGTAGAGGCTCGACAAGTGCCTGCTGGAGATGCTCTAGGGGGATTTCCTGCTACAGACAGGGGGCTGGACTAGATGACTTTGTAGGTCCCTTCTATGATTCTATAAGAGCAGTGGAGGTGTTGGCAGGGGAAAAACAAGCAAGGCAGCCCATTTCAGAAGATTCGCTGTGTCAGTCTGTTTGCAAGAGCATCAAAAAAAGAAAACTTATTATTAAGTGGAAACGCCAGATGGGCAAGCATCGCGCCACAACGAACAGGTGGTCTTTAAAAATGCCACAGGAAGATTGGCTTTTTTTACTGCCCTCAACATGACGCTGTTGTTCAGCCCCAAATCTCCATTATCTTTTGTTCGTGCCATTTTACGAGCATCCATCCTCATTGTGGTTATGTAAGGAATAACATATTCCCTTCTTGCTCACATCCATCTTCATCAGCAGGAAAACCATTTTTTTGGGCACCCAGGAGAAGGAGATTTAAGGAAGTCCCATGATTCTTGCAGACTGAGATGGGTTGGGTTGGCAATGAACACACTTAAGCCAGTTGCAAACAACAAGTCCGTTACAAATGGAAATCCCTTTGAATTTTGACTATGGGCATTGAAATTAGGGCATTCTGATCACCATTTCTTTTTCCAAATTTCCCTGCAAATTTATTCCACCAACAATAGAGGCATTATGCAACGGTAAGAGTTATTCATCAGGTCTTCACTTTGCTCCAGAGGGATGTATCTTACTTTCTAACATGGAAAAAGTTTAATAAACTTTTAATGTAAATTGGGGGAGTGCATTGACCAGAGAGAATAACATAAGAGCCCTGCTGGATCAGGCCACAGGCCCATCTAGTCCAGCTTCCTGGATCTCACAGTGGCCCACCAGGTGCCTCAGGGAGCACCCGAGACAACAAGATGCAGGCAACTTGTTGTCACTCCCTTGCACCTGGCATTTTGAAGTAGCCTACTGCTAGCCTAAGGAGGTTGCCCAACCCATCATGGCCTATAGCCCACGATGGACTTTTCCTCCAGAAATCTGTCCAATCCAAAGGCACCTATGCCACACTTCTTCCTGTGACAAGGAGTTCCACAGATTAATTGCCTGCTGGGTATATTAGCCACTGGAAGTGTTGGAAAAAGTTCCCAAAGACCCAGTGATCCCTTTCCTTCTACCTGCAGCTGGAGCCTTGGAGGAGGAGCGGCATAGACAGGAAGGAGGCGGAGGGATGCTTGTATAGTGGACAACATTGCAAGGAGGTGGGGTATGGGCGTTTCAGCTTAGGATACTGTGCAGACTGCTGTCCCTGTTGCCTGGGAGACCCTGGATGCTTTCGGCTCCATGGCGCGACAACATTAGCAAACAGGTTTGTTAGACCTCCCCCGACTCTTCAACTGATTTGCCAAAGTTTTTTTTTTTCCCCAGCAGCCTGAAAGTCCTACATCAAAAAGGTACATGGTGCAATTAGAGTAATTATAACTATTTAGGAGCCCTTCATCTAACTTTGAGTCACAAAGTGCAAACAAGATCAGGAGGCAAGATGCTGTAATTATGGCCTCAGGATTGCTGCCTCGCTGGTGAGTGGAGGTGGAGAACAGCAGAAGACAGAAACCAAGTGTCACCACGTATGTAAAAAATATAATTTTAGAAGATGACAAAAAGGGGGAGGCTTCACCGTATGCATCTCTTTCATTTGGATGCACAAGGATCAATGGCCCTTCGTAGTGGGCCGGCTCTCAGAAACAGAGGCGTGACATGGTGGGGCTGATAATCAACATTGTGAAGGAGCAGGAAAAAAATAAAGTTGTAGACCTTTCATTGGCAAATATTTTAGATCAGTGATTTTCAACTATTTTAGACCTGGGACCCACTTTTTAGAATGGCACTCACGTCGGGGCCCACTGGAAATGATGTCGTAGCCAAAAGTGACATCATCAAGCAGGAAGTGCCACCATGGTGACATAATCAAGTGACCTATGACGCTATGGCTTCCTCTTATATGGAGGGATGCATGCCCTGGCGCAACAGAAAACAGCAGACAAGGAAGGCAGGGAAGAGACGGTGGTCTGTTTGTGATCCGCTCTGCTGGGTGGAATGAAAATTTCAGCTCTAGATGTGAGTGCAAAAGGGAAAGAAAGTAGAAAGTGCCAGCCTGGAAATAGAAGTTTCCCCAAGTCTTTATGGTGGGACGTGGTGGTGCAGTGGGTTAATCTGCTGCTGCTGGGCTTTCTGACCGGAAGGTTGGGAGTTCAAGACCACGTGACGGTGTGAGCTCCCGTCGCTTGTCCCAGCAATAGCTATCAAAAGTACATCTTCCAGGCACCAGATGGTTGCATGGGGAGTTCAGAAGGATTTGCCTCACAGTTGTGGCTCTTGTGTGCCTCTGGCAGTGCCCCACAACTGAAGCATGCGCAGCTTTCAGGACTATTGTAAAACCTGTAAAACCTGGCTTGTACTTGGCAGGGCTAAAAAAATACTATGGGATAATGAGACTTGATGGATATTTCTGATTGAATTTGATTTTAGTAGGTGTTTCATATGCATAGTTGCTTTTAAATGGTGGCTTGCCACAAACCCCTAAACAAAGGTGAACTACGGGCCAAATAAGACATGCACCTAAATGTGCAAATGGTGAATGTTTCTGTTATAAATAGTGCAGAAGGAGCAGCAAGATGTGGCAAAACCATGGTTGGGATTTTAGGACTTGGTCCCAGCTGTGGTTTTGAGAGTGCAACCCTAACCTGGAGTGAGGCTGGCACAGTTAGGCCAGCAAAGTTTGGCTGGCACAAGGGACACTGTAAAGCATTCTGTACCACTCTCGGAGTCAGGGAGGATGGCGCACATCTCTGTGCTGGCTTCTCTGACTCCAAGGGTGGTCCAAACTTATTTTGCGGTGTCCCTAACTGTGCCAGCTTAACTCCAGGTTAGGATTGTGCCTTCAGTCAGATTGCAGGCCCCAACTAGAAGTGAGGGGGAGGTTGTTGCAATCAGGATCAAAACCACAGAGGGGTCAAATTGCTAAAGCCTCCCAAATGACCTGCTACTTTCCCAGATTTTGCTGTTTAGAAAGAACATTTATCCACCCCCACCCCCTTGGAATTCATTGCTCATTTAGGTGCACGTCTTATTTCACCCCAAAGGATGGGGGAAAGATACTATTTAAAAGCTGCAAGTTACAAATGGGACAAGGGAAGAGTTATGTAGAATTTTGTTGATTTCCCCCCCCCCTTTCACTTCAATTGTGATGTTTCAGATGGGAAGAAAAACCCTGCAAGGTTTCAGCTCCTCTTTCCAAACATAAGAAAGGTTTTCTATACTTTTTTTAATTTAACTTCACTGTAATTTCAGTACTTGCTGCAAATTACAGTTCCCATTATGCTCCCACAGTAAACTCCCATGAATAGAGGGAGGTCAAATGGATGGACTATAATTTGCTGCTCGATATATAACTACACTTAGCATCACGTTCTGGTCTCTCCTATATAAGTGATTTGACTCAAAGCAGCTTTTCACTGCCTTGGGGCCCTCTGTGATCAGGTGGGTTAAGGATGAACAATCACATAAATACATTTGCCATCACATTGTTTCTTGTGACATGAACTGATCGGTTCCGACTCACCCTACCTAGGCTGGTAATCAGGTTCCTCTGGACATGAAGGGCTGTAAGAGCTTCCTGTCTAGGCTGGATCCCTAGCCTGTTTTAAACATGTTTATTTAAGGCATTTTTATATCACCTTTCTCAAGATTTCTCAAGACACAAGGCGGTTTCTACTGGCAGGCTGTTCATAAAGCTCTTTTTTTTTAATTAGGCTTCTACAACTATTCTATGTACAATTTCATAAGAACATAAGAAGAACCCCACTGGATCAGGCCAAAGGCCCATCTAGTTCAGCTTCCTGTATCTCACAGTGACCCACCAGATGCCTAAGGGAGCTCAGTAGACAACAAGATGCTTGCATCCTGTTGCCACTCCCTTGCACCTGGCATTTTGAAGTAGCCTACTATTAAGGTAAGGAGGTTGCCCAACCCATCATGGCCTATAGCCCATGATGGACTTTTCCTCCAGAAATCTGTCCAGTCCCCTTTTAAAGGCATCTGGGCCAAATGCCATCCCCACTTTCTGTGGCAAGGAGTTCCATAGCTTAATTACCCGCTGGGTAAAAAAGTATTTCCTTTTATCTGTTTTAACTCTCCCAATACTCAGTTTTAGCGGATGCCCCCTGGTTCTGGTATTTCGAGAGAGGGAAAAGAACATTCCTCTATCGACTCCATCCCTCCCGTGCATAATTTTGTATGTCTCAATCATGTCCCCCCTCAGGCGCCTTTTTTCCAGACTGAAGAGCCCCAAACGCTGCAGTCTTTCCTCATCAGGGAGGTGCCCCAGCCCCGTAATCCTACACTTCTCCAGATGTTTCCCTTTCAAGGTGTGGTCATGATCCTGGCTGCACTCTTACACCTTCCGAGCCTTCACAGTCAGCCGCAGATCAAACCTTGGCCAGTTTTCAAGATTTTGTTTCTAATCGGCTGATTCCTCCACACTCCCCGCATTCCTCCACAAGCTCCATCAGTGACTTCCGGACTCCCATCCAAGGCTGATCCTGCTCAGCATCTTCAGGCAGGGCAGCAGTTCAATCTCCATCCCAAACCTCCTGCCTTCCTGTTCTCTTTACCTTCACTACTCCTCTTACTCCTGCCATGCCTATGAGCTCTGGTGCAGTAGCATAGCCTCCTCATGGCTGTCGCCATCCGAAATGGCTCCGATGGCAAAGCGACAAAGGAGAGGGGCTGCTTATTTTATTTACAAGGTCTCTGCAGAGTGAATAACAAGCAATTCTGCCCCTCCCAGATAAACAAATTTGCAGATCGTCAGTTCGCATATAAAGAGGACTGACTGTGAACGCAGTCCTAACCTGGAGTTAGGCTGGCACAGTTAGGCCAGCAAAGTTTGGCCAGCACAAGGGACACCATAAAGTTATGTTTGGACCACTCTCAGAGTCAGGGAGGATGGCGCACGTCTGAGTGCTGGCCTCTCTGACTGAGAGTGGTCCAAACATACTTTATGGTGTCCCTTGTGCTGGCCAAACTTTGCTGGCCTAACTGTGCCAGCCTAACTCTAGGTTAAATACTGAAGCTCAAATATTTTGGCCACCTGATAAGAAGAGAGGACTCTTGAGAAAAGACCCTCATGCTGGGAAAGATTGAAGGCAAAAGGAGAAAATGGCGGCAGAGGATGAGATGGATAGTGTCATGGAAGCAATGAAGATGAAATTGGGTGAACTCCAGAAGCTGGTGGAGGACAGGGAGCAGTAGTGCTATCCAGCCAATATGCTGGGCGGGACTTATGTTTGATAGGCAGTCTGCCCGTTGCGTCACGCCGCGTTTCACCACTTTCCCGCCCGCTGGGGCGGGCAGGAAAGCGGCGGAACACGGCGTGACACAACTGCCGATCAAACCTAAGTCCCACCCAGCATACCGGCTGGATAGCACTACTGACAGGGAGGCCTGGCATGCTGTGGTCCAGGGGGTCACAAACAGTCGGCCATGACTTAGTCACTGAACAACAACAACAACAACAACAACAACAACAACTCTAGGTTAGGATTGTGCTCTGCATCATCTAGCATCTTGAGCAGAGCATGTTTCACAGACCACATCATCCCTTCCCTGAATTGAAATAAAGCAACTCTGATTCATAATTCCCCTTTGCCGGATGACTGCTTCGGTGATCCTGATTTGTTCCAGATGTTATCTCATCCTCCAAAAGGAAGGAAGCAAACTTGCAAAGCTGCAGAGGGTACCAGAACACAGACTCGCGAAGGGCAGCTGACAGATGAGGATGGCATCGCATGAATACATGGAATGCGTGTGTGTGTGTTTAATGTAGCTCGCATTCACAGTGTGCGGCTGAGGTCATGATTCCAAGAATGAGATGCTTC
Source organism: Lerista edwardsae (assembly GCA_029204185.1). NCBI lineage: Eukaryota > Metazoa > Chordata > Lepidosauria > Squamata > Scincidae > Lerista > Lerista edwardsae. The sequence continues at coordinate 2,292,768 of JAJKFI010000062.1, read as the reverse complement.
TTCTTGAGCGGAGTTGCTATTTTCGACGTGAACAAGTCAGAACAAGCTCGGAAATGAGGGTGATGAGAAGGGGGACATGGCAGATGCACATTCAATGGAAGCCGTCCCAGCGAAATCCGGGAAAAGAAAACGGCTCAATGAAACAGAGTGAATGCTGGCCTCATCGCGGGAAACGAAATTAAAAGCGTATTTTCATAGGCATAATTGGCTGATATATATTTAGGACAGGACTCTGTGCTACATTAAAAAGGAATTAGTTTGTCAATGGAGCGTGGAAATGTTAACGTTTTTGGGGGTTCGGAGGAAGATGGATCGCTATAATAACCAGCAGAAGAGAGTGCTTGGAAGAAAAGACGTTCTTAAGTGAAACATCCACCAGCTGATGCATTTGATTTCCTAACAGCCCAATCCTATACTGTGCTGGAACAGCAAGGCAGGCCGGCCTGTGAGGTATCCTGGGCAGCATAGGAGGTTTCTGAAGGTCAACTCAGGGTAAGGCCACACCTGGAATATTGTGTACAGTTCTGGTCGCCGCACCTCAAAAAGGACACAGTGGAGCTGGAGAAGGTGCAGAAGAGAGTGACGAAAATGATTACGGGGCTGGGGCACCTCCCTTATGGAGAAAGACTGCAGCGTTTGGGGCTCTTCAGCCTGGAAAAAAGGCGCCTGAGGGGGGACATGATCGAGACACACAAAATTATGCACGGAAGGGACAGAGTCGATACAGGGATGTTCTTTTTCTCTCTCACAACACCAGAACCAGGGGGCATCCGCTAAAACTGAGGGTTGGGAGAGTTAAAAGCAGATAAAAGGAAGTACTTTTTTACCCAGCGGGTAGTTAATCTGTGGAACCCTTTGCCACAGGAGGTGGTGATGGGATCTGGCCTAGATGCCTTTAAGAGGGGATTGGGTGGATTTCTGGAAGAAAAGTCCATTGTGGGCTACAGGCCATGATGGGTTGTACAACCTCCTTACATTAGTAGTAGGCTAATTCAGAGTACCAGGTGCAAGGGAGTGGCAACAAGATGCAAGCATCTTGCTGTCTCATGCCTCCCTGAGGCACCTGGTGGGCCGCTGTGAGATACAGGAAGCTGGACTAGCTGGGCCTTTGGCCTGATCCAGCGGGGCTCTTCTTATGTTCTTAAGCCTCAGCAGCCCCAATATATTGCGCAAAATTGGTGGCGCAAATCCAAAAGGCCTGTGCAAGGTCAACTTGGGGGGGGGGGACAGGGATTAAGACACAGTGTAAGTGTCGGATTCTGTCTCCACCTCCCTCCCCAGGCCAGCCCACCTATGGGCCTGCCCTATTACCACCCTCCTGATCTGCCTCCCTTCTGCCTGCCCCCCGCCCTCCCTGGGGCCTCGTGCCAGCTGAACTCAGCCAGCATGGCTCCGGCTTACCTGGGTAGCGCAGAAGCCAGGTTTGGCCTCCATGGGCCAACAAACTTGCCCGCACTGGCCCTTCTCCCTCCCAAAGTGGCACTGCTGTGCTTTATTTGCAACATGCTTCGGCTGGAGCAAATAACTTGCGCCTGCTGAATGGGTGCTCAGGATTACACCCCACGTTGCACAGGGCTTCGTTACATATTCATTTTCCACTAAAGGGACCCTTGCGGCGTGGCTTTCTTGCAGGGTTCTCATCAGTGGTGTCATCTAAATGATTTAAGAACAGGTACTCACTTTTGATTGGCACGTGTCGGGACCCGCCCACCGGACGTGATGTCATAAGGCGGAAGTGAGGTCGTGGCAGGAAGTGACATGAAAAAAGCCCTTTTTGAGGCCTCAGATGATTTTTAAACTGACCCAACAGTTGCAACGGTATTCCACAGCACCCCCAGAACATGTGAAGGAGGCCTGGCATCATGTTAAAACCCCAGAGCAACTCATTTTTCAGTGGCAAGGAAAGGAAAGGCTCCGCTCGCTGCCTGCCTGCCTGGCTCTGAGAACATGCAGGCAACTCAAACATGCAGGAAATTCAAACGTTGCAGAGGGCGGAGTCGAAGAGTGGGCGGGCGAATGGGCGGGGCCAGCTGTAATCCTAGAAACCGGTACTCGCGTACCCCCGCGTACCCCCTGCATGACATCACTGGTTCTCATCCTTATTTGTAGGGAAGAAATCAGCCCACAAGGCCATTTCCTTGTCCCACAGTTCTCGCTTGCATTGACTAATCAGCTCAAAGGCGACTCCGTCCTGCCACAACAGGTACAGCAGTTGCTACAGCCTGGCATTCTGTCTCCCATCCAAAGACACAGACTCTCCTGCTTAGTTTCAGGCCGTACCAGTGGCTCAGCTGTAAGTCCACACCTCTTGCCCCTTCATACTTGGGCATGTTTGATTTTCTTCCTGTTTGAGTCTCTCTTCTGGAAGCCGCCTTTGGCTGACTGCGCAGCAGGTGAGATGGCAGGATGTATGTGTTTTAAAATAATAAACGCCTTCAATAAGTAAATAAGGAAGCAATTGCCAATTCCTGCCCTGAGCCAAGGCTGAATTGCTCGGGCCAGTGAATTCTCGCAATGAGGATGGATGAAAGTCAAGTACATTTATGAAGGCAGAGCCCGTTCTCATTTTGCCAGGCACACGAGTAGGTGTCAGAGTTACTGGGGCAGAGTTTGTGGAGCAGCATGTCCCTGGAATCTTTTTTTTTTTTCAGCTGCTGTGGCATACCTGGACAGGTGCAAGGCCATATGGATGGATGTTGCTAAGGGTGCAATCCTAACCTGCACTGGAACAGCCAGGCCATATGTCCTGCACTGTATCTAATGCAGATTCAGTGCAGGCTAGGGATTAGGGGATATTTTTGCTCTAATCTCGGTCCCCCCTTTTTTCCCCTTTTCCCCTTAGCCCATGTCAAGCCCCAGCCTGTTGCACTATTTAGCTGGTACAAATCCAAGCAGCCCATGTAAGGCCCCATGTAACCCCCCTAGGGTGAGGGTTAGGATACAGTGTGCATTGCTGTTGCTGATCCTATCCCCTCCCTCCCTCCCTCCCTCCCCCACCTGCCCACAAACCCCCCCTCCCCATCCCCAAAATCCCCTCCAGCCACCCTCTCCCACCCAGAGCAAACCTACTTTCAGAGTAGAGTCAGAGAGAGTCAGAGATACCAGCACACAGATGTGTGCCATCCTCCCTGACTCCAAGAGTGGTCCAAACACACTTTACAGTGGCCCTTGTGCCAGCCAATCTTGGCTGGCCTGCACTGGCCTAACTCCAGGTTAGGATTGCGCACGCACACACACACACACTCATGCATCATTCATGCATGGAGTAATTCACTGCATTTACTTTATTTTACTTTAAACGGTATTTTAAGTAACATATTTTTAAAAGGATGTAGACACCTCAGTATAGCTGGCATCTCAGTTCTTGCCAGAGCAATTTCCATCCTCCTGGTGGAATGTTTTGACATGTTGTGATTGCAGAAGTCACTACTTTGGGACCTCCACATCTTCCTTTTTTTTCACAATTGGAAAGAACAGGGTAGGTTGCAAGAGGAAATGTGACAAGCCTGGTTTCATAGCAAGATCTGAAGGTGACAATTCTTCCACGGGGGGCGGGGGGAAGCTTCAAAAGGGAGATTGACAAGAATTGGCTGAATTAGAATGGATGATGAAACTCAGCGCCTTCTCAGCAGGTATAAATCAAAACAGTGGCCTTTAATCACATTATAGCAGTGGTTCCCAAACTGTGGGTCAGGACAGCGATGGGATCTACAAATGACCTGGGGGAACGCTGGGCAGGACTTAAGCGGGGCTTCCGCGTGATTGGTTGCCCGTCCGCAGCGTTCTGCAGCTGTCCTGGCCTGGGGGGGCTGCCCCTGGTTAGTGCGCCCCACTGCTGCTCACCCAGGCACCCGGCGCGACCCTCACCCGTCCTTTGCAGCGAGCAGGAGCCCCCCCCCCCCGAGGCCAGGGCAGCTGCAGATCGCCGTGGACGGGCTGCCAATCACCCAGATGCCCCGCCTACGTCCCACCCAGCGTTCCCCCAGGTCGTTTGTAGATCCCGTCGCTGGGTCAGGACCTACCAGTGGGTCACAAGACAATTTCATGCGGGTCGCAAAGCACCTAGTGCAGCCATATTGACAATATGGGAAGATGGGATGCTGGAAATAAAAGGGGGGAGGGCTGTGTGGCTGTTTTGCTTGTGTCAAGGTTGTAAATAGGCTTTTTTTCCCCTTTCCGATTCACTTTGCTATTGGAAAACAGCTGAGAAATCACCCCACTTATTGCCACATCCTCAGGAAAGCAGCAGGCTCCGGCGTCACAATGACGGCACTTCCGGCCATGACATCACTTCTGGTGGGTCCCGGACAGATTGTCATTCTAAAAAGTGGGTCCAGGTGCAAAAATGTCTTGAGAAGCCCTGCATTATAGTACTAAGCAGTCTGGCATTGGGAGTCGGTCCAATGCAAGAGAGGAAATTCCTGAGAGTTGGAATTCCTAAGAGTTGCGGGTGGACTATCCCTCACTGGGGAGATCTTCAAGCAGAGGCTTGACAGGCACCTGTTGGAGATGCTCGAGGGCAGTGGCTTCCAATCTGTAGGTCGCGACCCAGCATTGGGACAATTTCCTGGGCCGTTTCCCCTTAAGTGCAGTGGCCCAGAATGGGTGCCCAGCGATTGTGGCCCTGCAGGCACCTGGGGGGTTCCTACCTCAGTGGCCGGGAGGTGTTGCGCCCGCCTCCGCAGGGTCTGGGAGGCCCACAGCCCCCTCTGCAAGCCTCCCTGATGAAGTGAAAAGCCCCCTTTTTCCAGGAACAGACCCCCATGGGAACAAAGGAGCTTTGATGTCCAGCCCAGGGTTCTCCAGGGTACCATCTGGAGAACCCTCATTAAGAACTCCATAGATGGAAAGAGCAACATCACCTGCTCCTTCAGATACTGTTTCATCCTAGTCTCCCAGTTGCTGCATGAACATTTTTTTTTAATTGATCCTACTGGTGGGTGGAGGGATTGGTGGGTGACAAGACTGGAGGGGGAGGAATGGAGTGAGATGAAACAAAGTTTTAGCTGTATCTTCCTTCACATTTCTTAAGAGGCAAGGGAGGGTTTCTTTTCTTTTGACTTTTTTTTCTTTTTGCAATGCAGCCTAGCAACATCACTCCCACATGGAAATCTAAGGTGGTCTTAACTGCAGTACACACAGTGCAGTCCTACCCATGTCTGCTAGCCACATCAACACAGAAGCCCTTTTTTCTACCAATGATGCGCTGGAGACGGCATTTCTACCAAGGTTGCTCTAATGCATCGTTGGTAGAAAATGGTTTTTAAGTAGGACAAAAAAGTGAAACTGTTGCAGAATTGCAGACCAAGGTCTGCCACAGCATCTGAAAGAAGGCTGCCATATGCATTTCTCCAACAGTGTGAGTGTGCAATCCCAACCTACAGTTAGGCTGGCACGGTTAGACCGGCAAGGTTTGGCCGGCACAAGGAACACCGTAAAGTATGTTTGGACCACTCTCGGAGTCATAGAGGCCAGAACACAGACGTGCGCCATCCTCCCTGCCAATCAAAAACCAGGAAGTGCTGTCAGTGTGACATAATCAAATGACACTCCTAGAATGCAAACTGGCATTTCTGGACTGAAGCCAAAGCACGACCATGAAACATCTTTGACAGAAAGCAAAATTAGGATCAAATATTATGTAAAAGCACTGAATTAAAAACAAAATTTGAAAAACTCTCCCTTTTTTAAATTCAAACTCTTAACAAAATACAGCACAAAAGGAATACAGCAAGAGTAAGGTCTGCAGCCTCCAAGATGGCTGCTCCTAGCTTTCGGCGACCCACCAAACATCAGGTTGCAACCCACCAAATGGGTCCCGACCCACAGTTTGAGAAACACTGCAGTACAGTAAGCATAGTGCCAAAGGCTTCACAGAAAAGGTGAATTTCAGGCGGGGGGGGATTTGTACACACTTTATTTCTCCATTGATCTCTCCATCAATCTATATGTGAATAATACACTGGGTAATTTCTATTTTAAAGAAGAACTGTTATAGTAGCTTCATTGAAACAAAGCTTTGACCGAAGCGGCAGGGACATTAAAGGAAACGCTCTGAGCACGAGTGCTTTGGATTACCTTGTATAGAAGTAAAAAGGAGATTTTTTTCCCCAATATGTCTGACTTGGTTAATGGCATTGAACCATGGAGGAGCTGGCAGGAACACCGGGAACTGGAAATCAAGACCATCTGCTTGGAATTAGTTTGCAAATCAACAAAGATTGCTGGGTAGCAATTGGCAAGAGACGAGAAGCAAATGAAGACCGACAGACCGACAGCTAGGCCGGTATGAATCCAACAGCAAAGCAATCCCCAATTGGATTCTGCAAGCTTGTGTCTACCCCCTCTACCCCCCCCAAAAAAAAGCCCTAGCTCTTTAGCCAAATGTATGATAGGATCTGTTGTAATTAAAACATGGATTGACCAGGTAATCTTTGCCAAAGTAAAAACTGGTTGCATTGCTCACAATGTGCAATTTCATATGTTGTTGTTGTTGCTGCTGCTGCTGCTGCTGCTGTTGTTATAACTACCACAATATAGTTCATCCTTTTGCCGTCACCAGCTTGTTGCAGAAAATAAATATATCCACATTTTCATTTAGAGCGCACTCCTAACCTGGATTTAGGCCAGCACAGTTAGGCTGTTCTGCCAAATTCCTTGCCGGGCCACCCCAAGGGCACTAATGCCCACACTAGGCTAAGTAGTTTCCCCTCCAGAGCAGCCTCAGAGATAGGCAAGAGGGAGGGGGTTCACTCACCCACTGGGCCTCCTCTCTTCCAGCAGCTTTGCTTGGGATCACTGGCTGGCCAGCCTCCTCCAGGCTGCCCTCATCACTGGCTTAGCTCCAAACTACCCTAAGTCTAGCACCAACAAACCCCACCACCAAACAATAGGCAGTTAGCTTGCCTAAGCCACAACTGCCTCCTCCACTTGGTGGCTCCAGGGTGTGGCAGCCATACAACAATTCCCAACAATAGTCTCCCAAAACAACCTTACCTTATTTAGTCCTTCTGCCAGTTCCTCAGTCAGTCCTTCAGGCAGGCAGTCCAGCCAGCACTCCATCAGTCCAGCACCTACCCAAGGTACCATCCTCCAGCACCTATCCAGCCCCCTTTCTCCAGCTCCTGCCTCCAGCTTTATACTGAGGCCAGCCAATCAGTGGGCAGGCTTTAATTCATCAGCCACACCCATCTGCACCTGTGCTAACCTCCCTTCAGAGCTCATCAGCTCATCAGCCTGCAGCTGTGTTCCTGCTGCAGGAATTCTGGGATTAACCCCATAATCCCTGGTTTACCTGGACAAGGGGCCATTGCTGATACCATTCCCTCACTCCTATGCTTTTTCCAATACATAGGCCAGCAAAGTTTGGCTGGAACAAGGGACGCCATAAAGCATGTTTGGACCACTCAGAGTTTAGAAGGATGGCGCCCATCTGTGTGCTGGCCTCTCTGAGAGTGGTCCAAACATACGTTATGCTGGCCTAACTGTGCCGGCCAAACTTCAGGTTAGGATTGCGCTCTTAGTTTGGTTTCAGAAAGAACTAGTCTTGAAAAGTCACATTAGGACATTGTAATTGGCTTGTTTGGCAGAAAAGAAATTGTTATAAAGCGTCTCTCATTAAAGTATGATTCTTCCACCTCTTCTGTACTAAAATGAGCTAGATTATTTTTTATGTATAGCACATGGTGGGAGGGGAGGAAAGAATAATTAATAGAAGGTTCAATAACTTTTTTTTTCTCCCCTTGGGGTTGTGAGAACAACTTGCTGTTTGTCTCCTGAGAAACTTCATGGGAAGCCAACATGGTTCTGTTCTCTCCCACACATAGCGGTTCAGCCCAAATGTCAGACGGGAAGAAATAGGAGGAAGTGCAGTAATTAAATGACAGCCTTTCTGATTTATCTCCATTTAAGGCATGTCCACATAACATGTTCCAAATCTGTTTGACTGTCGCTGCTCTCGAACCGGGAACCTTCTGAGCACTGTAATTTTTGGAATGCTCACGAATGCAATGTTTCGTCATGGTCGAGCATAAAGGAACATAGGTATACATCTGCTGCCACCAGCCTAGGCCTGCCAAACATCCCAGAAGGCTACATAGGCAGAGCATTCCAAGGCCTTTCCTAGGGTTTCCTTCTAATGAAATGTATAAAAAGGAGGGTGGCGCAGCGGGTTAAACCGCTGCTGCTGGGCTTTCTGACTGGAAGGTTGGGAGTTCAAGACTGCGCGACGGAGTGAGCTCCCGTTGCTTGTCCCAGCTCCTGCCAGCCTAGCAGTTTGAAAGAACCTAAAAAATGCAAGTAGATAAATATGTACCACTTCGGTGGGAAGGGGACGGCGTTCCATGCGCTACGGCGTAGAGTCATGCCGGCCACATGTCCACGGAAGCTTGTCCTCAGACAAAACGCCAGCTTTACAGGCTTTGAAACGGAGATGAGCACCACCCCCTACAGTCGGTCATGACTAGACCATTTGGTCGTGGGGAAACCTTTACCTTTATCACTCCCCTCATTCTTAAACAAGAAAAAAGGAGGTAAATAAAGATATATAGGAATTTAATACCACAATTTTTTTTAAAAAAACCACCAAATTGGCTGAATAAGACACAATCCCAACCTAGAGTTAGGCCGGCACAGTTAGGCCAGCAAAGTTTGGCCAGCACCAGGGACACCGTAAAGCATGTTTGGACCACTCTCTGAGTCAGGGAAGATGGTGCACATCTGTGTGCTGGTCTCTCTGACTCCGAGAGTGGTCCAAACATATTTTACAGTGGCCCTTGAGTTGGCCAAACTTTGCTGGCCTAACGGTGCCGGCCTAACTGCAGGTTAGGATTGCACCCTAAATGACAAAACCATCTAGTGGTTGTATGATACAGCTCCCAATTCAAATTATCAGTACAGTACAACCACAGAACCAGAAAAGAGTTTGAAATGGTTGACAAAAGACAAGCTTAAAACCTTATTAATTCCATAACCAGTGAGTCTTTTTCCTGCCAACTCACCACCAGAGCAATGGTTCTGACTCCTCTATCCAGAACAGTAAGTAACAGGATTCCAACTTCCTGAATATTTATCTTCCAGCTGAAACCTGATTTACTTCTTAATTGGATACAACCAATTCACTACCTTTTCTTCCATGTCTTGACAAGTTGAAGGGCTCTGACGTAGAATGCTTGGCTTGTGTGAGTTTTGTGCTTCTAGGTGACTTTGAGAGAAAAGTTGCGTAGCCAGGGAGGGCACCGCAGCAAGTACTGTAGAAGCCACAACGTACCATATAAGTGGCCACTTGCCGTTGAGCCAGGTAACTATGGCAACGTGCAGGTGCTTGCCGGACCAAGCGGTATCTCAGCGCAGTGCTGTTGCTGCCAGGAATGGCTCAGAAAACAAGTGGGAGGGGCCAATTACATGGTGCATTTTGGCCACGCCCCTCCCCTCAGTTACACTACTCTGAGAGCAATAGCCACCTGAGGAGAAATGTGTGGGCAAGTTAGCAGCTCTGTCAACACAATTAACTCTAAATAAATCAACCACTTAGCTTATTGATAGAACAAATGAATCCACACATCTTCGCAAATGTGTTTTTGGACTCTTCACTGCAAAACTGTCAATAGCTGTGAAGGAGCTGAAAAGTGATAAATGGCCCTTCTTGCCTTATGAAATATGATGTTTTTCAGCCCGTTTGTTTTCACCAAGACATCACATGATGTCCACAATTAAAATTTGCAACCCAATCTATAGCATGGAGAAGAAAATATTTTGCTGCCTTACATAACGTTTGGTCGGTGTACAAGAGAAAATAAACACATTAACAGGACAGTCCTATGCAAGTCTGCGCAGAAGTAAGCCCATTCAGTTCAAAAGGGCTTATGGACCAAGCCTATCCCAGGCCAGCCCAGGGCATGCAGTGAGGCCCATGCAGTATTTGCAGCATGCTATGGACCAACAAAGGAACAGCCAGTCCAGGAGATATAAGAAAATGTTTATGAACATAAGAAGAGTCCCACTGGATCAGGCCAAATCCCATCTAGTCCAGCTTCCAGTATCTCACAGTGGCCCACCAGATGCCTCAGGGAGCACACAAGACATCAAGATGCCTGCATCCCATTGCCACTCCCTTGCATCTGGCATTCTGAGGGATCCTACTTCTAAAACATGTACCCATCACACATCACCAGCTTCTAAAATAAGGAGGTTGCACCGCCTGTCATGGCCTGTAGCCTGCAATGGACTTTTCCTCTATGAATTTGTCCAATTCCCTTTTGAAGGCACTCAGATATCACCACTTCCTGTGGCAAGGAGTTCCATAGATTGATTACCCAGGATGAAGGGCTGGTGATGCAATGAAATAAGTTTAGTGATGTCACAACTCAGGACCTGGTGATGTCATAAGACCGCAGATCTTTGGAAAAAACACAAAAAATTATCAGGGCAGGGCCCAGCAGTAAATTTCGGGGGGACAGCAGTGACTCCCCCAAATGGCCTGAAATTAAGCTGTGCTGCCTCAAGCACCTCATTGGAGAAAGGAAGTAGCTACAGAAATAGTATAGTTTAGAGCAAACTGGCAGTCGTGGCTGCTGTGTGTGTCTGAATTAAACAAATTATCTTTGGACTTATTGCGTGATGAAACATGCACTTGGTTAATCAATTGTGACTGGCTCATTCTAGGTGGCCAGGTTGCAGCCAGAAGCCTTTCAGGTTTCTCCCAGCTCCCATGAATCTAAAATTCAAAGACAAATTGAACATTCTTGCATGCTCGGCCACAGTGGCGAGAGACGATTCCCAGGCAGATTCAAAGATCCCAGTTGAGAATAAAAGCAGAGTTGGGTTTGATGGGCTGAGGTTATTAGAAACTTTGTAGGTCATCTCTAGGACATCCATTGCCAAGCAACTACAGATATGTGACCCAAATCTTACATATTTCAAATCCAACCCACTTAAACTCCCATCATAATCAACATTGTTTACATTCATCAGTTTGTTCTGCTAAAAATATTTACCAGGGATGGATGCAGATCACAGTCTTGATCTGGCGGTTTCAGAGCTCGTTGTGTGTGATTACAGGCATCTCCTGGAAAACTCCCACATCAGTTAAAATCAAGTCTGAAAAAAGGACAGTTCCAGGAAGAATAGTGGGGTGGTTATTTTTACTACAGGGGGGTGGACACACTTCAGTCCTTCCATCTCCAAAAGATGATTCTGGCTTCCTTCAGAGAATAAATCAGTGGTTCCCAAACTGTGGGTCAGGACCCACCAGTGGATCATGAGTCAATTTCAGGTGGGTCACGAAGCATCTAGGGCAGCCATCTTGAAAATATGGGAAGATGGGATGCTGGAAAGGGGGAGGGCTGTGTGGTTGCTTTGCTTGTGTCAAGGTTGTAAATAGGCTTTTTTTCTTTCCGATTCACTTTGCTATTGGAAAATGGCTGAGAACTAACCCAACTTATTGCTGCACTCTCAGGAAAGCAGCAAGTTCTGGCGTCACAATGATGTCACTTGTGCCCATGACATCACTTCCGGTGGGTCCTGGACAGATTGTCATTCTAAAAAGTAGGTCCCAATGTTAAAAGTTTGAGAACCACTGGGATAAATCATTGGAGGCATGTGCTATCTATCGAATCATAGAGTTGGAAGGGTCCGACAAGGTCATCTAGTCCAACCCACCCACCCACCCCGCCTGCAGCAGGAAATCCTCCTAGAGCTGCCATTTCCAACCACCATGCCATGGCACATTGGTGTGCTGTGAATGGTCCATAGGTGTGCCGTGGGAATTTGGGGAAGTCATTTATTAGTGGGGCCAACGGGGGACCCACTTTTTAGAACGACTATCTGTCCAGAACCCACCAGAAGTGGAGTCAGGGCCGGAAGCAGTAGTGAAATTCAGGGGGTTCGCCCAGGTTCTATAGAACCAGTTGTTAAATGGCCGGGCCCCGCCCACTCGCTTACCTCGGCTGGCTTCGGGGGGTTTTTTTGGCTCCAGCTATGACATCATAGAACCGGCTGTTAATTCATTTGAATTGCACCACTGGCCAGAAGTGCCATCATTGTGACACCAGAACCTGCTGCTTTCCTGAGAATACAGCAATACATTGGGTTAGTTGTTCTCAGCCATTTCCCAACAGTCTTCTCCCCTCTTCCACATTTCTTCTTCCTCCCTCGTCACTGTCTTCTCTTTCCAATCCAAAAGATGGAAAGAGAAGAAAGCACAGGGCAGGAAAGAAGATTGATGGAGTTGGGTACCCTCCACCAGCCTTAGCAGGAATTAATAAGAAGCTTATCGTGCTTGGATGAGGAGCAGAACAGTTGTTGGTAGGAAGGAACAGCTGCATTGAATACATGAATGCCTTCTCACACTTGCTTAGATTGTGGCCGTTTTCGCTGTCATAGTACAAACAGTGCGATTCCTTGTGTGTTTTAATAGAGAAAATGGTTTTACAATGCAGGTCCCATGGGTAAAATTCCCTGAAATGGGGCAGAGAAACACCTTGTACTGAAGTGCTTTACATGTCAAAATATGTTGCCTTTGTGTTGCCTTAAATGAGCTTTTCTTTTCCCTCCTGGCATTTTAAGAGAAGTATTGAAATGCTTCTCAGCTGCAAAAGGCTATTTTGTGGTTCCCTCCCCCTCCTTTCATGAAATAATAATGCACAATTATTAAAGTGTAATCTTCACGCAGTGTGGCACAGAGAGAGAGAGAGAGAGAGAGAGAGAGAGAGAGAGAGAGAGAGAGAAGGATTGGTCTGGGCAGAATTAGAAAATGCAAAGATCTACAAACAAACAAAAACAGAAAAGGGTATGAAATCGTTCGTTTGAAAAAAAAAAAGACACCCCTCATATCTCTATGAGGATAGAGAGAAGAGCTAGAGATAAGAGATATGATTTGCTTTAAGGACCAGGCAAAATCGTGTGTGGCATGAATTGCAGTAGCAAAAATCTGCAATAAATAAAGGAGATGCTCTCTGTAAGGAAAACCAATGAAAAATCAGTGAAAGGAGAAAGCAAGATCTCTCTCTCTCTCTCTCTCTCTCACACACACACACACACACACACAGAGAGAGAGAGAGAGAGAGAGAGAGAGAGAGAGAGAGAGAGAGAGA
>JAJKFI010000062.1:2258130-2279667 GCA_029204185.1 Lerista edwardsae | reverse complement strand
AGAGAGAGAGAGAGAGAGAGAGAGAGAGAGAGAGAGAGAGAGAGAGAGAGAGAGATAATTAAACTGGAGTTAAGTCAAACATTGCTCACAGTCCTAAGAATCTGGGATACATTTTCTCCTGGCATATTTGTATTGCTGCTTTGAATTTGTTGCATGGCACAACAAGGAAGAACGCAATGTTAGCATCAATATTCACACAGTATCTGCAACACACTGGAGAGTGCAGTGCAGGTGTCTCAAAACTTTTCAGTACAAGTGCCACATGGTTAATTTTACACATTTTCACGGGCCAAAAAAAAAAAAACAATTTTATAAATGAATGAATAACCTTTACTTGAATCTTTTTTGCAACCAGCTTGATACAATTTAGAACAAAAGAAATGTGACAATTACCCCCCCCCCCAAAAAAAACTGTGCCCTGCTTAAATGGAGAACTATATATAATAAGTAAAAATGTCGAATATTAGCAATTGCTCTACAAAAAAAAAGTTGCTGCGGGCCAGAAAAAAATCTTGTGGCAGGCTGCATTTGGCCCTTAGGCCATAGTTTGGAGACCCCCTGGTGTAGTGGTTTGAGAGTTGGACTTATAGCCGAAGCAAAATCCAGGCATATCTGAAATCCAGACCCTGTACTGAGACATCCTGAACTTTGACTGCACACTCACCTCCTTTTGGATTCAGAAAGAAAGAGCTACAGAGGAAGAGGAGGGGGGAGAGGTGAGCTCTGCAGAGATGCCTGTTCTCTAACTGAATTTAAGGGGAAAGCAAATGCAATTCCACACATTAACAGCACTGAGCAGCCTGGGATTGTGGAGGCATCCTGGTGTTCTCCGTTAACTGAATTTCTGGGAGACTGAAATGTTCTCCGTTTCTCTTTCCTACTAGCTTTGCAAAAGGTATCATCAAATCCAAGAGAATTTTTTCAAAGGTCTGTTTTCTGGAATAAGATAATGACGATTCATCCAGTTCCATTTCAGGGGAATGGGGGAAGAAGAGGAGATGCTGTGAAGATAAGTGGCTTATGCAGGTACCTGAGGCAACCTTTTCACTCGGCCTCACAGATGAGCCGGTCCTGCATAAGATGAACTCTTTAATGGCCTCCAGAGAAGCAATTAAGACCCAATGTACCTGCCTGCTGAAGCTATACAGCAAAACTGCCTGGCGCACTCACTTCTGTTTGAAAAGTGGCCACTTACACAGCTCTTTCTTGGGGCCTTCCCTATTTTAAATGGGTCTACAGCGAGATAGATAGTCAGGGACTAATGGAAAACCATCTTTCTCAACCAGCTCCGATAAATTGGCCATACAGATGACTTGTTCACGTCCCTTTTTGCAGCGCCAGAGAGTGCAATGTTGCTGACACAGAGCTGTTCCCGGCAGGGAAAATGAGTTTTGTGCTTAAAAACAGAGAGAGAGAGAGAGAGAGAGAGAAAAGTCCAGTGCTCCTCTTGGATGAAAAGTGTGGTCTGTCATATGGATACATCCATATAAATTATTGGCTTGGCTTCCAGACTTTAAAAAAAAAAAACAGGCATAGCCAAAGATGCAGTGCAGACATTAACAGGAAGCTGAAGGGAGATGACAAGACAATCGCTGTCTCTCGAGCACGGAGAGCAACACAAGGGGGCAAAGCTGGGAAGTTGAGATGCTAAAATGATGGACTTGGCTATCACAACAATATCTGTTTTTGGAGGATTTGCATCTATGGAGGATTACTTGTTGTCTTCACAATCTCGGTAGGTAGAGACAAAACACAGCAGCTGGGTGGATTTTCTTCCCTTTATGGACAGAGCCAAATTTGAGACAGCCAGTTTGACACAGACCACAGACTTGACTCGGCCAAGCATCGATGCTGTCCCTGAAATGCAGCTCCTTCAATTTTGTGGCTGACAATGTGCCCCAGTACTGTTGACCAGTGATGGGATCTACAAACGACTTGGGGGAACGCTGGGCGGGACTTCCGCAGGGCTTCCGCGTGATTGGCTGCCCGTCTGCAGCGTTCTGCAGCTGTCCTGGCCTGGGGGGGGCTGCCCCCAGTTAGTGCACCCCACCGCTGCTTGCCCAGGCACCCGGCGCAACCCTCACCTGTCCTCCGCAGCGAGCAGGAGCCCCCCCCCCGAGGCCAGGGCAGCTGCGGATTGCCGCGGACGGGCTGCCAATCACCCGGATGTCCCGCCTACGTCCTGCCCAGCATTCGCCCAGGACGTTTGTAGATCCCATCGCTGCTGTTGACCCACCATGGGGAAGCCCCGATGAAGGCCATGCCTTGGTATCTCTACTCCTTGGTGAATGTTTTGTTTTGAAGTGGAGAGCCCCTACTTTTGTACACAACGGTCTGCAACAAATGCTGGACTTCCGGCACAAAAAGAAAGCTGATCTCACAAAAAGAGAGGGTGGTCTTCGGTGGGGGCAGTGGCGTGCCCAGCCCACGTGCTGCCCAGGTCCCAGGTTGATGCTCTGTGCCCTCAGTGTCAGCTCCCTGCCTGCTGACACACCCTCCCGCTATGCCAGGCTCCATTTCGGAGTCATTCGGGGTCAAGGGAGGGCAGGTGGGCCAAAACTGCTCACCTCTTTGAGAGGAGAAGTGTCTCATCGCCGCCTCCCTCCTGCCCCAGGAGTGCTGCGCCCGGGGTGGCCTGCCCCCTTGCCCAATGGTAGGTCTGTGACTGAGAGTGCAATCCTAAACTGGAATTAGGCTGGCATAAACTAAGCCAGCACAAGGGACTCCATAAAGCACGTTTGGACCACTCTCGGAGTCAGGGAGGATGGCTCACGTCTGAGCGCTGGTCTCTCTGACTCCAAGAGTGGTCCAAGCATCCTTTACGGTGTCCATTGTGCTGGCCAAACTTTGCTGGCTTAGCTTATGCCGGCCTAACTCCAGTTTAGGATTGCACCCTAAGTGGGAGCAGAACTACAGGGGAGGCAGCACAGTAAGTACTGAAGCGCCCCAATGCATTGTGTAAGCGGCCCTTCTCACTCACCACTGGAGCCATTCGGTTCGGCGAGCACCTACCCGCTGCTGTTGCTGCCCAGAATGGCTCCCACGGCGAGTAGGAGGAGCCGCTTACGTGGAGCATTGGGGCACCTACAGTACTTACCACACTGCCCCTTCCCTGCAGCTACATCACTGCTCTTCAGCTCGTCAAGAGCTGCTATCTACTTCCCACTCACCATGGGAGACATTTGGTTTGGCAAGCACCTGCTCGCGGCTGCCCAGAATGGCTCCCACGATGAGGAGGAGGAACCGTTTACATGGAGCATTGCAGCACCTACAGCACTTACAACACCCCCCCTCCCCGCAGCTCCATCACTGCTCTTCGGCTTGTCAAGAGCTGCGATCTACAGTCAGTCTTCTTTGTATGCAAACTTGCTGTCTGCAAATTCGCATACCGGCAGGATTGCTACTTTCCTTGTTATCTGCACCTCTGTGCGAGACTTTGTCCTGCTCTGACTCCTGAAGCAAGAGCCTTGGTCAGCGGCCAATAACAGTGAGTTGACTTGTTTTTTATTTTGAATGTAGGAATGTTTAATCTTTCCATGTTCCCTGCTGAACTTATTATACAACAGCTGTAACCGAAGGACAGGAGCAGCAGCGTTTGCTATCTGGTAGGCATTTATGTGGAAGTGGAAGAGAAGCAAGGCTATGACACTAAGAGCACAAGCCTACCTTCTGCCGGCCTAGTGAGGCTGACATAGCAGGGCCATATCCCAAGGCCCATTCAGAGGTGGTAGCAGCAGTGATGTCATGCAGGGGGTACGCGCAGGTACGCGAGTACCGGTTCCTAGGATTACGGCTGGCCCCGCCCATTCGCCCGCCCACTCATCGATTCCGCCCCCTGTAACGTTTGAATTTCCTGCACGTTTGAGTTGCCTGCACGTTCTCAGCGCCAGGCAGGCAGGCAGGCAGTGAGCGGAGCCTTGTCTTGCCTTGTCACTGAAAAATGAGCTGCTCTGGGGTTTTGGAACTGTTGGGTCACTTTAACATGATGCCAGGCCTCCTTAACATGTTCTGGGGGTGCTGTGGAATACTGTTGCAACTGTTGGGTCAGTTTAAAATTGTCTGAGGCCTCAAAAAGGGCTTTTTTCATGTCACTTCCGGCTTATGACGTCACTTCCGGTGGGCGGGTCCTGACACGTGCCAATCAAAAGTGAGTACCTGTTCTTAAATCATTTAGATGACACCACTGGGTAGCAGCAACGTGCAGGACAAGCGGAGGTTTTCCTCTTGCACCCGCGTAAGCCCCAGTCATCCCTATGGGCCTGCTCGGATCTGCACCGGCAAAATAGTAGGTGCAGAGGAACGTGCACGGGAGCGGCCTGAATTGGGGCCGCCATGGCCGGGAACTGGCGTTAGGATATGGCACTCCGGCCGTTCTGCATCACAACCACATCATAACCGCCATCTCCGCCCCCTGCGCTGCCCAGTTACGCCCCTGGAACGCCTCTGGAACACCCTTGGAGGCCCTGCGCCGACCAAGCAACGCTAGCACTTGACTGGCGCATGGCTGGCACTGCTGACAGTCGCGCCAGTGCCTGAGCGCTGATGCTTGCGGCAGCCGAGCACCATAGTGCCAATGTGGACGCGCTTTATGCAGTGGTGTCATTCAAATGATTTAGGAACAGGAACTCACTTTTGATTGGCACTTGTTGGGAACCCAGAACCAGCCATGGAGCCCGTTAGGATCCGGAACGCCCGTTCTGGTCCGTTCCCCCTGAATGACATCACTGCCTTCGCCCCCCCTAGGAATCCGGAGTCGCTCCCTTTAACCCTCTGAGTGCCGGCCAACCAAGAAGAAAAGCTCTTTGCAGAGGAATTGGGAGGGGGGAGGAGGGAGAATGAAGTGGGCGGAGTCAGCCCTAATTTTAACTAGTGGAACTGAGTTCCCCCGTGTTCCCCCTGCATGACATCACTGCCTCACTTGACTCAGGGCGCAATCCTAACCTGGAGCTAGGCCAGCACAGTTAGGCCAGCAAAGTTTGACTGGCTCAAGGGCCACCGTAAAAAGCATTTGGACCACTCTCAGAGTCAGGGAGGATGGAGCACATCTGTGTGCTGGCCTCTCTGACTCCGAGAGTGCTCCAAACAGATTTTAGGGTGTCCCTTGTGCCGGCCAAACTTTGCTGGCCTAATTGTACTGGCCTAACGCCAGGTTAGGATTGCGCTCTAAGATTTTTTTTTTTCCCTGCAGGATTTTATTAATGCACACATGCCCGCACATCAATAGCAGAGCAAGGGAGAACAAGCGCAAATGAACTGAAGGCCGTGGCAAATTGCTCCGGTCCTGGCGTTAATTGACAAAATGTTCCTCGTCACTGCAGAATCCACTGCACTGCAGAGTGGAGTGTAGAGTTAGCCCACAGAACAAGCAAGCAATGAAACTGGGAGAATCCTTGCTTCCCTACTTTGATCTGAATAGGCTGCAATCCTATTCACCCTTTCTGGGTGAGCACAGTTGGATTTACTTTTCAATAAAGATGCACAGACTTTGAGAAAACAATAGCTCTTGCTTATTCAATGATGTAAATTCTTTGCTAATTAAAAAAAATAACTGTAATCTATTCTGTGTTTTCAATCATTGATTTTACACACTGATCTACTAACTCCGGCTGCAATCTTACACATGACTACCTGGGAATAAGTCCCATTGAACTCAATAACATTAACTTCTGAGTAGATATACACAAGATCCTGTCATGTTTTAACCATTTTCTATCACTGGTGCATTTCCGCACCACTGGTAAAAAGTGTAGTCATCTTGACATCCCCTAGGGTGTTACCTGGTGAAGTCTGCTGCTGTCTCTGGCCTTTTACCTGCTGCTTTTCAAACTTGAGCCATGCCTGACCTGGACTGTGCAAGTTGCCTCTATCCTGCTAACTGGGCAGACCCCTGCTAACTGGGCAAGAGGCACTTTTTCAAGTGGTGTTTCTCTTATATTTAGCAGGCGGAGAGTAATTGTCCCTCTTCACCCCTGCGCAGTCTTTCTAGTGGCTGTTGCTGGTGGTCTGCCTTTTTTTAAAAAAAAAAATTGTGAGCCATTTGGGACAGGGAGCCATTTAACTTTATTATTATTACTATTTGCCTGTAAACCACTTTGTGAACTTCATGTTGAAAAGCGGTATATATTGATTGATTGATTGATTGATTGATTGATTGATTCTTTTGGGTTGCTGATAGTACTGTTTTCTCACCCTATGCACACTTGAAATATGACTACATGAGGTCCATCCCCTGCTAGACCCCAACAAGCCTAATCTCCAAAAGGGAGATAGCCTGGAAAAGGAATCGTAGACTATCACCCTTGCCTTATCCATCAGGCATCCTAGGCCAGACATCTGAGCGTTCCAGCTGGTCCTCAATGGTCCCAGCTTCATGGGTTGGGAATCAGAGAAGAAGGAGGGATGTCATGCTAAAAATTAAAACCACCTGCAGCCTTTTAGATTCCTATAATTCAAATGCAGACATCCATCTCCTCTGATTATATGACAGCTAAATTGCTCTGATTCATGAAACTTTGCAACTTTTCTGTACAGATGTGTGGGATGGAAGCAGGGAGGGGTGGAAAATTGGGGATGGGGAGGCAGTGTCTATCCTGCTAGGTCTCAGTTTTCCAATTGGGATCAAAGCTATCCACCCACCCAGCACGACATAGCATCACTAAGCCAAGGAGACCCTGCTAAAATCTCTCACATTGCTCTCATGCTGGTTACCAGTCTGTTTCCAGTCAAAGCGCTGGTTTTAAAGTTTAGGAGCAGAATCCTAACCTGGAGTTAGGCTGGCACAATTAAGCGTGTTTGGACCACTCTTGGAGAAAATAGCTGCCACTCATTTCTATAGGACAAATTCTTGTTCTTGAGAACAATGCTGCAGCAGTGGCAAAACGTGCCCACATGCCAACACTGAATGGTCCAGCCATCATCAAAATTCACCCTGAGGAGGGGAAAGGAACATCTCATGGTTTTGGAAGAAGAGCAGTACCCAGTGGTGCGATTCAAATGAATTAACAACCGGTTCTATGCCGTCATAGCCGGAGCAAACAAAAAAACCTGAAGGCAGCCGAGGTAAGCGAGTGGGCGGGGCCCAGCCATTTAACAACCGGTTCTATAGAACCTGGGCGAACCCCCTGAATCCCACCACTGGCCATACCCCTAAACCAGGAGTCTGATTCAGAAATCAAGCCCAGACGAACCTCATGATTTGCCTCAGTACATTGTACTGTATTAGTAATATAATTGGTGGAAGAGCTGGAAACAAGGAGCAAAAGAGGGGAGCAAGAGAAAAGATCAAAACTCTCAATCCTACTACATGTGGTAAAGGTTTCCCCAGGACCGAATGGTCTAGTCGTGACCGACTGTAGGGGGCGGTGCTCATCTCCGTTTCTAAGCCTGTAGAGCCAGCGTTTTGTCCAAGGACAAGCTTCCGTGGTCATGTGGCCAGCATGACTCTACGCCGTAGCACACGGAACGCCGTTCCCTTCCCACCGAAGTGGTCCCTATTTATCTACTTGCATTTAGGTGCTTTCAAACTGCTAGGTTGGCAAGAGCTGGGACAAGCGACGGGAGCTCACTCCGTCGCGCAGTCTTGAACTCCCAACCTTCCGGTCGGAAAGCCCAGCAGCAGCGGTTTAACCCACTGCGCCACCACGTCCCATGTGACACACTACATGTGACAGGCATTTAAATGGTATGAAAACCCCATACCACTTATCTAAATGAAGCAAGGAACCATCCTTCTGATTTAGTGCAATTCAAATTATCACATTAGTGCAGTAGTTCTCAAACTTTTGGGAACCACGGCTCCTTTTAATGCTGCCCGAGCAGCACGTGGCTCCCCAAGTGACTGGTGATTGCATCATTGTAAGTCACTTTGGGCCAACCCTCCGGGGGTGAAGGGAGCTGGGCAGTGGTGGGATTCAAATAAATTAACAACCGGTTCTTTGTCCTTCAGGGCGGCCTTCAGGGCCTTTCTTCCCTCTCCCAACCTAAAATTAGCAACCGGTTCTGCAGAATAGGTGAGAACTGGCTGAATTTCACCACTGGAGCTGGGCTCCTCTTGCCTCCAGAAGGTTTTCTGAGCACCACAGAAGCGTGTTCTGAGCCACCGTTCTTTTCTGAGCCACCGTAAAGCGTGTTTGGACCACTCTTGGAGTCAGGGAGGAGGATGCATGTCCAGTGATGTCATCCGGGCATGCCAGGAACCGGAACGCCCGGATGATTGGCAGCCCTCCGCCCCTATGGCGGAGGCCAGCCACGCCTCCCTGCGCCTCCCTGCGCCTGGAATCTCTCCATTTCAGAGCGATTCAGATGCACGGGAGCGCAGGTGGACCCAGGAACAGCTCGCCCGTCCTCGGGAGAGGCGGCGCGGCCCGGGCCCATCCGTGGAACAAGCGAAACGCCGTACCGGCCCGTTCCGCCAGGATGCCACCACTGTGCACGTCTGTGTGCTAGTTAGATTTTGTATCTTGCTCTTTTAAACTGAGGTTTTATTGTCCCGTTTTAATATGTCATCAGCTGCCTTGACCACCTTTCCGGCAGAAGGGGAAAGGCGGGGCAGGAATATTTTCCATGCACAGAAGTTCTTTGTTCCACAAATCAGAATTAATGAATGCAATGTGCAACCACGCGGTGTGTGACAGCCACAGGATTCACCGACTCCAAAAGAGGTTCAGGCTGCAATCCTATCCACACTTTCCTGGGAGTAAGCCCCATTGAACACAATAGGACTTGCTTCTGAGTCCTATGCAGCGCTTTGTGAGTCCTATGAGTTTTGCTTCTGAGTCCTATGAGTCCTATGCAGCGCTTTGTGCCCTCAGATACATTTACAGAAGATGGCTGCAGATCAGAAGCATTTGCAAGGGATGGGACCAGTGATGTCATGCAGGGGGAACGCGGGGGAACTCAGTTCCACTAGTTAAAATTAGGGCTGATTCCGCCCACTTCACTCTCCCTCCTCCCCCCTCCCAATTCCTCGGCAAAGAGCTTTTCTTCTTGGTTGGCCGGCATTCAGAGGGTTAAAGGGAGCGACTCCGGATTCCTAGGGGGGCGAATCTAAAATAAAGAGGTTGCACCACCCATCATGGCCTGTAGCCTGTGATGGACTTTTCCTCCCGAAATCTGTCCAATCCACTTTTAAAGGCTCCTAAAGGATTGGGTCGTCAGTCTAAGGGGATGCACCCCCATATTACATTGGTTATATGCAGTGATGTCATTCAGGGGGAACGGACCAGAACGGGCGTTCCGGATCCTAACGGGCTCCATGGCTGGTTCCGCGTTCCCGACAAGTGCCAATCAAAAGGGAGTTCCTGTTCCTAAATCATTTGAATGACACCATTGGATGGGACGCACCTTAGCCTGAAGGTTCATGCTTGCAACCCAGAGTATGAAAAATAGGCATGTATAAGAATTCTCCCCTGTCTGGCAACAACACTCCTTGTCTGAGTGAAGAGCTTCTAATGTGACATCCCCAAATCCTCCCTCATATTAATTACCTCCCATGTGAGAGCTGCCTTCCGTACCTGTCTTTGTCAGTGAAACATTACAAGTACCATTAATCCCCGTGAAATGGGTAATTACTTAGCGGGGCCTCGGCAGATCCTGCCAGCCAGATATTGCAAAGGAAAATTCAGCAGCACCATTTAAGGACAGATCAGCGAGGCATCAATCTTCACAGTCCCCCCCCCTTGCCACTTCCCACACTCCAGCCATCGATCCCCACTGGGCAGGCGGACACAGGCGCCCCCCTCCCACGGATCTGCACCACAGGGGTCCGGCTGCCTTTCGCCTATTCCCAGCTGCATACAGGAAGAAAGGGACACTGGGGAGAGAGTCTGCCTACCCAGCAATTAACGTGCAAAAGAGAGGCGATAGAGCTGGGGACTCTCACTGGAAAGCACGGCCTCTAGGACAGCAGTCCTGCCCCGTAATCACAGGTCTGGCTGTGGTTACGCACCAATGACACAAATGCGCTCTCCTCTGTTTGGTGTTCCTGGACTGCGCCCACGTTCTTGCTCAGACAGCTATAGCCCTATAAAGGTAAAGGTTTCCCCACGACCGAATGGTCTAGTCGTGGCCGACTGTAGGGGGCGGTGCTCATCTCCGTTTCTAAGCCTGTAGAGCCGGCGTTTTGTCCGAAGACAAGCTTCCACGGTCATGTGGCCAGCCTGACTCTACGCCGTAGCGCACGGAATGCCGTTGCCTTCCCACCGAAGTGGTCCCTATTTATCTACTTGCATTTTTAGGTGCTTTCGAACTGCTAGGTTGGCAGGAGTTGGGACAAGCGATGGGAGCTCACTCCGTCACGTGGTCTCGAACTACTAACCTTCCAGTCAGAAAGCCCAGCAGCAGCAGTTTAACCCACAGCGCCACCATACCACCATAGCCTTATAGCTATGCCCAAATGTATACTGCAAACGAATGCCCTGCTTGTTCATTTATTGTTTGTGCTCAAGATGTATAGCCTGCCTCCTTCTCCAAGGTGGCGTATGGCGTATGCGTAGCATATTTGAAAATTATTATTATTATTATTATTATTATTATTATTATTATTATTATTATTAAATTAATTTCTATCCCGCCTTTCTGCCCCATGGGCACCCAAGGCGGCTTACAACATTGCAAATACAATAAAACCACAATGTTAACAATTGAAAACAATGTTGCAACAATATTAAAACAGTTAAAATTAAAAATTTAAAACAGCAAGCCCCGTGGATCATAAAATGTAAAGAAGAGAATGTAAAATGCCAGCCAGCTTGCCAACAAGCACTGAGAGCAAGCATTAAACACGCACAGAAATTGGGCAACAGAATTGTGTTGACTTCATGGTTGACCCAAAGGCTGCCTGATGTGTCCAGTAGAACATCTGCCCCTTTTTCAAGTGGTGGTCCTCTTATATGTAGCAGGGGGAGAGTAAATGTCCCTCTACACCCCAGCACAGTGTCTCTTCTAGTGGCTGTTGCTGGTGGTGTTCTGCTAGGTGCTTTCGAACTGCTAGGTTGGCAGGAGCTGGGACAAGCGACAGGAGCTCACTCTGTCGCGTGGTCTCGAACTCCGAACCTTCCGGTCAGAAAGTCCAGCAGCAGCGGATTAACCCACTGCGCCACCATGTCCCAATTAATATTAAAATTAATTAATATTTAATATGTACACCAATACAGTTCACTTTTGATTGCATTGGTGCAGTTCTCTATTTCTTCCACAGAGGGAGATGAATAACAGGACCCAGGAATGCATAAGCCAATATCCGCAGTCCTTCTTTACCAAGCGATAGGAAAAACTGTCCCTCTTCAGAAACTCATAGCTGGAATGCTGGAACACCAACTTCCACTTCTTCCAGTGCAACTTTGCAAACTTTCACCAGCCTTGTTCGCCCATCTGTAAAATAGAAATAACATGTAAAATGACGCACAAACTGCACTAGAAGTCGCAACAAGAGATGCTGAAAAGAGTCGCCTTTCGCATTCCTGTTGGCATGTTATTTTTCCCCTCTGCAAAAAACATGTCACAGCTTAATGGACTATATTAAAATGATGCAGGAGAATTGGAGAGATACACACAACGAGAAGCACCCAAGCGGATTAATGCTCTTTTATTCACCTTGCACATCTCTGAACATTTTTCATTGAATTCACTTTGGGGAGCAGTGCGTCATAACAGTCTGTCATGACAATCACATCTGTCAACCAGGGCACAATCCTACGCCCTGCGTAGCACCGAAACAACATCATTGCGTCTGTGTTACATCACTGATGACGACAAGGGAGCATTGGCCAGAGTAGTGTAGGTGCCTCATGGAGCGCACGAGACAACAAGATCCCTGCATCCTGTGGCCACTCCCTTGCACTTGGCATCCTGAAGTCGCCTACTTCTAATGTAAAGAGGTTGCACCACCCATCATAGCCTATAGCAGTGATGTCATGCACCCACTATGCACCACTACGCGAGTACCGGTTCCTAGAAGTTGAGCTGGCCCCGCCCACTCAAAGCTGGCCCTGTCTGCTGGTTGGCTCAGCAGCTGCGCATACGTACTGCACGCCCGCAGCCATTGCCTGCACTTTCTGTGAGGAGGCAGGCAGGCAGGCAGCGTGGTGGCGGTAGCGGCAGCAGCGGCAGCAACGGCAGTGGCAGCAGCGGCAGCAGCGTAGCGAGAGGACCGGAGGCGGCAGTAGCAGCAGCAGCAGCGGCAGCAGTGCGGGAGACCCGGGAATAAGGCAGCAAACATGATAAGGTAGGCTGCCTGGGGCTCCCGCTCCCTCCAGCTGTGCAGATCCAGCGTCCCAGTTCCTCCTGCAGCCTCCCCCCAGCCCCAGCCCCCAAGCGGTCTTTTTTTGGTCGCCTGTTCCCCCTCCTGCTCCTTGCCGGCCAGCCCGGCACTCGGTTGGGCGCCCATGTGGTCGCGCGGCCCAGTGGGCGCCCGTTCCCCCTCCTGTTCTTAGCCGGCTCCTTGCATTTAACGTTAAAGTTAAATGGCTCCCTGTCCCAAAAGGGCTCCCAATCTAGTACAGTCTAGCCTGCTATTTAACCAGGGAACAGTTGAAGCAAAATATGTATATCCACATCTCTAGAAAGCAAAGCAATAGAAGTTAAATCAACACTAACCACAAGCTGAAGTTCTTACAAACATTATCACATCCATGGCAACAATCATGACATCACTTCCAGCCATGACCTCACTTCCTGCCACGGCATCACTTTCGGCTTATGACGTCACTTCCAGTGGGCGGACCCCGACAAGTGCCAATCAAAAGTGAGTACCTGTTCTGTTCCTAAATCATTTGGATGACACCACTGACCTATAGCCCATGATGGACTTTTCCTCCAGAAATCTGTCCAGTCCCCTTTTAAAGGCACCCAGGCCAGATGCCATCACCACCTCTTGTGGCAAGGGGTTCCACAGATTAATTAACCATTGTGTAGTTGAGGAGCTTGGGGCAGGGATCTTCCCTGAGGGCCACAGCAACCTGACATGGCAGAGACACTGGCCTTGGCTACTGTCCTGGTTTGCACATGCGATCAAGTCCTGCAGCTACATCATGGTCGACTGACCATGCATCTGCAGACCTCAACATACCTATTAGCTCAGTGGTTCTCAAACGTTTTAGCACCGGGACCCACTTTTTAGAATGGCAATCTGTCCAGGACCCACCGGAAGTGATGTAATGGCCAGGAGTGCCGTTGCTGAGATGCCAGGGCCTGCTACTTTCCTGAGAATGCAGCAATCAATTGGGTTATTTATCAGCCATTTTCCAAGAGCAATGCAAATCAGAAGGGGAAAAAAGCCTCTTTACAACCTTGACTCAAGCAAAACAACCACACAGCCCTCCCCCTTTCCAACATCCCATCTTCCCATATTTTCAATACGGCTGCTCTAGGTGCTTTGCGACCCACCTGAAATTGGTTTGCTGGTGGGTTCCGACCCACAGTTTGGGAACCACTGCACTAGCACATAAGCAGTGATGTCATTCAGGGGGAACGGACCAGAACGGGCGTTCCAGATCCTAACGGGCTCCGTGGCTGGTTCCGGGTTCCCGACAAGTGCCAATCAAAAGTGAGTTCCTGTTCCTAGATCATTTGAATGACACCACTGCACATAAGCCCCACTGAACCCAGCAAGATGAGCCTACCCATTCTCTCTCTCTCTCTCTCTCTCTCTCTCTCTCTCTGTGTGTGTGTGTGTGTGTGTGTATGTGTGTGTGTGTGTGTGTGTGTGTGGTTCAGAAAGATATTGTTTCTCTGTTTAAAAAAGGTTATGACAATGTACTGTCAATCTTTGTCATTGGTTTTTCAGTCACTGTGCTTCCTTTTACTTTCAGATTGCAATAGACCAGTGATGGCGAGCCTTTTGGGTTTGCTGTGTCAAAAATGCCTAACTTGGCTCTGGTGGAACTGTTACTCCCTACTCCCTACAAAAGGGAAACAATTTTTCATTCATTTCAAAAAAATATTGTCCAAGCATGTATGGAGCTATGCTTGATGTAAGAAACATCAAATCATTACAAATCATTCCCAGAAATAAAAATCATTGCAAAACCAAACTCGGTTGTTGTTGGGTGTTGGCAAATGCTGGTGTGTCACCCAAAACGCTGGGGCGTGTCACCTTTGACCGTGTGTCACCGGTTCGCCATCACTGCACTAGACTGATATGAAAGTACAACTAACTATTCCACTAGCATCTTGCCAGACCACGATTTGGCAATATTTCGGCAGGACCCGAAGACTTCTTTATTTAAACAAGCCTTCAATTGTTGACAGGCTGGCTGGCATTTTACATTTTTCCTCTTACATTTTAAATTTTGTAATGATGGGATCCATGGGGTTTGCTTATTTTAAATTTTTAACTGCTTTAATATTGTTTCTTTAACATAGTTTTAATTGCTATATTTTGTGGGGTTTAATGTAATAATTTTAATATTGTAAAGCCGCCTTGGGTGTCCATGGGGCAGAAAGACGGGGTAATAATTAAATAAATAAATAAATAAAAATAAAAATAAAAATAAAAATAAAAATAAAAATAAAAATAAAAATAAAAATAATAATTTGCCCGTTCATCACTTGGTACTGCTTGGCCCCCAAACTGCAGAACTGGCAGTGAAATGGATGTTTCTCAACAATCACCTTTCAGACCTGATCAGGGAGAGAGAGAGAGAGAGAGAGAGAGAGAGAGACAAGAAATGCCAACTGCCCGTCCTTTCTTGTGCTGCAATACGGTAACAGCAGGAGATTACGGTAACGCCAAGAGAGACGTTCGGCTCCAACAGCTTAGCAGGAAAGTTGCAGCTTTTCTTTGACAGTGGAAAGCGCCGGAGTACAGTCTTATTCAACTGGAAAAAAAAAAAGAGGGGGCTGGTGTTGTCACGGAGCTGGCACTCAGCCCCGCGCAGGCATTGGGACACCGAGGGGGATGAGTGGAGATGAGTCATCAAAATACTACAAATCAGGGGGCGAGATGAGGCTGGCCGACGAGGCTGCCGGCAGAGTGTCCCACTGCGTTGTGCAGATGACGGCTTGTGATTTGCCTGCTCTTGGACGCTGCAACAGGAGGTCTGCAGCCTTCTAGCGTGAAGTAGGTAGGTGAAGGGGGGGGGCTCTCAGTGGCCATCGAAAGCCTTGGGCTCCCTAATTTCCCCAGCTTCAAGCTTTATACAGGCTTTTTACAGTTCCCATCACTTGCTGGGAAAGGATAACGCTGTTTATTGTTTGATATTTGTAGATTTGGGAGGGGGGCTGTCTTAAACCATTTGTAGGTTTCCGGTGTCCCCTATGGACACTGGGAGAAGAATCAATCCACAGTATTCCTTTAGAAATGCACTGTTTGTTTTTGCATGTACGTGCTTATTAAACCTGCCCCATGCCTAGGAATTATTTGGCTTCCCACACGTCCTGGACAAAAGCGTGCTTAAGAACGCAAGCCTGTCCAGGTTTACTTGGAAGTAAATCCATTCTGATTCATGAGGTTTACTCCCAGGATACCTGCATAGGGTGTGTGTGTGTGTGTGTGTGTGTGTGGCTGCAATCCTATGCATACTTACCTGGGAACAAGCTCCAATGAACTCAGTGGAACGTACTTCTGAGTAGACATGCATTGGATTGTGCTGTGTGAGTAACATGAGAGATGTGTTTATGTTGGAGCAATTTACGTCTAGCACAGTTAATCCTGTATCTAGGAGGAACTTTCATGAAGCTTGCTGATGAACAGTCATGCATGTCTACTCAGGAGTAAGTCTGGGGGGATACAACAGAGGTTTGTGATATCTGGAGGGCTAACATTCAGTGCAACATAAGCTTTTGTCTTCGGGTGGTGTGAATGTATCGTATACACAAATCCATGCGTGCACACACACACACACACACACACACACACGCATCCATGCACGCACGCACACAAGGACAGAGGAACAGGAAAAACACAACAGTAAATAGCGGCCATGCAACTGAAGAGGGCCAGTTGATTCTGTGATGTCTCTGGGCAAAACTCAGAATATACACAAGAGAGGTCCAGCGACCCTTCGCTCCAGCAAGACTGGAGATAGCACACTTTTCTTAGCTCAACAATGCAATGCTGAATGAGGAGGGAAATACCCCGTCTTGATTAAGCCCTAAGCACATAGGCTGTATCGGGCGTGAAGAGGGGTTTCTACAGAGATACAGCAGGCAAGTGACAGAAGGAGGGGAAATTGGTCCTCATTAGTTTCACGAGACAACATTCTATTCCCAGAACTCCGTCAAGTTGACCATTCACAGTGATAATGATGCCATCCATATCTATGGCTCTTGATATATAGAGAGGACTGGGTTCTGATTCCATAACTAAGACCAATTCCATAGTTGTAAGATCGACAGGAATTGGTTCCAGCTCTTCCCTGAATTGTGCTAGCAGCCGTTTACCCCTCCGTTGTACACCAGAGCCTGTTTGGCTGGGGAACAGGGCTTGTCCTTTGTGCACATTCCCAGCTCCCTGGTATCTCCACACCAGCAACAAAGATCTCAGGCAGCACAGCCAGGAAAGACTTTGGCTTGGGATCCTGACACCACCACTTCGTGTGTACCATACAGGCTAGGTCGCCGCCTGAGCAGGTTGGCACATTGCGACTTGTGGTGTGCTCAACAAGTGGGTAGGAGAACATGTCCCCTGTACACTCCACACTGCATTACATGGGAAACTTGATCCTTGCTTTTGGTGGGATGTGAACTGTGAATCGCACAATGTGAATCACATATCTTCCTTTGAAGCCTGCTGGCTTATAAACGCCAAGCCTGCAAATAGAGCCCCTACTCCGAGAAATGCATGTACTCTTTGTATACCTGAATATACACAGAGAATACATGCAGTTGGGCACTATCCCCTTGCTTAGCACATTTTTTTCCCCCTGTATGCTTCTCCATACAGCTATAATTTCTTGAAAGAATGGCACTGGAGTTCAAGCATTCTCAGAGATCAAACCTGGGAATTTTCAGTGCCTGTTGTTTTAAATCCTGATTTGCACAGGGGTTTGTTGTACAACGCTCAGCTCCAAGGGAGCAGGATGGGGCTGTGTGATTGAGTAGGAAACCCAAACTTCTCAAGCAGAAAAGCCCACATTCAGTTCTCAGAATGTGAAAGTCAAAATTTGCTGCATGTCAAAACTGGCAGTTTTGAAGGAGATGAACTAATGCCTGGACTTAGGCTGCCATCCTATACTCACTTCCATGGGAGTAAGCTGCTTTGAACACAGTGACACTTACTTCTGAGTAGACATGCCTAGGATCGCACTGCCAGTGTACAAGGCAGGTCCCTATGAGGAAGAATCCCACATGCTGATGGCACTTTTCATATAATCCAGCGTTGAAAATAAAGAGCGATCCCTGCCATAAATTAAGTCCATTTGCCCGGGCAAATGTTCAACAGGGGTTGTACAGAGCATTCTAGTGCATGGGCAAAAATCCCAATGTGCTAAACAGATCAAGGATTTTCCTAGTCGAAGCTGGAGGCTCCTCGATGACAATGTGGGGTCCATGTTAATGAGGAGTCAAAAGTGAAAGAAGGGCATTTGTTATTTAAATTGTCATCCCGGTTTTACAAGCCACTGTGAAACTCGAGCGTGGAAATGCCCGTAGATTTGTCCTCGGTAGATCACTGCAGTCTCTTCTCTTGACTACAAATTGAACAAGCAAGCACAGAAAGGGAGGGGGGTTATTTTTGGAATATGCAACATTGCGCTGCTTACAGGGAGCCTGTAGGATTGGCAAAGCCATTAGGTAGCGATGCTCTTACTGCCTGGGGTTCAGATGAATCGTCAGCCAGCGAGCAGCAAGTGCTCACTTTCCACGGGGCTGAGAAAGCGTATATATTAAGTGAACAGCGTTCTAGTAAACAACGGCTAATACTTCCGATGAGCAGGGTGGTAACTAAATTCCTAGGTTTTGGGAAATCTTTGCCTCCAGGAAGCTGCCAAAGCAAGCAACCGTGCTCTTTGAAAATATAGTACCCTCCTTGTTTCTTTTAGGCATTGGCACATCTGTCCAGCAAAGAACATTGCCATTAAGGTGCCTTCCTCATGTCCCATTGGAGGTGACGGTCGACGTTTCTTAAGAAGGTCACAGCCTGGGGCCATTGGCACAACATGGAGGTTCTCGAGGCTTCAGCGACTTCGCTTTCAACCTCAAGATCGTGAAGCATGGCATGCACGATTATAACCGACATCGGATTAAGTGAACCGAACGCACGGCTTTACATTCTCCCGGACGTGGAAGTCCACATGTAAATCTATGCAACATGTCCGCAATGAAAAGGACACAAATGGACAGGAGCAAAGAATGTGTTGGCGTCATTCACGTTGAAATAAACACACATTGACTGTGGGACGGCCTTCTATTTTCCTCTTGAAATAGCAAGAAACAGTCTGGGGCTTGATGGCTTTTTCTTTAAAAATCCAACAGAAACTAGGAAAACGACCTTTGGCTTACTATTTCCCAATAAATCATCGAGCAGGCAACGAAGTATGGAGCCCATCAACGAGAATGTCCTGCAAACAGTCTGGAAAACATGATGGGGTTGTCTAGGACACCAGCACATATCTAGGTCTAATTGGAGCCGATACCAAGAAAAATGTGGATTTTCAAATGTGCATCCCCGTCTAATGTTTCTTTCTCAGTTTTACCATAATAAAGCAAGACCCAGATTTCCACTTTGTTTTGATCAACAATGGGGAGCTAGAGTTGCTTATGACACACTCAAATATTTGATCTTGGCTCTGCCAAGGAAAGAGCAGAGCAAAGCGCAAATATACCGGATGAACATTAACCAGCGGCATCGATGATGGGCTTGACCTCTGTGAACATCTCGGACTGTGTCAACTGCACCCAGACTTTGGAGACGGTGAATGTTTCCAAGGCCATCTTGCTAGGAGTTATCTTGGGGGGCCTGATTCTTTTTGGGGTCCTGGGCAACATTCTGGTGATCCTTTCAGTGGTGTGCCACAAACACCTGCATAGCGCCACCCATTATTACATCATCAACTTGGCGGTGGCCGACCTTCTGTTGACTTCCACGGTCCTTCCTTTCTCTGCCATTTTTGAGATCTTGGGTTACTGGGTTTTTGGACGAATCTTCTGCAACATCTGGGCCGCTGTTGACGTTCTGTGCTGTACGGCCTCCATCATGAGTCTGTGCGTCATCTCGATAGACCGGTACATTGGGGTGAGCTACCCGCTGAGATATCCAGCCATAGTGACCGAAAAGCGAGGGCTCCTTGCTCTGCTGTGTGTCTGGGCATTGTCTCTTGTGATATCCATAGGCCCTCTCTTTGGTTGGAGGCAGCCAGCTCCGGAAGATGAGAAGATCTGCCAGATCAACACCGAGCCTGGTTACGTGCTGTTCTCTGCTCTTGGTTCCTTCTACCTCCCCTTGACCATTATATTGGTGATGTACTGCCGGGTGTATATAGTGGCCAAGAGGGAAAGCAAAGGACGTTCCTGTGGCTTGAAGACCGAGAAGTCCCATTCGGAAGAGGTCACTCTCCGCATTCATTGCAGGAACATGGAGAACAGCGGAAATGCGTCCAGCACCAAGCACAAATCCAATTTCTCCGTGAGGCTCCTGAAGTTCTCCAGGGAAAAGAAAGCAGCCAAGAGTCTGGGGATAGTTGTCGGATGTTTCATCCTGTGCTGGCTTCCTTTCTTTTTAATCATGCCCATTGGTAAGTAGAGCCAACGCCCCGGTCCATGGAGAGGGTGGTTTCATGTTGCTGTACAGCTTACGTCAACAGCCAAGATTGCAGATGACATCAACAGGGAGTTTGGTGCCCCGGTCACTCAATGTCCTTTACGGACTTGTGGACTAGACAGGAAAGTAATTTGGGATTGAGCAAGCCAGGACGGTAGCACTGACAAATGAGCTAAGTTGTGAGTCGGGCTTCAAAGGGGCTCACAGGAGAGCCTTCCTTGAGGTCCAGCATCTTCATTTCTTTCTCCAGTTAGTTGACTGAGCCGCTGCCAAAGCTGAGCCAAGGTTGATCCAAGACCTACTGGCACTTGAGGCAATGTCAGATGCCACCCCCTTATCTGATGGGCACACCAGCTGCCACCATGACTGTTCTTCCTCCTATTCCCTGCATTCAGATAGGAAACAAGAACAGAGAAGAAAAGAAAGTGTGAAGGAGAGGAGGGGACACTCTAGCTCACCATCTCCTTTCCTTTACACTTTATCTTCTGCTCCATTCTTTATTCCCGAATCTGCCCCCCCTTCCTTTTTGAATCCTAGGAGTGGGGGAAGGAATAGGGGATGCACAGGTTGTTTCCTGGCAGCTTGAACACTTGCCGAAAAGACTAGGTTAACAGGAAGCAGTTAACTTCCGCTTCCTGTTGGTGTCAATCTAGGGTTTGTTTGTTTTCAATTATTGAGGTTGCCAGGAGGCAGCCTGCATGTTGCAATAAGCCATCCTCCCTGACTTCAAGAGTGGTCCAAACTTCTGGGCAGCCAATTAGCTGGGTCCACAATGGTGCTGTTGCCCAAGATCAGTGACCAGTTTTCTCTCCGATTTAGGGAATACTTTGAATGAAGAATCATTTACAAACCTTGCATTCATTCTAGTTCAAACGAGGAGTGCCATCCTAACCTGGAGTTAGGCCAGCACAGTTAGACCAGGGGTTTGGCCGGCACAGAGGCCACCGTAAAGCACGTTTGGGCCACTCTCGGAGGCAGGGAGGATGGCGCACGTCTGTGTGCTGGCCTCTCTGACTCCAAGAGTGGTCCGAACATACTTTACAGTGTCCCTTGTGCCGGCCAAACTTTGCTGGCCTAACTGTGCCGGCCTAACTCCAGGTTAGGATTGCGCTCTAGATAAAGCATTAGAGTCGCCAATGAACAAAAAACTTAGGTGTGGTCAAGTGAGACAGGGTAGTGGGGAGGGAGGGTACTGCGACGGAGGAATGATTAAACAGCTTTGAAATGCTGGAATGTTATTCTGGACGGCGCAAATCCCAAGACCAATTTCACAATGTCCAGTGGTCAGACTCAATTAATTTACAAGAGGAGCCAGCAGGGATTTGCTGTAAAGGTGCCGAACACACAGATGCATTGGGCTCTTTTTCGTTGGATATTTACCTTTCTTCCAAACATTACCATGTTAAGCATGATAACACAAACAGGATGGCACACTAGATGCAGTTTCTCAGTGAATAATTAACAGTGCTGTTCCATCCCTGGTCTTCAGAAGTCAGTCCCAAAGCCCCAAAGCGGGGCTTACTCCCAGAAATAAAAAGGGTGCATAGAATTTCAGCCTCGTTCATTAGTAGAAACCCAAAGGGTGCATGAGCATGTAAGCCTATAATTAAAATTGCAAATAATTTATGATAATTAAATTATCCATTAAAATTGATAGCTGCCAGTTGCGCATCTTTGATGTATTCAATTTGTGAATGCTCTTCGGTCCATTTAAAGCAGCTTTGTCTTGTAGCATCTCTGAAAAAGGGTACAGAACTCCCAGATGCCGTTCATTATCGTCACAAAATGTGTGTTTGTGTGTGTGTGTGTGTGTGTGTGTGTGTGTGTGTGTGTGTGTGTGT
>JAJKFI010000062.1:2230543-2258120 GCA_029204185.1 Lerista edwardsae | reverse complement strand
GTGTGTGTGTGTGTGTGTGTGTGTGTGTGTGTGTGTGTGTGTGTGTGAGAGAGAGAGAGAGAGAGAGAGAGAGAGAGTGAGAGAGAGAGAGAGATGCTTAGGCTAATTTTCAAAGCTTCTCCTAGTCATTCAGTTTAAAAAAACTGGACAGGATTGATACACTTTATGAACTACAAGTCAGCAATCTACGAAATTCCAAAAGGAAATTGACACAGCGAATTAATGCGCTGTTGCTTTTAGGCCCGCCTACCTTGGAATGACAGGCAAGGGGCTGCAGCCAGCTGATTGGCTGAACTCTAGGGAGGAGCCGGGGAGGGGGTTTGATACAGCGTTGTCCGTTCTCTCCATTCAGACCATGGTTGGCGATGCCCCACCCTTCTTGGAGTCTGAAGACTAGGTGGTTGTCCATTAAAAGGGCTGGATAGGATTTTTTTTTTACACATCTGCCAGAATTGGCTGGGAGGCAGGTGGGGGTTTTTTCCCCCCCTACTCCAGGGTATTAGCACACTGGGTTTAACTAGTGCATTATAGGCTTTAAAATGGGTCACTTTGGACAGATATCATGCAGGTTTAAGGTAGGTAAGGACAGATAAATCAGTGTCAATCATGGGACAATGAGTTCCAGGGGCCACCCAAATCCACTCATGCTTGCTTGCCTGGCTCAGTGAGCTGGACTGGGTTACCCCTTTAGGACTAACGTCCACATAAGTTTCCAATTTCCATTCTTCATTTTAACATCCCAGCAAGTTTCCAAAGGGGAACATTTAGCCATTGAATCTGAGCGCCGTGATAGCATTTCAGCCTCCCCGTAGAGCCATCGTTGGGTTCTGACAAATGGCTCGAGGACAAGATTTGGTATGCTCCACAGAAGGTAAAGTCCTGGATAGATTCGCTCTTTATGCCATGGGTGTCACGATGTTGGAATGCTGGTTGCCAAGAAGTCGCAAACATACCCAAAAAGGATTAGGGAGAGCAAGCGAGTGTGTGTGAGAGAGAGAACATTTTTTTTCCCCATCTGTAAATGTGGAGCTTGTCTGAAAGCTGTTGCCATAGAGTCCTTGGGTTGAGGTTTAAGACATTTTCCCCATGTTGAAACTAACCTCACATCTTCGATCCCTTATAAGGGCAGCAACCCACAGTTTCTATCCAGATCTTTGCACAACTTCTGTGTTTTTTTAGAATCACCTCATTCGTCTTCCAGAATGCCTGCTGGTCCCTTTCTTAGCAAAGAGGATTATACTCAAGAGTCCTGCCGATGCACTGAAATTGACCTCATTAGTTACCCCATTACTAGGGGCCTGGTTTTTTGGGTGATATTTCCCCCCAAATTTCTTGATTTAAATAGCAAATTGCGGTGTTATGTGTTTTTATTCCTCTGAGCATGCCCGCAAGAGGTAAGCTCCAAAACCTATGGGCATATATGAAGCTGTGACACTGTCTTATATTGAATCAACGGTATAGATCCATTTAGTTTGCATTTCCATGCCAGCTAGCATCAGATCACAAGGAAAAGGCTTTGCAACCCTTCAACTTGCGATCTGTTAAATAGAAAGGGCAGGAATTTGGACGTGGGATGGCTTGTGTGCTAGATTTGTGCAGTGGGTGATAGTCCATAAAGCAAGGCAAAGATTTGCCATGACATGCTCTTAAAGTAAGGGCAACCAACTTGGGTCCAGGGGCAGAATCCAACCTCAAATGGCAGTCAGTCAACTTTTAGGGAATCTTAGGGATGTGTAGACCTTCTTCGCCTTACTTAATTTCACTTGATGTAAACAAGCTTGGCTTGATGATGATATAATGATGAACAAGCTTGGCTGACTTTCTTTGAAAGTTCTCAGATGTTTCCCACCCCCCTTGGGAGGAACTCTAAAATTTGAAATTTAACATTTGTGTAAAATTGTGGTGCCAGCCCAAAGGGCATGAGACATGCCAATCAGCTGGACCAAGCAAAACCCATTTGGCTTCCCTTGAAAATTCTGACGGACCTCTGAAATGTACTTCAAATATCATTTTTTGAAGGTTGGTTCCAGGATGGAGTTGGAAGGGCTAGAGGTGCATCTGTGCACTCCTACACCACTTTCCAGCTGGCTTCAAGCTAAAGAACAGGCAAACATAATTACGTGAAATCTGTTGTTGTGGCAGCTGTGAAACGCAGAGTTGGAGTCCCCCTCATTTTCCTGCTCTACACCACCTGGATCAGCAATAATGGGGGATCTGTGTAATTGACAGCTTGGAACGATCTCCTTGAAAAATTGACCAAACTTTTTGTGGGAGGCATGAGCCCTTCTTTTGACACCTTCATGGAAGACCATAGTGACAAACTTCTGTGCTCACAGAAAAGAGCACCTTCTTGATAGAAAATAAACCCACTCAAACGAAGAGCATCCAACTCCAAAAGAGGGCAGTTTTCCATCACAACGGTCATGGGTTCTTCCAAGGGGTCCTGGACATGGTTAGGAAGATACTGAACGTTCTGTGCTGAATGTCCTAGCCCCCAAAGAACAAAAATTCCCATGATTCCTTGGGAGGCCATGACTGACAGATATTGGCCTGTCGAAGAGTCTTATATGTTGTGGGCTGCCTCTAGAAATATTCTTTGTGGAATCTTCCATGCATGCCTACGTGCTTGGCTGCATCTGGGTTCTAATAATTCTTTTGTGGGTTTCCATGAAGATTTATGATGGTGTACATTTGCCAAAAACTAAAAGAAAATTCCAGTAGCTACTCCGCAAAAATTAAGACACGCTTGATTTGGAGAAAACTCTTTCCATCTGTTCTCTAAAAAGTAAAGGTTTCCCCACGACCGAATGGTCTAGCCGTGACCGACTGTAGGGGGCGACGCTCATCTCAGTTTCTAAGCTGAAGAGCCAGCATTTGTCCAAGGACAATCTTCAGTGGTCATGTGGCCGGCGTGACTGTATGCCGAGGTGCACAGAATGCCGTAACCTTCCCACCAAAGTGGTACCTATTTATCTACTTTTTTACATGCATTTTTACATGCTTTTGAACTGCTAAGTTGCAGGAGCTGGGACAAGCAACAGGAGCTCACTCCATCGCGCAGTCTTGAACTCCCAACCTTCCAGTCAGAAAGCCCAGCACCAGCTGTTTAACCCACTGCGCCACCATGTCCCTTATACTCTCTGTTCTCTAGCCCAGGCTAAAATGATTGAAGGGTGTCATTCCATGACAACCTCCTATCTCAAAGGCACTATCAAGGCTTTGTCATATTCCTTGTCGTTGTCATTGGCTAATAGTATTTCAGCTCGCATTGTCTGAATCTTTTTACAAATAAAATAGCTCTGCTGATTTAGACATGAGGTTCTTGCACCTTGTTCGCATCATGCTGTGCTTAATAGAAAGTCACACGTTTGGCATGGTCTGTATACCCCTTGCAACCCTTTGATTAAATGCTGGCTTGCGGGAGAAAGTTTTCCAGTCACTCTCTGCCAACTCTGGGTATGGCCAGAAATATACAGACCAGGATGTTATTATCTATTGCCCTATAGGTTAATTTAAGGAATGTACATTTTAAGGAATGTACATTTTAAGGAATTTTAAGGAATGTAACATTTCCCTTCCCCCTCTCTCACAGTACCAGAACCAGGGGGCATCCATTAAAATTGGGTGTTTTAGTGGGAGAGTGAGAACAGATAAAAGGAAATACTTGTTGACTCAGCAGGTAATCTGTGGAACTCCTTGCCACAGGAGGTGGTGATGGTACCTTGCCTAGGTGCCTTTAAAAGGAGACTAAACAGATTTCTGGAGGGGAAAAAATCATTCCCAAGCTACAGGCCGTGATGGGTAGTGCAACCTCCATACTGTAGAAGTAGGCTGCCTCAGAATGCCAGATGCAGGGGCGTGGCAACAGAATGCAGGCATCTTGTTTTGTCTTGTGTGCTCCCTGAGGCGTCTGGTGGGCCACTGTGAGATACAGGAAGCTGGACTAGATGGGCCTTTAGCCTGATCCAGAAGGGCTCTTCTTATGTTCCTAACATCTTCATGAGATGAGCAGAGGGAAATGGGTGGCAAAGAGGCTCTACCACCAAGCCCAGAGCTGGCTAGACAAGACTAAACCTTCCATTGTAGCAACAGCTCACTTCTCCCAATTTATCAAGAGCTTTCATTAGCAGTAGTTCCTCATTCTAGGACAGCAAAGTATAGGATAGGACTCTTGAGCTCAGTTCTCCAGATAAACCCCTGAGCTGAGCATGTATGCAGAGACACTCCATTTCTTAATTTTCTGGGTGTTCACCCATCTGAGCTACTATTGTGCACCTGGCTTCAGTTTTGGGATAATGGGTTTGAGGAAAGATGAAACTCAAGAGAGACCAGCACACAGACTTGCATCATCCTCCCTGACTCAGCGTGGTCCAAACACACTTTATGGTGGCCCTTGTGATGGCCTAACTCCAGGTTAGGATTACACTCATGATGGTACTATTCTTTAAAACAATTTTGTGGCGACACCCTCCCAAAGGTGGCACCTGGGGTACCCCACCCCTCACCCCATAACTAGCTACGCACTGGGAGGGACCAATTACTCCACATGTTGTAGTGCCTGCTATATGTACTACACCCCCCCTCTGGTTACGCTACAGGCAGGTCTACATGGGAGGAGGTGGTCCTTTTGCTATTCAGGACTTCAAATGGACCCTTACACTCCGAGAACGTTTCCGGCCAGCATGCCGCCGTGTTAAATGGCAACTTAACAACGATGTTATTTCACACCTCACTGTGTTGCCATTTTAACGTGTCCCGACGTGTGACAAGTCCTGATTGTTGAATAAACCATAATCACAGCTCCCGCGTCATATATTTACGGAGGCATCGTGGAATGCCTCTGCCACCAAAATGGCACTTAATCAGCAGGAGGCAGATGGAAATGGTACAGCTGTCAGCTCAGAGCGGCAAAAGCCCCGCAGAAGAAACAAACAAAAGGCAAAATAAAATCCATCCTTTTTTCCAGGGAAGCTGTAAGGAGCTACCAGCCAACGTTTAATCCCCAAAGCAAATTAAGGAAATAATGTATTAATAATGCCACTGGGCTAATTTCATGTTTAGAGGAACAGCCGAATGAACAGTGTTACTGACTCTTAACAAAACACAGCTGTCGGTGAAATGAAGGATCTTTTGACAAGGCTGCTCTTTTTAAGAATGAACCGAGCAGTTCATGTTTCAACTCTTGTTTTTCAGCAGGAGTGTTAGTTCGGTAGGGGGCAGATCTCTCCTCCCCCCTATGTTACAGCCCCCATTGAGGGCACAATACTAACCTGAAGTTAGGCCAGCAAAATTTGGCTGGCACAAGGGCCACTGTAAAGCGTGTTTGGACCACTCTCAGAGTCAGAGAGGATGGTGCATATCTGTGTGCTGGCCTCTCTGACTCAGAGGGCGCAATCCCAACCTGGAGTAAGGCTGGCACAGTCAGGCCAGCAAAATTTGGCTGGCGCAAGGGACACCTTAAAGGATGTTTGGACGACTCTCAGAGTCAGGGAGGATGGTGCACGTCCAGTGATGTCATGCAGGGGGTACGCGGGGGTACGCGAGTACCGGTTTCTAGGATTACAGCTGGCCCCGCCCATTCACCCGCCCACTCGTCGACTCCGCCCTCTGCAACGTTTGAATTTCCTGCATGTATGAGTTGCCTGCATCTTCTCAGAGCCAGGCAGGCAGGCAGGCAGCGAGCAGAGCCTTTCCTTGCCACTGAAAAATGAGTTGCTCTGGGGTTTTAACATGATGCCAGGCCTCCTTCACATGTTCTGGGGGTGCTGTGGAATACTGTTGCAACTGTTGGGTCAGTTTAAAATCATCTGAGGCCTCAAAAAGGGCTTTTTTCATGTCACTTCCTGCCACGACATCACTTCTGGCTTATGACGTCACTTCCGGTGGGCGGGTCCCGACACGTGCCAATCAAAAGCGAGTACCTGGTTCTTAAATCATTTGGATGACACCACTGTGCACGTCTGTGTGCCGGCCTCTCTGACTCCGAGAGTGGTCCAAACATGCTTTACGGTGGCCCTTGTGCCAGCCAAACTTTGCTGGCCTAACTACGCTGGCCTAACTCCAGGTTAGGATTGTGCCCTGAATTGCCCGGGACACAGAAGCATTCCTGCTTTCGGGCATACCCAGGGTAGCAGCACTGAACTTCAGTGGTGTTCTGTTAAAGGGTGACAGGGCCCAATCCTATCCAGTGGTGATGCAGCTGTGCCAACAGGGCATGTGGAGCATCCTGCAGTGGGGGGGGGGGAGTCACAGAGGCCTCCTCACGGTAAAGGAATGTTTGTTCTCTTACCTTGGTACTGCATTGTGGCTGCATCAGTGCTGGAAAGTTGGATAGGATTTGGCCCATAATGATGTTGTCATATTATCCTGTCACCACCAATTGCTTTTGGATTGCAACAACACTTGGAAGAGGGCATTCTCCGATGACCCAAGGGATGATTGTACAGAAGCAGGCCATCTCATATATACCCCAGGTTTTAAAGGGGTCCAGAAACAAATTGGCAACCAGTGCAATGGTCAGAGAAAAAGCCCGACAGCTTCAAACCACCTGCCTCCAGTGACTACACAGGCTGCTGTATTCTGAAACTAATTGCAGCTTCCTAACCGTCTTCAAGGGCAGCCCCACGTAGAGCATATTACAGTAGTCTAAACTCGACGTCACAATCCACAAAAAGACACAAAGAACTCCATTAAACAGCCACTGGAAAAGGCGCTATGCTAAGTGAATTGGAAGAGTTGGTTTTCCCCTGATAAATAAGACATAAGATAAGAAGAGCCCTGCTGGATCAGGCCAAATGCCCAGCTTCCTGTATCTCACAGTGGCCCACCAGGTGCCTCAGAGAGCACACGAGACAACAAGATGCCTGCATCCTGTTGCCACTCCCTTGCACCTGGCATTCTGAGGTAGACTGCTATTAATGCAAGGAGGTTGCACATCCCATCATGGCCTATAGCCTCCAGAAATCTGTCCAATCCCTTTTTTAAAGGCATCTAAGCCAGATGCCATCACCACCTCCTGTGGCAAGGAGTTCCATAGATTAATTACCTGCTGGGTTAAAAAAAAAAGTAGTTCTTTTTATCTGTTTTAACTCTCCCAACACTCAATTTCAGTGGATGCCCCCTGGTTCTGGTAGTGTGAGAGAGGGAAAAGAATATCCCTCTATTGACTCTATCCCTCCCGTGCATAATTTTGTAAGTTTCAATCATGTCCCCCCTCAGGCGCCTTTTTTCCAGACTGAGGAGCCCCAAACGCTGCAGTCTTTCTTCATAAGGGAGGTGTTAAAACGTTAAATCTACCTCCGCTTAAAAAGTGGCTTTTTAACCCAATTAGCAATGCTACACTGGGCAAGAATAAAATAACTCACTCTCTCTCTCCTGTATGTATTTGCTGGATGTCACAGGGCCATAGTCTGGTCGTCCTTTGTTTTGTGTGGAGCGATTGCAATTCCTCTGGAATATGTATGACTCATGGCAAAGACCCCTCCTTCTTTGCCCTCCCCCCCATGTACATGGTCCCATCATAGTCCAACACCTCCCAGCACCTATTTTTAAAGCGCTCCAGACTTTGCATCTGTCAGACACATCCCGGAACATTCGGAAGCACTCATGTGTGTTAAGTCGGAGCACACCATTTAAACGAGAAACAAGTAATTAACACAGTGGTAAACAGAGAGATGTGGACAAGTCCTTTCAAAGGGAACATTTTAATGGTGCCCTTTCTCACTCCTCATAAATAAAACGCTGACACTACCTTTGGCTGATGGGTCTAAATACCAAGTAGAGGAATTGCCAACGTGAGTAACAAACTATCAGCTTGGTTGCTTTTTTGGGTGGAGGAGGTCATTCAACTACTTGGAAGATAGCTGTAACACCACCATAGAGCAGAGCTGAGCGGGATGCACGCACTGAATTGCAGCTGCTAGTCAGTGGTGTCACTAAGGTTGGTGTCGCCTGGTGCAGGAGATCAGCGTGGCACCCCCACGATGGACCTTCCACTGCACAAGACCATGCAGCAGTGGTTTTCAAGCTGGGGCGTCACAACTCCCCAGCCAGAGGTGCCCTGCTGCTTTCCCCTTAAGGGGCGGGGGAGTGGCAGTGACGCGATCGCTATAATTGTGTGGCTTCTGGGCACATAATGGACATGGGGAGCTTACCACTGCTTGCCCCAGCATCTAGGAGGGTTGGGGAGTCCTGAGGATCCCTCTGCAGGGCACCCTGTGCATTAGAAATATTTTTAAGAATTCCTGCAACCCACAGGGACGTGGT
Source organism: Lerista edwardsae (assembly GCA_029204185.1). Taxonomy (NCBI): domain Eukaryota; kingdom Metazoa; phylum Chordata; class Lepidosauria; order Squamata; family Scincidae; genus Lerista; species Lerista edwardsae. The sequence goes on along the minus strand of JAJKFI010000062.1, from coordinate 2,249,855 downwards.
GGCGCAGTGGGTTAAACCGCTGCTGCTGGGCTTTCTGACCGGAAGGTTGGCAGTTCAAGACTGCGCAATGGAATGAGCTCCCGTCGCTTGTCCCAGCTCCTGCCAACCTAGCAGTTCGAAAGCACCTAAAAAGGCAAGTAGATAAGTAGGGACCACTTAAGTGGGAAGGTAACAGCGTTCCGTGCACTAAGGCGTAGAGTCATGCCGGCCACATGACCACGGAAGCTTGTCTTCGGACAAAACGCTGGCTCTACAGGCTTAGAAACGGAGATGAGCACCGCCCCCTACAGTTGGTCATGACTAGACCATTCGGTCGGGGGGAAACCTTTACCTTTTACTGCGACCCACTCAAAGTTTGCTTGGCTTTGATGCAATTGCAACCTGGAAGTGGGCCATGATCATTTTTAAAGATATTCCTAACACACGAGTTGCCCTGGGTCTTGATCATTTTTTTAAAAAATATTTCTAACATGTGAGTCGCCCTGCAGAGGGGTCCACAGAGCTCCCCAACACTGGGGCAGGCAGTATTAAGTCCCACCTTTGGTCCTCGTAACCACCCTGTGAGATAGGTGAGGCTGAGCTATAGTGGCCGGCCGAAGGTCTTCTGACAATCCAATATATCCTTGCTAATTCCTGTTAGGGGGTCAAGGAAGTTCTGGATTGCACTGCCTTCCCCTTCCCCCCACCCCACTCAAAGCCATACCCATCAAAGCCAAGCAACGTTGGAGGTTAACTTTGCCATTTATTTTATTTATTTTATTTAAGAAATTTCTACCCCGCCTTTCCTCTGCCAAGGCAGATGTCCAAGGCGGCTTACAATATTAAAAAGGATAAAAATAAAGTATAACAGTTAACATTAAAAACAATGAAAAACAGTATTAAACAATAAACAATCAAGATTAAAAAACACAATTTAAAAACAATTAAAAAATAAAATAAAATAAAAAATAAAATAAAATAAAATAAAATCCATCCATCCTAAGCACTCCTAGGCCCATATCCCAGTGTCAAACAGCCTCAGAAAGCTGATTCTAGAAGTGCAAAGGGGCGGGGGAAATACCCAGGGAATTCCCGAGTATTAGGACAGGGATGGCCAACCCTCAGCATATCAAGTGCAGCTTTCATGTAGACAATTTTGTTTGCGCCACACCCCCTTAATGCCAATTTTAACCATCACCAAGATCGCTAAATAGAGCCTCCAGGTTCAAGGGCAGTATATCTCAGAGTGCAAGAAGGTGCAGACAAGGACCGTGGGAGTGCTGGTGTCTATTTGGGGCTTTCCAAAGACACCTGGCTGACTGCTGATGAGACCAGAAAGGTGGCCTGTATGGACTTTCAGTTCAGCCCTGAAGGACCCATTCCGGTCCATATAGCCAGAGTAAATCAAGCAGAGTAGGCGTAGCCACCCTGAGCGTGCCCTCTACGGCATCAGAAACATGAGGCTATGCTGGGCATGGAGTAGCAAAATAAAAATCAAGCAACACGTTATCCCAGAAACCCCCTGCTGGGCCTCCCCAGGGTCCTAATGCCTGCACTAGGCTGACCGGTTTCCCCTCTAAACAGCTCTGGTGCCAGAACACAACTGGGCCTCACCTTCTGAGTTGCCTGTTCAGTCACAGCAGCCACACCAATCCATGTCAGTCCGAAGCCAGAAAGTCCAAGCCAGAAAGAGTCCACGGTTGTAGTTAGCCCATGAGCCAGGTCCAGCAGTCCACAAGCCAGTCCAATAGTCAGCAAGGTCTAGATCAAGGTCCACTAGCCAGCCAGTCAGTCGATGATCCAAGGTCAGTTGTGAGAAGGCCAGGCCAGTAATCAGCAAGCCCGCTCAGTATCATGCCGAAGTGGTCAGAATCCAAGCTAGCAGTCAATAGTCCATCCAGGTTTTTCGTACACAGGTAGGCCAGTCAGTTATCTTGACTCCTCTTACTCCAAACTTTGCTCCAACTACACCCAGCGATGGGATCTGCAAATTGAAAAGGGGAACGCTGGGCAGGACTTAGGCGGGACTTACACATGATTGGCAGCCCGTCTGCAGCATTCCGCTGCTGCCCTGGCCTCGGGGGGGGGGGCTCCTGCTCGTCACAGAGGACAGGTGGGGGGTGCGCTGGGTGCCTGGGCGAGCAGCGGTGGGGCGCGCCAACCGGGGGCAGCCCCCCCTGAGGCCAGGGCAGCCGCGGAATGCTGTGGACGGGCAGCCAATCACGTGGAAGTCCCGCATAAGTCCCACCCAGCGTTCCCCTTCTCAATTTGCTGATCCCATCGCTGCCTACACCACCTAAGAACAGAAGAAGAGCCCTGCTGCACCAGGCCAAGGGCCCATCTAGTCCAGCTTTCTGTATCACACAGTGGCCCAGGAAGCACACGAGACAAGAGGCCTGCATCCTGTGGCCACTCCCTTGCACCTGGCATTCTGAAGTAGCCTACTTTTAATGTAAGGAGGCAGCACCACCCATCATGGGCTATAGCCCACAATGGACTTTTCCTCCAGAAATCTGTCCAGTCCCCTTTGAAAGGCACCCAGGCCAGATGCCATCACTACCTCCTGTGGTGAGGAGTTCCACAGATTAATGACCTGATGGGTAAAATAGTATTTCCTTTTATCTGGTGCTCATCTCCCTCCCTCCACAGCCAGGGCCCTCATTAGCCTGCCTAGGCTGCAGCTGTGTTCGTAAGGCTAGCAGGAGTTCTGGGATTAACCCTGTGTGCTCCAGCTTGAGCAAGAAGGGAGGCCACTGCTGACACCACAAGCTACCTCCTCGTTGATCTTCTGTGTGCCCACCTGCAAACTGCTGTGGTGCTTTCTTTGTTAATATTTAAATGTATTTTCAAAAATAAGTGGCAATGTTGGGAATGCCACTCAGAAAGTGTCCATGTGCCATTAGTGGCACATATGCAGTGAGTTGGACACCCTTATCTTGGGGGATGGGAAACATTCCTACTAGTCACAAAAGCTATCAGTATGTATGTCTTCTATGATGTTACAGCAAAAAATGAAGCAGAAGAAAATGAATGAGTTAAAAAAATGATAGATAGCCCCATTTGTTTATAATCAAGACAGCTTTTTTTTTTTTGATCCGTTGAGCCTGCGATCCTCCAAAACAGGAAATTTCAACACTGGACCCAAGGCTTATCCCAATAAGTTAATATTTGGATCTTCCTCCTTCCCTTGTGTCCAACATGTGGGAGACATGCCATAGCTATTTTTAACAGACTTTGGCTGCTGATCAGGATTCCACTTAAAGTTTGCCAGAAGTCACAGCAATTACTAGGGGCTAATGCGTGTGGTGGTGTTTTTTTTTCTTCATTTGCAAACTATGTGTAATATAATGGATCACTTCCTGGGCAGGCTGGCATTTCTCGCCAGTGAAAGGAGAGGAAAGGAGAGAAAGCAAGAGATGACTCAAAACTGTGGGGTCATTGGTGTTGAGTTTTCAACAAGGTCTGCAGGTTGCATCCTTCCAACCTGAATGAAATGGTGCCCTTGGCTGTTGGGTGTGATGAGCTGATGTGGTGTAATGGCTAAGGGCCAAATCCTGTCCAATTTTCCAACCCTGGAGTAGCTGTCCCAGTGTGGGGGGGTGCTGCATTCTGTGATGGAGGGGGAATCAGGGAGGCCTCCTCAAGGGAAGGGAACATTTGTCCCTTTATCTTAATAATAATAATAATAATAATAATAATAATAATGATGATGATGATGATGATGATGATGCAAGTATTTATATACTGCCTTTCTTTGGCCATTAGATTGCTCCTCTGGCTTTAATTCAAGGCAGTTTACATGGGCAGACTTTATCTCTAAACCCCCAATGGGTTTTTTAAAAAAATTACAGAGAAGTTCTATCTTTCAAGAACTATAAACAACATACAGGTGGAACGTGCGTGGTTTAGTCTCTCTTTCTGGTCACAAGATTGCCTTCTTGCTGGCTGATAAACGGCTTCTCTGCTCCCACCAAAGAAACAGCTGGCCCAGCACAACTCCCCTCTCACAGGCAGCTGAAGACAGTTTTTATCCTGGAGCAGCATTGCAACTGCATTGACACCAGAAACTGAGAGCACAATCCTAACCTGGAGTTAGGCCGGCACGAGTTAGGCCAGCAAAGTTTGGCCAGCACAAGGGCCACCATAAAGCGCATTTGGACCACTCTCAGAGTCAGGGAGGATGGCACATGTCTCTGAGAGTGGCCCAAACAAACCTTATGGTGTCCCTTGTGCCAGCCAAATTTTGCTGGCCTAACTCCAGGTTAGGATCGTACTTTGAGACTGAGAGCTCAAGCCTATGCATGTCTACTCAGAAGTACGTCTCATTATAGTCAATAGGGCTTACTCCCAGGTAAATGTAGATAGGATTGCAGCCTCACAATGCAATCCTACCCATATCTACTCAGAAGTCCAATTATGCTCAATGGGGCTTTATCCATGAAAGTATGTATAGGATTGCAGCCTGAGCTACAAATCAGGACTCCCCTGGTTTGAATCTCACCTTTTGCATCAATGCACTGGGAGTGCAAACCTAACCTGGAATTAGGCCGGAACAGTTAGGCCAGCAAAGTTTGCCCGGCACAAGGGACAACTTAAAGTATGTTTGGACCACTCTGGGAGTCAGAAAAGCCAGCACACAGATGTGAGCCATCCTCCCTGACTCCGAGAGTGGTCCAAACACACTTTACAGTGACCCTTGTGCTGGCCAAACATTGCTGGCCTAACTGTGCCAGCCTATCTCCAGGTTAGGATTGTGCTCTAGGTGACCACAGGCAAACCACTCCTTCTCAGAGTGGCAACGGGATCCAAACATCTTGTTGTCTCATGCCTCCCTGGGGCACCTGGTGGGCCGCTGTGAGATACAGGAAGCTGGACTAGTTGGGCCTTTGGCCTGATCCAGCAGGGCTCTTCTTATGTTCTTTTGTAATCTTCCCCACCTGCTTTCTGCCTTTCCAATCATAAAACCTGTGAAAAAAATAACATCATTTTCAGGGCGCAATCCTAACCTGGAGTTAGGCCAGCACAGTTAGGCCAGCAAAGTTTGGCCGGCACAAGGGACACCATAAGGTATGTTTTGATCACTGTCAGTCAGGGACGTGTGCCATCCTCCCTGACTCTGAGAGTGGCTCTTGTGCCAGCCAAACGTTGCTGGCCTAACTGTGCCAGCCTAACTCCAGGTTAGAATTCCCCCCTCAAACCCCCCTAGGTGTGGCAGAGGTTAGCGCGCCACATGATGCAGAGATGCAGCACAAGAACGGCAGAGCATTGGAAGCATAGGAAGGCCTAGCCAGCATGGGGTTTGTCGCACCTGTCTAACGTAGGTGCAATGCTTCCAATCTCAATCCCTGCTGGTGAACCTTTTGGAACCTTTTGATGGAACTCTCCAGGCACGCAGGCCGATCACAGCGATTGCTTTTGGTCTGTGTTGATAATAGCCTTGGGACAATAAGCCTGAGCGAACAGCCTCCAAAGCTCACTCCTACTTGCCATTGTATTCACCATCGCAGCATAAGGAAGTCAATACAATGCGGAAATATCTCAGTCGTCAAGTGTGTGTGTTGAAGCAATCAGTTCTCAGCAAGAGGTCGGGGTGGGGTCCAAGGGAGCTTTTTATAGAGCAAACAGCTGCCCCCAGAATTCAATGGTATATTAAAATCCTTGGACGCCGTTCAAATCCATCTCCTTCTCTCTCTCTCTCTCGGTTGACTGGAGCATGGAACGATACCAAGAAATGGCTTGTGCTGCTGGATTTCGGCTGTTGCATAAACAACGCTGCCAGAATATCCCTTCCCTTTGGCGTTTGTGTTTAGGGCAGTAAGCGGAATGTACCTCTCTGGTGAAAACCCCCAATTTTCTTCATTGGCCTCTTTCTACACTTTGCAAAGCATCTTGGAGGGACTGCTGAGTCATTCAAAAACAGGAAATTTGCAGTTGTGATTGTGCTGCTGCTTATTTATATTATTATTATTATTATTATTATTATTATTATTATTGGCATATCAGCTGCCTGTGAGAGGGGGAGTTGTGCTAGATGGCCAGCTGTTCTTTGGTGAGAGCAAAGAAGCAGATTATCAGCCGGTGGAAGGCAATCATGTGATGAGAAAGAAGGACTGGACAATAAAAGTGTCATCTGCTTGTAGTTGTTCTTGAAAGATTAGAACTTTGTTTGTGATTTGTAAAAACCCTTGCGGTTTAGAAAAATGCCTGCCTATGTAAACCGCCTTGAATTAAAGTCAAAGGAGCAATCTGATGACCAGGAAAGATGGTATATAAATACCAAATATTATTATTATTATTATTATTATTATTATTATTATTGGAGCATTTTCTTCTCCAACTGGACAAGTAAACAAGGGATCTGGCTTGGAGCCAACTCCTTGAAATCCCCCTGATTCAGGGTCACAAGTGACATCAGCCCCCGCCCAAAACACACACACACACACCCCTCAGGGTGCAATCCTAACCTGGAGTTAGGCCAGCACAGTTAGGCCAGCAAAGGGCCACCATAAAATGCATTTGGACCCCTCTTGGAGTCAGGGAGGATGGCGCATGTCTGTGTGCTGGCCTCCCTGTCTCCAAGAGTGGTCCAAACATACTTTATGGTGTCCCTTGGGCCAGCCAAACGTCGCTGGCCTAACTGTGCCATCCTAACTCCAGGTTAGGATTGTGCCCTCTCACACAGTGCCCGTTGCCCAGAAGCACCACTTAATAGTAATAGAGGGGCTCTCAGCCTTAGGATAGCCAACTGGTCAGGAAAGAAAAAAAAAACACTGTACAGCTTGACCTCCAAAGTCTTTAGAGTGTTTGTCATGCTGAAATCAGCAGGTGAAGCTTTCCATGGCATGGAGTTGAACATTATCACTTGCTAATTATTGCAGATTCCATTGCAGGGAATGGGCTCCCATCCAAGAGTTGGCAGTGCTAATTGGCCAGGATCCCTACACAATCCCCATGCAGTGTGTCACCATGGGTGCGACTGGAACCTGTGATAAGGCCACGTGTCGCTGTGCTGAGGATGGGTGACAGCAGCTGGCCCATCCCCCACTAGAGAAGATGGAAACTTTCTCGGGTTTCAAGTTCCAAAGCATAGAGATCCCATTAGAACATGTCTCACATGAGCCTCAGTCATGCTCTAGCATTTCCTGCTTATCTAGTGGAGGGTGGGGGGAAAGGATTCACTGTCAGCCTGCAGGCAGACTCTGCATAGGTTGCCAGTCTTGCATTGGAAAACAGGCCTGTTGTTGAGCATTACAAAGGCTCAGGATGTGAGAGACAGGTTGCATGAATGAATGAACTACATATGAATGAATTATAAAGTAGTAGTAGTAGTAGCAGCAGCAGCAACAACAACAACAGTAGTAGCAGCAACTAGTAGTAGTAGTAGTATAAGAACATAAGAAGAGCCCTGCTGGATCAGGCCAAAGGCCCATCTAGTCCAGCTTCCTGTATCTCACAGCGGCCCACCAGGTGCCCCAGGGAGGCATGAGACAACAAGATGCTTGCATCCTGTTGCCACTCCCTTGCACCTGGTACCAGTAGCCCACCACCTTTGTAAGGAGGTTGCACAATCCATCATGGCCTATAGCCCACGATGGACCTTTCCTCCAGAAATCCGTCCAATCCCCTCTTAAAGGCATCAAGACCAGATGCCATCACCACCTCCTGTGGCAAAGAGTTCCACAGATTAACTACCCGCTGGGTAAAAAACTAGTAGTATAACTACTAGTAGTATAACTACTACTAGTAGTATATAAAATCCAGAGATGAAGTCAAGCTGCATGGGGGAAGGGAAGAGTTCTCCAAGGATCAGGAAAGCCATACAGAATTTTGGAATTTATTGGGGGGGGGGAATGTTTGCATAGCTCTGAGAAGCATAGCATAGTTTGACAACTCAATCCTAAACTGCACTGGAATAGGGAGGCCGGTGGACCTGCGCTAAATCCAAAGCAGCTTTGGAGCGCTGGGGAGCCTCCCCAGGACAAGGGCACATTTGCATCCTTGCCCCAGGGGAGGTTCCAGCCTGCCCTATGGATTCCTTGGATCTGCGAGCCGAGGAAGACGTGCGGCCGCCTGGGGACAGAGACACATCACACCCTTGCACCAGTGATGTCATTCAGGGGGAACGGACCAGAACGAGCGTTCCGGATCCTAACGGGCTCCGTGGCTGGTTCCGGGTTCCCGACAAGTGCCAATCAAAAGTGAGTTCCTGTTCCTAAATCATTTGAATGACACCACTGCCTTGCACCCTTCCCCGAGTTGGCACACCTACCAGTCTGCTCTCCCCTGCCCAGTTCCTATTTCTTCCAACCCGAACTGCGCAGAACGACAAACGGCATTGCCCTAATTCATGATTTTGTTCTCTGTTCAAAGAAATGGTAATGTTGAAAGAATGCCGACTGACGGGAATCCGTCCCCACTTCTCCAAAGGGGTAATCACTGTAAATCACTGTACGTCAATCAGACATACTGTGCCGCCATCCATTCATAAGCATAATATCTATGCCGTTTGAAATCCAGCGTTATTGAAGGAGAGAAAAGCTGCTGGTGCATTTTTGCACAGCGAGCACTTTGGTGGGGAAAAAGAACATTTCCCACTGATGCTCTTTTGCTGTCCGCGACGATTTTTCTGTGCCTGGCTGTAGCCGCCAAAATTGGAAAAGTCTATATTGGCTTTAAGCCACTTTGCTCTTCATCTTCTTAATTACTTTGGTGGGAGAGAACCTCACAATTCAATCACAGTCAAGGCTATAAATGGCCTCTGAGCATTAACTGCTGAGTCAGGCAGAGACAGGGAGGATCTTGTGGCATTCTATGAAAGATGGGAAGGCCCCCTACTCCAGTGGTGTCTCTACAGGGAGGGCAGAGCTCCAAGTTTTGCAAGGAGCCTTACCTTGCAGTGGAAATCACTCCTTTCCTGCACCGTTTTAGCCAATCCTCACAGGGAAAAGCAACATCTTGGTGTTGCTTACTGGCTACAGCAGCAAGGGAGAGGAGGGATTTACATGACAGGGTAAGGCTTCTTGCAAAACCTTGAGCTCTGCCCTCCCTGTAGAGAAGCCACTGCCCTACTCTGTGGGGGGGGGCACATTTGCTGCGTAGACAAGGTTACCCATTCAATGTCTGGTAAAAACCAGGGTCAACATGAGGTCAACTGGTGCAGATGCCTCAGGCAGCATATTGACCAAAGACGTTTCTGGGGGGGGGAGCAGTGTCTGAGGACACCTCTCTAGTCTGCTGCCCCACAGCACACAGACGTGAGCCATCCTCCCCGACTCCGAGAGTAGACCAAACACGCTTTATGGTGGTCCTTGTGCTGGCCAAACTTTGCTGGCTTGGCTTATGCTGGCCTAACTCCAGTTTAGGATTGCGCTCTTATATTCATGTTCTGCTCGGCTTCATTCTCTGAACTGCAGTGACTATACTGGGGGGGGGGAGTTATTCATAGAAATACAGTTCTGCGGTACAATCCAGTCAGCATCCCGGCCATTGAAATCCTCCTGATTTCAATGCGAGAGATAAGCATGCACTTCAGTAACTCCCACTGAAATAAATGGAAGTGGATTACGTTGGTAGGATTATATCCATTATGTTCTGAAATAATCTTGTTCGCCTGAAATGCCTTTGAAATTGAATCAGAGGGTGGCCGAACATGGAAAAATCTTGGGGGGGGGGGAAATTGTCACCATTGTCCCCCTTCTCCATTTCTGTCTTACCATTTAATAACTCAGATTTTTTTTTAAAAAAAAAAACTAATTTCTATACAAAATACACATGTTGTGCCAAATCCCCTTCCTTCAGTCTTATGTCCACAGACTAATTAGCGTCCCTTTTATCCTCAAGCAAACAGCTCAAAGCACCCTAAGCCCAACCAAGGCACCACAAAACCCCACCACCAAACAAAGCAGCTTGCCTGCTAAGCCTCCCGCCTCCTCCATTCGGTGGCTCCAGGGGCGTGGCAGCCATACAATAATTCCCTACCGCAACCTTAGTTGCAACCACACTCACAGTCCCAATAACCTCATGTATCCAGCCACTCTCAGTCACCCTCCACACACCTTCCTTCATCCAAACCTCCAGCTCCTACACCCACAACACTGCGCTTTCCAGGAGCTACTTTTACCCCCACGGCCTTTGGGTTCCCCAATTGGCTGCAGCTGTAACCCAGCCAAAGGCTCTGGGGTTAACCCTGTAATTCCTGGCTGACATGGACAATGGGCCACTGCTGACTCCATTCCCTATCTCCTCGGGGTCATCGTCCGCCTTTTCCAATACAACACATAAGCACATCTAACAAAAATTCTTAATCATCTTAGCAGGTTGTGCTGGGCAAAACAAAAACAGCATTCTAGTATACGAGTTGATGTAGCATAGTAGCAGAGTCCGTGTGGTGTGGTGATGTGCCTGCCGTGGGCACTGCCAAAGGAGCTGGGCACGCTGGCGGGGAAAACTGGCACAGAGCTGGCTGAAATGGAGTAATTCCAGAAGCAGGGGGTAAGGCTGCCCGGAGGGCAAGATGCCATCTTTCATTACCACTCCACCCTGGACACAGTGGGCTCCTGCTCCAGCTCCACATAGTAGCTAAGGCTGCAGTTCTATACACCAGTGGAAGCCACTTGGTGGGTCGCGGCATGATGTCAGGTGGGTCGCGGAAAGCTAGGAGCAGCCATCTTGGAAACTGCAGATCTTACTCTTGCTCTTGCTCTATTCCTTTGGTGAGTGTTAACAGTTGGAATTTTCAAGTGAGGGTTTCTTTTGTAATTTTGTTTTCAGTTCAGTGCTTTCCCATCATATTTTGTCCTCATCTTGTTTTCTGTCATGGTTGTGCAATTGCTGCTGTCCAAGCATGCCAGTTTGCACTCCAGGCGTGTCATTTGATGATGTCACAATGACGGCGCTCCCTGCTTGATGATGTCACTTCCAGCTATGACGTCACTTCCAGGTTAATGGCGTCACTTCCGCTGGGTCCCAACACGAGTGCCATTCTAAAAAGTGGTTTCAAGGACATCAATATCATGCATATGACACTTCTGCAAACTGAGAAAAGGGCTGTGCAGTAGTTAAGTATTTTTATTTTATATAAGGCTGGCTGGTTTTTACATCCTCTTTTATGATCCACGGGGTTGGCTGTCTTATACTTTTAATTGTTTTTAATATTGTTTTAAATATTGTTTATTGTTTTTAACATTACACACAATTTTATTGTATTTTAATTGTTGGAAGCCGCCTTAGGTGCCTTCGGGCAGAAAGGCGGGGTACAAATTAAATAAGTAATAATAATATTACATATGGCATTGCTGTATGTATATCTTCCTTTGAATAAGTCCCACTGAATTCAATGGGGCTCTCTGTGTTCGATTGCAGTTGGCAGCCTTACCTTTCACTCTCTTCCTTTCTCATGGCAGATCTTCCCCTTCTCTTTATGTCACCAATTTCTCCCTCTATCTTCATCTTTCACACATTCAGCCAGGACATGCAGTTCCCAATCTTGCTTCAATACCTCTGAAATGAAACTGACAGCTCTTCACCCAGCAGGAGGTTTCAAGTCATAGTGACTTGATTTCACCGTGAAATCTCACTAGGAGCCCAAATGTTCTCTGCCTCGAAACTTCTGGAGTTCAGTATGTTTCAGGCACCTCCATATTCTTCATGTGTCATCCTGTTTTGGTTGCATTTCTTTCGACACAGGGATGGAAACGGTAGAAATAAGAGATATAATATGGCACAATACATCATACCAAACAAAAAAAATGAAAAATGTATTAAGTATGGGAAAAATGGCAAACATTGTACAATCAGTTCTCATTATCCACTTGGGTTAGGTTCCTGAGAGCACAATCCTAACCTGGAGTTAGGCCGGCCTAGTTAGGCCAGCCAAGTTTGGCCGGCACAAGGGTCACCGTAAAGTATGTTTGAACCACACTGAGGCCAGCACACAGACATGCAGCATCCTCCCTGACTCCAAGAGTGATCCAAACGTGTTGTTGATCCAAACGTGACCCTTGTGCCGGTCAAACATGGCTGGCCTAACTGGCCTAACTCCAGGTTAGGATCGCGCCCTGAAAATCCTTGCGGACTTTTTGCAGTAGCAATTCTGCCCCTAGCAGATAAGCAAATTTGCAGATAAACAGATAAAGAGGACTAACTGTATTTAAACACAGTAATACTATCCTGCACCAACATATAATATTTCAAAATAACTACATCCCAAAACTCACTTAAGATATTGATTGATTTCCACAATCTAACAAAAGGACCTCAGGACAAATAAAAGTCAGCTCCATTTATTATGTCTTGATTGTGTTTATGTTGTTGTTCTATAATTTTATAACATACCAAAGCTTACCTAGCCATTCTTTATTGTGGGCAAATTAGTAGATTTTGCTCACTTGCAATTCATATCCTTGCTGGCAATAAAAGGTACATAATTTCCAACCAATTCCTACACAGGCCTTTTGCTGATGGAACTTCTTTCTGCCAAAAATAATCCATTCTGAACTTCACCACCTGGAAAAGTTTAGTGCATTGGTTCTCAAACGTTTTAGCACCAGGACCCACTTTTTAGAATGAGTACCTGTCGAGGACCCACCAGAAGTGATGTCATCATTGTGATGCCAGAGTCTGCTGCTTTCCCGAGAATGTAGCCATCGGTTGGGTTATTTCTCAGCCAGTGAATCAGAAAAGGGAAAAAAGGCCTGTTTACAATCCTGACACAAGCAAAACAACCACAGAACCCTCCCCTTTCCAGCATTCCATTTTCCCATATTTTCAATGTGGCTGTTCAAGATGCTTTGCAATCCGCCTGAAATTGGCTTACGACCCACTGGTAGGTCCTGACCCACAGTTTGGGAACCACTGGTTTAGCGTCATCTGCAAATTGGCCACCTCATTGCTTAGTCCCAACTCATTTATGAGCAAATTTATGAACAAAGGCACCGGTGCCAAGACAAATCCTTAGAGCGCACTGCTTTTCACCTCTCGGTATTGTGAAAATCACCTGTTGACCCCCCACTCACTGTTTCCTGTTCTTCCAAATATGTTTTCATTGCTCTTTCATTCAAAGACATGGATGGCTATTCAAAACATGGATGGCCATTTTTGTTTGCCTACCCCACACTGGGGAGGGAGGGACAGGTGTTCAGTAGGTTTCATGATTTACAGTTGTGGTTAATTAAATTAATTAAACCTCATCCTGTTGTCTTCCTTGGGATTGGTGCAAGGGTGATAGGCTGCTTTAGAATGCCAGGTGCAGGGGAGTGACAGCGAGATACAAGTCTCTGGTGTTCTCTTGTGCTCCTCAAGGCACCTGGTGGATCCTGTATCCTGGTGAGATACAGGAAGCTGGACTAGATGGGCCTTTGGCATGATCCAGCAAGGCTTTTCTTATGTTCTTATGTTCTACGTTTTCCATTTCAGGGTCTTTCTTTCCCGAAAACAAGCCTTCGGACACTGTTTTTAAAATTGCATTTTGGCTTGGCTATCTCAACAGCTGCATCAACCCCATCATCTACCCTTGCTCGAGTCAAGAGTTTAAAAAGGCATTCCAGAATGTTCTGCGAGCTCAGTGCCTCCAGCGAAGGTATGCTACCAACAAGTACTCGCTTAGCTTCAACCTCAACCACCCCAGCAACCACGTAGCAGAAGCGCCCGTTGTCCGCATTCCTGTTGGGTCTGGAGAAACCTTCTACAAGATTTCCAAATCGGATGGGGTATGTGAGTGGAAGCTCTTCTCAGCCATGCAAAGCATGTCCAGGAAGAGCACAGCCTCAAAGGACAAATCCAGCTGTACTACAGCCAAAGTGAAGAGCAAAGGATTCCTCAGGGTATGCTGTTGTGCAGGCACATCAGAAAGCACTACCCAGATGGACCGGAAGACACCCACTATAAAAATACACACCATCTCCATCAGTGAGAGTGGAGATGATCTCTGAAGGTCTCCATCATTCTGTGGGGCTGGTGGAATTCTACAGACAATGCTTCCATTCCAGCAAGCCAGGAAGAGGTGGCTCTTTTTCATGGGGGAGTGGAAGAGGAACTCTTGAACAGGGGGAGATGCTGAAGCTATGGCAATAGCACATGGCTCAGATGCTGTTTGACTAAACCAGGGGTCTCCAAACTCAAAATCTGGCCCACCCCATGATTTTATCTGACCCACAGCAACTTAAAATATTTGACATTTTTACTCATTAGATATCATTTCTCTGGAGAAATGCCACAGGAGGTGGTGATGGCATCTGGCCTAGGTGCCTTTAAAAGGGGATTGGACATCTGATGGAGGAAAGGTCTATCCTGGGCTGTAAGCCATGATGGGTTCTGCAACCTCCTTACATTAGTAGTAGGCTACTTCAGAATGCCAGATACAAGGGAGTGGCAACAGGATGCAGGCATCTTGTTGTCTCGAGTGCTCCCTGAGGCACCTGGTGGGCCACTGTGAAATACAGGAAGCTGGACTAGATGGGCCTTTGGCCTGATCCGGCAGGGCTCTTCTTATATTCTTATGTTCTTATATTCTCATTTTAAGCATGGCATTGTTTCTTTGTAAATGTCACATTTCTCTTTTGTTCTCAATCGTATCATGCTGATTACAAAAAAAAAGGTGCAAGTAAAATGTATTCATTCAACTTTGATTCAATCACTTGTAAAACTGATTTTTTTGTTTTGGCCCACGACAATCTGTAAAATATACAATGTGGCCTTCAAGTCTGGAGACCCCTGGATGGAACAGCCAAATCCTGTTTTGAAGAATCTGCTCCGTGTTTATTTAAATCCCATTGCAATTGGGGAATGCAATTCCTCTCCCTTTCGGGACTGAACCCTGACCTGATTCTACTCTTATTTCTTGCTGTTTTAAAGGTTCAGTTCTTTCTGTTGGAAAGTGAAGACAAAATCATGTTGTAACATATCCTACAATAGAGAGCCCTTAACATATGTTGTCAATTTCAGCACAGATAATATGTTGGTGGTTCTCCACTGACATCGTAGAGTCGTTCTGCATTTTGAACGAGCGCGTTTGGCAAGGCAAGGCCCTAAAGGTCAAGCATACAGGAAATGTGTGTGAGCGACATCGGACACCTTTTTCCCTTGACTTCTGTTAATGGGACGATTTCAGTCCTGTGAAACTGAGCACCATAAATAGTGAATACAATGGAGGGGTGCGTGTGTGAAGAATGAGGTACCGATTCGGAACGGGCTTGCAAACCTCTTCAAACCTTTGTGCCAATAACCAATCAGAATCTTTGCATGCACATCAAGCCAATGGGAGCTGCAATGTGCAATGATGTCGAAGCACATGCAGCTTTTTGCCAGCATGCCCCCTTCCTGCAGGATGCCGGTCCTGGGGAAATGAAACACCAGTCAGTTCTGCCTATGTGGCTACAATATTCACCTACATCCATCACAGTGCATGAATCAAGCAGCTCCCATATTACTTGATGGGCATGCGGAGGAAGGTACATACTCTCTCTCTCTCTCTCTCTCTCTCTCTCTCTCTCTCTCTCTCTCTCGGGACCATTTCTTCAGTTTATCCCAACGGTGTATGGAAAATAGCTGTGTGTGGCATTTTGAGGCTTTTTTTGACTTTGTGTTTCAGATTTGTAGCCTGTCTTGCAAGTTCCTTCATTCTCAAAGTGGCATGTGTATGCAAAATATGCTGTGGTGACATCATGTGTATTTGGAATAACAATGCCATGAAACCAGTCTGTGAGCCCTTTGATAGCCGCTTGGCCTAGGCACGCTGCGTTTCCTTTACACGTCTGCCGCCCCGTCATGCTCCAGCATGGTACTACGAATGGGAGGAAAGGCAAGCAAAAACAGTTAGCAGGGGTTACTGTTCCTCCCAAATAATCCCGAGGACTGTCGTTCAGCAACAGAGTTCAGCATGTTCTGTCAGATGCTCACTTCACCCCACTTTGCAGATTTGTGGTTCAAAGGGCACTCTGTGGGAAGGGGAGTGTGCATTAAAGCAGGTTAAGCTTGTGATATAGCTATATCAACACAGATTTATTTCAGTCGAGTTTGGATAAATTAAATTGCTTTGCTCGGGATTACCCAACACTACATCAATTCCCCACAAGGATAAGTGACTAATTTCTCAACTACTGACGTAAATGGGAGCATTTTCTATTAATATGCAGCATTATTTTAAAAATCATAAGCCGTGCCCACCTCCCCTTCATTAAACCAGATTACATAACTGAATTTGGATTATCAAAGCCAACAAGAACCTCTGTAGTGTTACATAATAACATAAGAGCCCTGCTGGATCAGGCCAAGGCCCATCTAGTCCAGCTTCCTGTATCTCACAGTGGCCCACCAGATGCCTCAGGGAGCACACAAGACAACAAGATACCTGCATTCTGTTACCATTCCCTTGCACCTGATATTCTGAAGAAGGCTACTTCTAATGTAAGGCGGTTGCACCACCCATCATGGCCTGTAGCCCATGATGGACTTTTCCTCCAGAAATCTGTCCAGTCCCTTTTTAAAGGCACCCAGGCCAGATGCCAAGGAGTTCCACAGATTAATTACCTGTTGGGTAAAAAGTATTTCTTTTTATCTGGTTCTGGTGTTGTGAGAGAGGGAGAAGAACATCTATCTATCCACTCTATCCATCCCATGCAGAATTTTGTATGTCTCAATCATGTCCCTCCTCAGGCGGCTTTTTTCTAGGCTGTTAGAACGACCCACAAGAGTTTCTGTAGTTGTTTCGCAGTGAGAAATGATCCTCATAAAGAATTAGATTGTGTGCATGGAACATTTTCCAAACCCTAGGTGAACAGTGAAATTCCATTGCTCTTATGGAATTTGAGGCTGGATCACCCATGCATATTCATCACTTGATGGCTGCAGCATCAAGTGATGGCTTCCGTGGGTGAACTTGCCATCCAGGCCAAATGCCACCAGCAGATACTTCATATCACACGAAATGCAACGTTTTCAATGGAGTGAGATGACACATTTCAGCTGTAAATCATCTAATGGCACGTCCATTAGAGATCATGTCTAAGCATCTTGGACCAAGGCCAGTAATTCCCAAACTTACCTGGGTCACGACACCCATGTAGTCTCTTCCAGCTCAGCTGGGTTCTGTCATCCTGGATCTTATGAAATATTCATTCATTCATTCATCCATTCATTCATTCATTCGAAGAATTTATCCCCGCCTTTCCCATGCCGAAGCAAATGCCCAAGGCGGCTTACATGAGCAGGCTAGTCTAAACCACGATTTTTTCCAATGGTTTTTTTTACAAATCTACAGTATTTTTGTGATCTGCCAATCCTCAGGCCCGGATGTCGCCTTCACAGTGTGGTTCTCTCCTTTGGCTGCTGCCATCAAGCCTCAGCAGGCAATTGCAAGTCAAGCCTGTACTGGACAGGTCCTCGAGATCATATTCTGTTCTTTTGCTGGCTGGCCTTCTCACACACTGCACTGCAACTCTCACATACGGTGAGCTAATCGGCTCCACAGCGACTCTGTTCTGCCACCACAGGTACTGCAGCTTGTCACAGCCTGGCATTCATCTCCCATCCAAAAGCAAACCACAGGTTTTCCTGCTTAGCTTCAGGCAGTACCAGCAGCTCAACCATCAGTCCACACCTCCTGAGGTCCTGAAATCTCATGAGATCCAAGATGGCAGCACCAATGGCATTCCCACGGGGGGGGGGAACACTACGTCATGCTCCCAGTCAGCTCTCCAAGTTGAGAATAGCTCCGAAGGTAAGGGGAAGGTTCGCTTTACACAGGAACTCAGGCTCCTGCAAAAATCCACATTTTGAAGTAGGAATGCCATTGTAGTAATGCCACTGGGCAGCACCCATAGCATGAGATCCATGAAGACAGCACCCAGGAGAACAAGTAGTAGGGACCACTAGGGACATCCCAAAGTGCCCCTGTGAGTGTGCCACAATGCCCTAAGGCAGTGGTTCTCAAACTTTTCAGCACCAGGTCCCACTTTTTAGAATGACAATCTGTCCGGGACCCACCAGAAGCAGCCATGGCCAGAAGTGCCATCATTGTGATTGCCAGAGCCTGCTGCTTTCCTGAGAACGCAGCAAAAAGTTGGGTTATTTCTCAGCCATTTTCCAATAGCAGAGTGAATCGGAAAGAGAGAAAAAAGCCTATTTACAACCTTGACACAAGCAAAACAGCCACACAGCCCTCCCCCTTCCCAGCATCCCCTCTTCCCAGATTTTCAATATGGCTGCCCTTTGTGCTTCGTGACCCACCCAACATTGACTCAAATCCCACCGGTGGGTCCTGACCCACTGTTTGGGACCCACTGCCCTAAGGCATTGCAACATACACATTGGGAACCCCTGACTAAGGACTGTTGCAGTTCTGTTCTTTTTTCCCTTTAAAAGCATATTCATCTAGAGTTGCAAAAGTTTGCTTCCTAGAAGATCTGCCACTAAAGGATTTTTAGATCACATCACCTCCTATAACATTCACCTCTGTCAAGGACTTCATAGAGGTAAAAATCTTGAAAGGTGCCTCCTCTATTCTACTAAGATTGTCAAGCGCTTTGACGGCGCATCTGTCATTTTTCTATTGCCATCGCCTCAAAGGGGTCATATCGATGGTGCTTTAGACAATGAAGCACTAAAATGTGTTCACAGCAAATGTGAGGTTTTCAAGGAAGCAGTTGACCCTCAAGACAGCTAGAAAATGATTTGACTCTTCTCAGACTCTTCTCTTGGGGATTTTTTTTCCCCTGCCTGAATAGGAAAGAGGTAAAAGATCTGTGTGCAGCATTATACCTTTTCTTTCTGTACACACAGCACATAGAAATCAGCTGACATTCCAGTATGTGCTGTAGGCAAGATTGAAATCTGAAAACACCAGGAAGAGAGGTGAGACGAATATAAATGGCAGATACTAAACTATATAGGAATGGCCCCGACTATTTTTAAAGGAAATTGGACAACTTCATGGAGGCCAGGTCTATCGATGGCTGGATTGTGTCCTTCTTGCCTCCAGAGAAAGAGGGGTAGAGACAAGATGAGGTAAAGACCACTCATCACTGGCCTTGAGTGCTTGAAGAAGACTTTGGCCTTCCCTTTCCTGGGCTGACTCTGATGATAGTGTAGAAGCAGCTTACAGCTGTGAGCAGTGATGTCATTCAGGGGGAACGGACCAGAACGGGCGTTCTGGATCCTAACGGGCTCCTTGGCTGGTTCCGGGTTCCCGACAAGTGCCAATCAAAAGTTAGTTCCTGTTCCTAAATCATTTGAATGACACCACTGGCTGTGAGGTTTGGAAAGGCTTCAAGGTCGCAGAGCTCCAGCAAGGAATTATTATTATTATTATTATTATTATTATTATTATTATTATTATTAT
>JAJKFI010000062.1:2210556-2230533 GCA_029204185.1 Lerista edwardsae | reverse complement strand
TATTATTATTATTATTATTATTATTATTATTATTATTATTATTATTAATTGAATTTATACCCCGCCTATTGCCCGAAGGCACTCAAGGCGGCATTACAACAATATAAAATATAAAAAACAACATTAAAAACAATTTAAAACAATATTAAAATACAATGAAACAAAAACTAAAACAACAAAATTTAAAACAAGCCATGTGGATCATAAAATATAAAAAGTATAACCAGCCAGCCAGCCAACCTGTCAACAGTTAAAAGCTTTTTGAAATAAAAAGGTCTTCAGCCCCCGCCGAAAAGTTAACAAAGAGGGGGCAGTTCTCAATTCGAAGGGGAGGGTGTTCCAAAGTTGGGGGGCCACCACCGAAAAGGCCCTCTTCCTGGCCGCCGCCCCTCTCACTTCTCCTGGTGGCGGCACAGTCAGAAGGGCCCCCCCCAGATGATCTAAGAGTACGGTCTAAGAGATCTAAGAGATCTAAGACGATCTGAGAATCACTCAGACAACAGAGATTGGGGTAGCAAGAACTTCTATATTCTCAGAAGAAGACGTCTTGCAGCAAAGAACAGCAAACAGGTACAGCAAAGCTCCTCCAACAGCAACACTTACATCACCAGCAACTGACCCCAGGTGTTTCTGGTCTTGATTAAATAGTCCCCAGCATCCAATCAGAGATCAGATGACCTCATCCCCAGGTTGAAGCTGAGTTAGAATGACTCAGCACTTTACTGCTGGTCTGCTAGGCCTGAATGACTCAGCACTTTACCCCCTGAGTCAGCCTAATGTTAGGCCTTTCCCCATTCAGGCCTGTAAATTTCCAGGGACTTCCTTCAATATCCCAACAGACTCTCTCCCACCCACACCTTCCGCTCCACCTGGTCCACCTGAGCAATGAACCTTGTGCCTATCAAGGTCCAGTGCAATGAACCTTGTGCCTATCAAGGTCCAGTGGACAGCAGGAGGACATACAGTCATGCATCGGCCATATGAGGCTGGTGGCTGCTCCTCCACCAGGGTTTTGAAGGGAGAGCTGGAGACCCCAAGACGGTGGGGCAGGTCCAGAATCAAATATGTCTCAATATAGAAAGATTACATATTTCTGCTCTATGATTTTTTGCCCTTCCAATGCAGACACCTTCTAAATCAGTGGTTCTCAAACCTTTCAGCACTGGGACCCACTTTTTAGAATGACCATCTGTCTGAGACCCACCAAAGGTGATGTCATGGCTGGAGGTGCCGTTATTGTTATGCCAGAGCCTGCTGCTTTCCTCAGAATGCAGCAATCCATTGGGTTCTCAGCCATTTTCCAACAGCAAACAAAATTTGAAATAAAAAAGACTATTTACAACCACGACACAAGCAAAACAACCACACAGCCCTCCTCCTTTCCAGCATCCCATCTTCCCCTAGTTTAAATATGGCTGCCCGAGGTGTTTGGGGGCCCACCTGAAATTGGTTTGCAGCCCACTCGTGGGTCCTAGCCCACAGTTTGGGAACCACTGACCTAAGTTGTTCCTCTAGTTTGCTGCACTCTAGTTTACTTTTTCCAACTCAGTTCATTACCTTTTAACATTAAAGTACCAGATACTATTATTTTCATGCTGGAGGGCTGGGGGGGGGGCAGAAATCATCCTCAGCATCAAACAGCAACTTTGCTCGCATGAGTGAATTCCAATCTTGCCCAACAGCAAGCAATGCCGAACTGCTCCAATTTACAAAACAGCGAAGCACATTTATCCTAGACTGCAGGACTATTCCATTACCCCAGACCCCTAGAAATACCAGCAAGCCAGAATACCTTGCCAGAATACAAACCAGAATACCAGGTATTTTTTTATTCTCCTTCAGGAGTTCTCGCTTAGAACTAGTATCAACTGTGAAAAACAGTGCTACAGCTCTGTGTATCACTGTGAAGTGCTCTAGCAATACAAATTGATCTTGGGTTCAGCACACACTGCCATGTTGACTTGACTATAAAGAGAGGCAGATCGTATCTGTGTGCTAGGCGACAATCACCTGATGAGCTCAAGTAGAAATCGGGAGGTTTAAAGACATCGAGACTTCAAAAGCGAGATGGGGAGTAAATAACTGAGCTCAGCCTTCCCCTGCAGTCTGCTTGCAAATAAGATGCTAGGATAATAATTACCAGACAATGATATTTTTAATTTGTGTACACTGTGACTGTGCTTTATGTAGTTTATTATTATTATTATTATTATTATTATTCCCCAATAATATAATCTTATTAATATTATTCCCCAATAATATTTATTATTAGACCCCAATAATAATATTATAATCTTATTAATATTAGATCCCAATTATTATTATTATTATTATTAGACCCCAATAATAATATTATAATCTTACTAATATTAGACCCCAATATTATTATTAGACCCCAATAATATTATAACCTTACTAATATTAGGCCCCAATATTATTATTAGACTCCAATAATAATATTATAACCTTACTAATATTAAGCCCCAATATTATTATTAGACTCCAATAATAATGTTATAATCTTATTAATATTAGAACCCTATTTATTAATTATTATTATTATTATTATTATTATTATTATTATTATTATTATTATTATGAGGCAACTGTGGGGCTCCCCACACCCCCTGGATGCCAGCACCCCTTAAGTAATTTTCCCAGCATTAATGCAATCCTCTCTTTCCCAGCATTAATGCAATCCTCTCTTTCCCAGCATTAATGCAATCCTGAGGCTCACATCACTGCCTTCCCCAGTGAGGGACAAGTGCTGCCCTGGCTGGGGGGTCGCAACCCGCCAGTTTGGGAACCATTGATCTATAGAAACCTGGAACAAATCCCCACACAGATATAGAGGGCCCACTGTACTGTGTTCAATCTCCAAACAACCTAATGCTAAAATGCTGAGGCTAACCATTTGCGAGGCTATGCAAAATGTATTGTGGAAAACCTATTAAATTTAAATTCCACTGAGCTTCAGAACTCTGGATGCCCTGTGCTATTTCTGCATCCCACCAACTCCCAAACCTGGACTGTCATTCACAACTTGACCCTCTCTTCTCCTGAGGGCTTGGGGAGTGGAAAACAGCCATGATGTCTTAAACAGTCCACCCTCATGTTATTCCAAGTTTAAATCAGGAGCTGAAGAGCTGGGAAACGTGATAGCCAAAATCAGTTCTCAACCCAGTTCAGGAGTCTCAGGGGGTTTCAATGTTTCTGGGATATTCTAGTGAACCAAACCTGAACTCTTAAAGTATTCATTTTGGGGTCAGGAAGATTGGCGCGCTGGGGATATTTACAACTTGGGTTGAGGGAGGATGGAGGACGGATGAAATAGCCCATCGTGTCATAATTGCATCCAGTACCAAGATGGATGATGGCACTGGACCGGACCGGGCCAGTTCAGGAGCAGCAGGGACCAATGTGGGACATTCCTGTGCCCCCTCCCTCCCCCTCCCCAAGAAGAGCACTTGCGGTGCCGCATGCAAAACGTGGAAATAGTTGGTGGTGCTGTGATGATGTCACAGCCAACTGCTTCCAGGAGGCCCATTCTGGGCTGTTCGGAGGCAGGGAGACCTCAAGCTACTCTGCTCTCCCCACTGACTTATAGCCCATAGAGATCCTGGCTGCAGCAGCAGGCACTATGCAGGAAATTGGGATGATGGGAGACACTGGATGGCTAAGGTTCCTACCTTCATCCTGTATCATCCTGGAAGAGGGAAGTCAGAAGATGCTTTAACAGAAGATGATGTGGAAAAAAAGGAGGAGAAAAGGAAAGGGTATGGCCTCTTCTTTTTCTCTTCCTGAAACCACTGCTACAACCCCGTGTATCCCAAAGAGCACTCCTTGCGCACCAGATGGGCAGGAGATCAGTGGAGGAACGCTCCAATGGGCCCTCACATACACATCAATGTGTTGTTGAGGATGCCCATTTGTGTCCATTTTTTTGCTGGACCGTATCTGGACTGGATCAAAGGGTACAGCACCGCACAAGTTAATCCTCAGCTAAATGCTGAGCAGAAACGTTATCAGGACGATGTCAGGATGTTTGGACAGCCTAAAAATAGACTTCGCGACAGTTTTATCCGTCTCGTTCCATGAGGTGGGAAAGTCAAGGTCAGGTTGAGTGAAGGGGCTTGCTTGTGCGGGCCAGTTTCATAGCAGCGAAGCCATTTTTATAATCATGGATGCTGGGAAATTGGGAGGAGTTATTAAGGCCATTTCTTCCAAGGCTATTGTGGCTGTCAGGGAGAGAGCATCTGAGCATGACAGTTTTGTTGGAGGAATTTGCAAACATTGCAGAACTGTTATGGGTGGGAGTATCTTATTGAGCCCGCTCCCATTAAAAATTCCTGAACTTACCCCAGGTAAGTGTGCATAGGATTGCAGCCTGTAAAAGCATGATTGAGAGTGTAATGCTAACCTGGAGTTAGGCTGCACAGTTAGGCCAGCAAAGTTTGGTCGGCACAAGGGACACCGTAAAGCACATCTGGACCACTCTCAGAGTCAAACAGGCCAGCACACAGATGTGCCCCATCCTCCCTGATTCCAAGAGTGGTCCAAACGCACTTTACAGTGGCCCTGGTGCCGGTCAAACTTTGCTGGGCTAACTGTGCTGGCCAGATTAGGATTGGGCCCTCGCTTTGCTACTTATCCCCCTTTCCCAGCCCAGACCCAATCCCTGAGTCTTATTCAAACTTATGCCAGAAAAAGAACTTTCTGCCCTGATGCCCAGTGGTGTCTCTACAGGGAGGGCAGAGCTCTAAGTTTTGCAAGGAGCCTTACCTTGCAGTGGAAATCACTCCTCTCCTGCACCGTTTTAGCCAATCCTCACAGGGAAAAGCAACATCTTAGCATTGCTTACTGGCTACTGGCTACAGCAGCAAGGGAGAGGAGGGATTTACATGACAGGGTAAGGCTCCTTGCAAAACTTAGAGCTCTGCCCTCCCTGTACAGACACCACTGCTGATGCCCTGCCCAAACTTATGCCCTGATTGCTGGGGGTGCAATCCTAATGTGGAGTTAAGCTGGCACAGTTAGGCCAGCAAAGTTTGGCCGCACAAGGGACATTGTAAAGCATGTTTGGACGACTCTTGGAGTCAGGGAGAATGGCGCATTTCTGTGCTCTGGCCTCTCTGACTCCGAGAGTGGTCCAAACACACTTTATGGTGTCCTTTGTGCTGGCCAAACTTTGATGGCCTAACTCCAGGTTAGGATTCCGCCCTCAGAGACTTTGTTAGAAACCTCTGAGGGGCAGAAGAGTGCCCAAGAGGAAAAGCGGAACACAAATAGGGACAAAGCAAGGCTTTCCACTGCCGCACCTTGGCTGTGCAGTCAGGCTTCAATGAGCCTCCCTGCTATCCTAAGCCTTCCTAAGCTGGATCATAAGCTTGCCAAGACAAATATACATTGGCTGTTTGTTTGGTTCTCCCTGCAGGGAGCTCGGAGTGGAAGCAAGCGTCGCTGCTCCTTCGCTGCATGGAATGGGCAAAAGCAGCTTGTCAAATAGATGGGCATCCGGATCAATGTTTACAAAAAGCTATTTCAGGAGCTTTGTGGAAAAAAATGGAAACAGTCTACCGCCCCCCCCCCCCCCCACTCCCTGTCTGCAATCTGGAGCAGCAATCTGGGAATAAATACCACTTAGAGCACAATCCTAACCTGGAGTTAGGCTGGCCCAGTTAGGCCGGCAAAGTTTGACCAGCACAAGGGGCACCGTAACATATGTTTGGACCACTCTCGTAGAGGTCAGCACACAGACGTGCCCCATCCTCCCTGACTCCGAGAGTGGTCCAAACGTGCTTTGCGGTGGCCCTTGTGCTGACCAGACTTTGCTTTATTTACCTCATATTTACCTCAGAAATTTACCTCAGAATGCCAGATATAAGGGAGTGGCGTTTGGACGACTCTCAGAGTCAGGGAGGATGGGACACGTCTGTGTGCCGGCCTCTCAGACTCTGAGAGTGGTTCAAACATACTTTACGGTGTCCCTTGTGCCAGCCAAACTGTGCCGGCCTAACTGTGCCGGCCTAACCCCCAGTTAGGATTGTGCCCTCCGTCACTTTATAGGAGGAATGTCCCTCCTCCCTCCTATCATTGAGTGGTTGAAATGACCCAGTATTGCCCTGTGTATTGCCCTTCTTCAATACACAGTGGTTTCCTGGCAGATAAAGATGATGTAGCACATATTCCTCAATGTTTTCTACCACTGCAATAAAACATGAAGCACCCTATGGAGATGAAAGGTCCAAAATTAACCACCCATATTATAAAGCAGTTGCCAAAAATGCCAGCATTAATGTGTCAGATAGCAGGACATTCTGAGTTTTATGGTTTTCCCTGCACCCAAGGTTATTTTTAGCCCTCGTGTGTGTGTATAATAATATTGAAAGAATTATTTTCCAAAAGAAGTTATGGGATCACATACCATTCCCCCAAGAAGGTATGCAAAGCATCCAAGACGCTTGTTTTACAGCCAAGAGAGCATAATTCATTCTCATTTCCTGGGCAAAAAATTTTTTTAAAATAGAAACAGACAAGATATTCTCAGAGCCACGCAACGCAAGTTGCACTTGCAATTTCTGATAACCTTCCCGGCTAACCAATAAACAGTTCTAGTGAGTAAATACAAGGCTGCTTGTGACCTTTCCACACATCTCAGGAACTCAATTTTGTACTGAGGAAGTTGGGAAAAGATTGCATTTGAAAACAAATTGACATAGCAGGCGATCGCTAATGGAGTTCAGTTCCCTCTCTTTCTCCTGTTCATTCATACAGCGTAGTCAGCGACAGAATTTCCAAGGCTGCTTCCACCAGATGTTGCTGGGCCTTTTTCAGTGCGCCCTCATTACATGCGCCAGAGCCCTGCAAACCACACAGCGCCCTGCGTGCAATGCATCCTGATTCTCCTCCCCATTTAGCCACATGGTGGGAATGGCAGATCCTGAATTGCATATTGCCACACAGTTGCCACATACGAAGGTGTGATGTCGGCATAAAGAGCCATGCGCCATTTCCCCACATCCCCAGGTGTGTGCTAAACACCACACCAGTGTTCTTCCAACTGTGGGTTGGGACCCACTTGGTGGGTCACGACCTGATGTTAGGTGGATCACGGAAAGCTATGTGCA
This sequence comes from Lerista edwardsae, assembly GCA_029204185.1. Classification (NCBI taxonomy): domain Eukaryota; kingdom Metazoa; phylum Chordata; class Lepidosauria; order Squamata; family Scincidae; genus Lerista; species Lerista edwardsae. Next base: position 2,223,406 of record JAJKFI010000062.1, on the reverse strand, counting down.
GCCATCCTGGAAGCTGCAGACTTTGCTCTTGCTGTATGTCTTCTTAAATTCTTATGCTGTCCACCAGTCTTGACCCGTCGGGATGACTAGGAATAGCCTGTTTGGTCATCGACTGAGTTGGTCCTGGAGTCAGATGGCATGCCCAGTAAGATTCATGGGGACGTAGACAACTTCGGGGACTTGGTGGCACTGCGGGTTAAACTGCTGTTGCTGAACTTGCTGACCAAAAGGTTGGCAGTTCAAGATTGCGCGACGGAGTGAGCTCCCATCGCTTGTCCCAGCTCCTGCCAACCTAGCAGTTCAAAAACACGTAAAGATGTGAGTAGATAAGTAGGTAACACTTCAGTGGGAAGGTAACAGTGTTCCGTGCACCTCGGCATATAGTCTTGCTGGCCCCATGACCACGGCAGCTTGTCCTTGGACAAACGCCAGCTCTTTGGCTTAGAAATGGAGATGAGCATCGCCCCCTAGAGTCAGTCATGACCAGACCATTCAGTCGCGGGGAAAACCTTTGCCTTTTAGACAACTAGGACCGTTTTCCCCGGTTTAGCACCCTGCACTTAGGTTGGGAGGGTTTACTGGCTAGCCTTGCTGCTACATTATCAATCTTTAGTAAAGTGGCCCATTTCAATCCAAAGCATCAGTCTGGGGTCTTTATTGGTAGGTGCACAGGCAAAGGTGACATACCTATTTGGGACAGCCACAGGTGCTCCTACTTCAATTTACCAGAGCTCTCGTGGAGCTTCTAGATTATGAGTTTTTTGGATCCAGGACCTGTTTTCTCATCTTTTAAAAAACACTTTTTAACCCATGATGTTGGTATATAGACAGACAAGACGGACACACAGGCAACCGAATCTTAACCTGTGCTGGAACAGGCAGGCCAACCTGCATGCACTGTATCCAGTGCAGGTTAAGAAGTGACTGCAGAACAACCCAAGGCAAAGGTTTTCACACACCTTTTCGGGCTTCTCTCCATGTGAAATCAATGCTCCTGCTTTTGCTTGTGGATGAAACGGCTCCTTCACCTTTTCTCAGTGTGACTTGCCAGCGTCACCATCCTTAAAGGTTCGATGCCTGCCCCCCCCCCCCGGGGTCTCTCGATCTCAGAGAGGAGACGGTTGCTGCATCTTATCTTCAAGGCACAGGCAGGGAAAGGCGCACCAATGGCTCAGGCACCCCGCAGTGCGTAGCATCCTTTTTCGCATGCTGGAAAGGTTTGTCCCGAACTGCCGATAGCAGCTTTGGAGCACAATGATGTTTTCCCTTAGTATGCATTTGGCCTGAAGACCAAATGCTGTCTTGACTTTCCAAAGGGTGTAGGGCTGGCGATTGCCGAGGAAATGAAGCCAGCAAGCAGCTGATGGAGCAGAGCAGTGGTGGGATTCAAATAAATTAACAACCGGTTCTGTGTCCTTCAGGGCAGTGTTCAGGGCGGCCGCGGCCTTTCTTCCCTCTCCCAACCTAAAATTAGCAACCGGTTCTGCAGAATAGGTGAGAACTGGCTGAATCCCACCACTGGAGCAGAGGCTTTGATTGGGTTGTCATGGCAGGAGGGGCGTGGCTAATTAGCTTTGCTAAGAGAACACAAGCATGGTCCACCATTCAATGGAAAAATGTGGGTGGCGATGGAGTCGGCGTTCCCTTCCGACAGGCGCAAGTGGGCCCCTCTGTCTCTTTTGCACATTCACAGACTGATGCCATCTTGCGTCAAAATGCCCTCCTGCTGATGCCGTGGGCATACAAGGCCATGGGTTGTGGGGTTGTTGTTGTTGTTTTCAAAGCCAGACTATGCTCACAAATCCAATCAGCATTTTGCACCGTTTCTGTGGTTTCCTCCACTCCTTGGGGAGATGGTAGGTACCTGGGCACTGTTCTGCTCAGACCAATGAACCACTGCTACTGCTCACTGCCATGGTAAGTCTACACATGTCACCTCCTCTTAACTAGTACCCAGGGCAGGTGCCCTGTTTGGCCATACCCTAGATACGCCCCTGTCGCCTCAGTTGATCTTGTGGCCCTGGCAAGGACAAAGCATCAGATGGGAAATGATGCATACAAGCATGCCCCAGTATCCGTTAGGGTTCCATTCTGGACCCCACCGTGGATACTGGAAACCATGGATACTAGGGGAGCATTACTGGTTTTGCTGCAGCAATGTAAAAAAGAGAGATTTGTTTAATGTTCTCCTGTCTTTTTAATAGGCATCCCAGTATCCATGGATAACCTAAAATGTGGATACTAAATCAGTTGATACCAGGACATGCCTGTAATTCTTTCCTGGAGCAGTCAGTTCAGACAATACCCCCAAACAACCCTCTCAATTGCGTGCAGGAGGGGCTTGTGCTCCTGACCCCAGTCCAGCATGCTGATAATTGCATATGCTGCAGTTTGTCCAAGCCCTGCCCCCTCGACACAGGATAGTCCAGAGGGAGAAACAGGAGGCCAATTTTCTGCCTCCGTGCAATGGGTCAGTGGTTCCCAAAGGTCACAACCTGATTTTTGGTGGGTTGCGTAAGGGTGATGGAAAGTTCCAATAATTGCCCCAAGCCCTGAAGCTATTCAAAAATCAGACAGCTGATAATTGCCCTGCAAAAGCTCAGCTCCTGCAGTTTGCAAGGTAGCTGCTAATTGCTCTTCAAGGAGCTGAGCTCCAACAGATTTCAAGCATGGGTAAATGTAGGGACCTTATATTCGTTTGCCATTTTTTCTGGTTGTTATTACATTAATCATATTAAATAGTATTTTATTAAATAAATAAAACGTTCACCATTTTTCTGGTTATTGTTAAATAAATAAATATTTCTTTCTAGATCTTTTTTTTTTCTTTTTAAACCTGGTGAACCTAGGTGGGTCCCAATAGAGTATCGTTTTAAAAAGTGGGTCCTGGTGCAAAATGTTTGGGAAGAGCTGCAAAGGAGAAAGTCATTCAGAATATCAGAACCGGCCCAGTGGCTTTGCTCTACGACCTGCAAATGGCTTTGGCGGCGAGGGTGAGGGGCCACAGGAGCTCAGGCTCTTGCAACACTTAGTGTTTTGCCCCCCTATCGGAATGCCTATAGGAAGGGTAGGAGGTGTGGCCTGATGGTTGAGCTGCTGGTACTGCCTCAAGCTAAGCAGGAGAATCTGGGGTCTATTTTTGGATAGGAGAGAGAATGCCAGGCTGTGACAAGCTGCAGTACCTGTTGTGGCAGAACGGAGTCACTATGGAGCTGATTAGCCAGTGCGGGAATGTTGAGAGAAGGCCAGCTGGCAAAAGAACGGAGTCCAACCTTGAGAACCTGTAAGGCTGGACTTACGATCACCTGCTGAAGCTCGAGGTCACATGGCCAGAGGAGAGAACCACACTGTGAAGGCTACATCTGGGACTGAGGAGTCGGTGAATCACAGAATACTGTATATTTGTAAAAAAAACAAAAAAAAAACCATTGAAAAATGGTGGTTTAGACTAGCCTGCCCGTGGAAGCCACCTTGGGCATTTGCTTCAGCATGGAACAGGCAGGGTATAAATTAAATAAAATGAAATAAAAAACGCCACTGTATTCAGGACCCCTCCCAGAAAATTTTGCTTCCATTTTAAGAACTCAGTTTTACTTGTGGAAGTTTAAGAAAAATAATGAAGGTGGTTTTTACCACAATCACTCACTGCTGGAATACAATTAAATAACTTGAGACATAAAAAGAACTCCCTGAAGTTAGGGTTCTTTCTGTTCTGCAATTATTCCCGGCCTCCTTAAGGTCCCCTCAGCAATGCCTCCCACTCTACAAAATGCAAAATGATTCCCCCATTGGCAGTTTTACTTTAAGCCAACTTGGTTCCCTTTCCGCCTTTCCTCCCATGTTTCGCTGAAATCAATCACGACCTGATCTCCTGGGAATCTCGACCGTTCATTTGACATACTGATTTATTTGGCTTCCAGAAGAGAGCAGACCGCTTCCACATTGAACCATTCTGCTCCAGTACTGTGCTGCAGATGGCATCGCTAATTTGACCTTCTCTGCAAAAACTACTGAATAATGTGGTGGACGACAACAGCCAATAAATTACAGCCCGAGAACGTTGCAGTGTTTGGGTCTGTCAAATCAGAAGGGTTAAGGATATTTTTGGAAGTAGTGAGAACTGGAGTGCAATCGGCTCTTTGTCTCGTTGAGAGCAGAAACGAGGCAATGGAACCAGTTCAATTGAGGTTACGTGGAAATAGCTCCCTCCTCGAAAGGCAGGGGCTGCAATGCATCCCACCAGCCATAAACTGGTATTCACATAGGGAATTCAATTTTTTTTCCTGCTTATAATTCCCCAAATTAGCTGGCAAAAGAACGGAGTCCAACCTTGAGAACCTGTAAGGTTGGACTTACAATCACCTGCTGAAGCTCGATGTCACACGGCCAAAAGAGAGAAGCACACTGTGAAGGCTACATCTGGGACTGAGGAGTCGGTGAATCACAGAATACTGTATAAGAACCCATTAAAAATGGTGGTTTAGACTAGTTTGCCCATGGAAGCCACCTTGGGCATTTTCCCACTTCTACGGGAAAAAAATACAAATACAGGCGTGCTCCAGTATCCACTGATTTGGTATCCACTGCTTCAGTTATCGACGGATACCATGGATACCGCCTCCTTCCATATAATCCAACCCATACTCTTAGATCATCTGGGGGGGCCCTTTTGACTGTGCCGCCACCAGGAGAAGTGAGAGGGGCGGCGGCCAGGAAGAGGGCCTTCTCGGTGGTGCCCCCCCAACTCTGGAACACCCTCCCCTTAGAATTGAGAACTGCTCCCTCTTTGTTAACATTTCGGAGGGGGCTGAAGACCTTTTCATTCCAAAAAGCTTTTAACTGTTGACTGGCTGGCTGGTTTGTTACATTTTCAATCAATCACTAGTATTTATATACCGCTTTTCAACACAAAGTTCACAAAGCGGTTTACAAGTAAATAATAACATTAAATTTAAATGGTTCCCTGTCCCTAAAGGGCTCACAATCTAAAAAGAATGGAGAACACCACCAGCAACAGCCATGAGAAAGACACTGCTGGGGTGAAGAGGGACAATTGCTCTCCCCCTGCTAAATTTAAGAGGACACCACTTGAAAAAGTGCCTCTTGCCCAGTTAGCAGGGGTTATATTTTATTTTATGATCCACTGGGCTTGTTGTTTTAAAATTGTATTGTTTTGTTTTAATTTTGTTTTATTGTATTGTTTTAATATTGTTTTTAAATTGCTTTTTAATGTTAACTTTTATATTGTATTTTTATGTTGTAATGCCGCCTTGGGTGCCTCCGGGCAAAAAGGCGGGATAGAAATCTAATTAATAATAATAATAATAATAATAATAATAATAATAATAATAATACTGTGACGTGTATTTAAAAGAAAGGGAACATCAAACAAATCTTTTCTTTTAACCTTGTTGCAGCAAAACCACTGATGTTCCCCTGTCTTTAACAAGACGCCTCCAGTATGCACGGTTTCAGGTATCCATTGTGGGGTCTGGAACAGAAGTCCAGTGGATGCCTGTACATTTCTTCCCTAGAGAGCACCTCCAACAATTATGCCTGCAAATCCATCCCAGGGACTTGACCACAGCGATACTTTGGGTTAATGTCCCAAGCTGCCCATCCAATTCCCCCAACCCAAAGATGGGTCACTGGCAATTAAAGGCGGCACACAACCTGTCACCTTAACAGCACTGCCGTTGTCGAGTTGTTAATTCTAATGGTTGTCTAAGGACTGCGTTGTCCCAGCATTTACGGCAACTCAAATGTTTGGATGACAGCAAAAATAAATCCACATTTACAACTGCCTGAGCTGTGAGCGTTAACAAGGCACTTACAAAGGAAAGATGATCCTGCATTTGGCTGATTGGACCGGAATCTTGGTGGAGTCGTTTTTCCTTTTATTTGTTAGGGTGACAACCTAAATCCAAAGACATCGTATCCAAGACATCCATCCGGGAGCATTGCTCATTTATGTTTTATTTCAATGAACATGTCAGATTGGCACAGGGGCATTCGTTCTGTGCTGTCCCTCGTCCTTCATCAAGCTCCCTGAGCGGTCCATTTCAGAGCAGGGGCGTAACTAGGGGGTGGCAGGGGGTGGCACGAGCCATGGGCGCCATCTTGCAGGGGGCTCCATTCGCATGGCGCCCGCCCCCCCAAAATGGCGCCCACGGCCCGCCCGCTCCCTGTGCCGCATTCTCCTCGCTCCGGCTGGCCTTAAAGAGGCAGCCGGAGCGAGGAGAACGCGCTGCCATCCGGCGCCCCCTCCCACTTCTCAAGGGGCGCCGCCGCGTTCTGTTTGCTCCTGCTGGCCCTTTAAGGCCAGCACGAGCGAACAGAAAGAACACGGCCGGGGCACCGCGTTCTGTTTGCTCCGCAGTGAACAGAACGCGGCGCCCCAGCTGCGTTCTGTTCACTCATGCCGGCCTTAAAGAGCTGGCACGAGCGAACAGAAAGAACGCGGCACCCCAGCCGCGTTCTATTCGCTCGTGCTGGCTCTTTAAGGCCGGCACGAGCGAATAGAAAGAACGCGCCTCTTAAAAGGGGCGGGGCGCTATGTCATGACGTCACGATGTGACGTCATGACGTTGCGTGCCCCTAGGGGTGCATTTTCATTGGGCGCCATGGGCACCCTTTCAAATAGATTCGCCCCTGTTTCAGAGGCATATTCAGAGCACAATCCTCACCTGGAGTCACGCCGGCACAGTTAGGCCAGCCAAGTTTGGCCAGCACCAAGAACGTTTGGACCACTCTCAGAGTCAAAGAGGCCAGCACACAGATGTGCGCCATCTTCCCTGACTCCAAGAGTGGTCCAAACGCGTTTTACGGTGGCCCTTGCGCCAGCCAAACATTGCTGTGCCAGCTTAACTCCGGGTTAGGATTGGAGTTCCCAATCAGGTTATGGTGGTGTGACACTTCTGGAAAGCAAATGCACTTCTGATCGCTGCGGGAATAATGCCAAAGCTATCAATGAACACTTCTATACAGTGCTCAGTGGGTTTAAGGGCACAATCCTAACGTGCTCTGGAGCAGGCAGGCCAGTTTGCCTGCCCCGTATCCAGAGCAAGTTGGGAGCTGCCTGGAGCTTCCATGGAGCAAGGGCATATTTGTGCCCTTAACCCGGGATAGGCGCCAGTTGCCCCGATGGGCTACTTAGATCTGCACCTGCTATTTTTCAGGCGCAGATCTGAGCAAGCCACATGACCTGAATCAGGGCCGTGCAGCCTGGGGACAGGAGCTTGGAGGTGGTCTAACGGCCCCTCTCCAGGCCAGCACAGGGAGGATGGCGCACGTCTGTGTGCTGGCCTCTCTGACTTAGAGAGTGGCCCAAAAGTGCATTACAGTATCCCTTGTGCCAGCCAAACTTTGCTGGCCTAGCTGTGCTGGCCAAACTCCAGGTTAGGATTGTGACTTGGGTTCGCACTTTGGGGGCCCCTGAAGCAGCACAGCTAGCATATTGCATGCTGCTGCAGAGGGGATCGCTATGAACTGTAAGCTTGACCTTGGACCCTCCCACCTGCCCTTGCCTCTGAATGAGGAAGCAGTTGGCAGTGATGTCACCATGTCCACCACCAACTATTTCCAGGTGCTGCACATGGCGCATAGCACCGCAAGCGCTCTTCTTGATGAGTAGGGACCCCTGTGGTATCGCCCCACATTGTGTCCCTCTGCTCATGGAGCTGGCCTTGTTCAATGGGGCTTTCTCCCAGGACAGTATGCTTGGGATCTCAGCCATAGATTCCAAACTGATGGGATGCATAATTTGCATAGACCATTCAGACCCATTTGCCTGTGAAACTAGCTCCAGTTCTCTGAATATATTCAGCAGACACTGAATCAAAGTTTTGAGAGTGCAGAGGTCAGTATATAAGAACCTGCTTCGTGTGAGGTCTGGATTAGGGCCATGCATAATTTGTATACATTTTGAACATTCATTCATTTTGCAGTCACTATTTCACTACTATATGGTCCTGGTGTTCCTACATGAATGTCAGAGGGCCTGTTCCTGATTTACCCCACTGATAAGTTGTCGCTGTTAGGCCCAGGAATCTGTGCAGCCTCCAGATAAACATGAACCACCAACGTAGAGGAAAAAGGCACGTACAACAAATTCAGGAGAGGAACACCAGATCTCTTATACACTGCCCTTGTAGGAGTTCAGGAACGTGACTTGGGAAGAATTAAGATTCCCTCCCACATGCCAGCAAGTTGACAGAACTGTTTTAAAGATCAGCACAATGCATTTCGGTTTTTGTAATTTCTGTTTTGATCTCCACTTTGCCGGATTTGACTGCTCTTTTGTGGCAGACTGCAAAAGCAACTTCCAAAGCGATAATCGCAACTAAAATGAGAAGAACAGGAAGCGGAGAGCACTATCAACTGTGAAGCTGCAGGAAATTGACAGTACTATGCACCAGAATTTGGACATTCGCAGTGATGGAAGACAGAAGTACAGTTGAAGACAGAAATAACATTTTCTTTTTAGTCAAATCAGTGCATCAGATTTGGAAACACCCTGGCTGCATTCAGTGCAAATGTAGCTTTCCTGTCCAAAGTTAAACTGGGGATAGGGAGAGAGGACAGGGAGAGGGTTCTGCACGTTTGCAACAGTAGCCAGCTACGTGCAATCTAGTTCAGCTGGTTTCATGAGCAGACTATGCTTATCATCCTCATCTTCCTCCTTCTCAACATCAACATCATCACATCGTCCATGCACAAGGCCCAAAGAATGAGGGGACAAGCTCCTGCTCTGATTTTGCCACAAAATAAATAACAGAGGAAGGGAAATGTATCCGGGATAAGCAGAGAAAGAATATGCCATTGTTTCAGAACTCAATCCTAAACTGGAGTTAGGCCGGCATAAACTAAGCCAGCAAAGTTTGGCCAGCACAAGGAACACCATAAAGCGGGACTACTCTCAGAGTCAGGGAGGATGGCACACATCTGTGTTCTTCCCACTCTGACTCCGAGAGTGGTCCAAACATACTTCATGGTGTCCCTTGTGCTGGCCAAACTTTGCTGGCTTAGTTTATGCCGGCCTAACTCCAGTTTAGGATTGCGCCCTCAGTTACACATTCTTCGAGTGAGTTACAGATAGGTGCAGAAATGAAGGGATAGCACTGAAACTCACAGGACAGAATCTTTTTTAAGATTGCGTCTTTTTATACTGAGTCTTCATTCAAAAATTGATGCTCTGAAAGCAGGGAATGGGGCAGGTGGGCGAAATCTACAAACCACACATCCCCTCTCTCACACATCTGGCCTGTGTGCATTATTGCCTGAACAAGGCCCTTTGAATTTCAGTAGAAAGATAAAGGTAAAGGTTTCCCCACGACCGAATGGTCTAGTTGTGACCGACTGTAGGGGGCGGTGCTCATCTCCGTTTCAAAGCCTGTAGAGCCAGCGTTTGTTCGAGGACAAGCTTCCGTGGTCATGTGGCCAGCATGACTCTACGCCGAAGTGCACAGAACACCGTTCCCTTCCCACCGAAGTGGTCCCTATTTATCTACTTGCCTTTTTAGGTGCTTTCGAACTGCTAGGTTGGCAGGAGCTGGGACAAGCAACGGGAGCTCACTCTGTTGTGCAGTCTTGAACTCCCAACCTTCCGGTTGGAAAGCCCAGCAGCAGCGGTTTAACCCACTGCGCCACCACGTTGCTTTCAGTAGAAAACATTTGAGTAAATAATTAAGCTCTCCCACTGAAACCGACTAACTGAACTTCGAAGTCCTTAATTCTGGCTATATCGTGCTCTTCGTAAAACCCACAGACGAGGCACATGATTGCACATTGGACAAATTTCATAATAATGAAGAATTATCTCCTGTCTGACGAGCAGAAGGTGCCCATTCATTATTCCTATAGCACTTTTCATGCTTCCTCACTCTCATTCATTGAATGCATTCATTTATTTGTATGTGCTGGGCAGCCCGTTCTCAGCACGGGGCTAGGGCTGGCTGCCGTGCAACGCAGGGTAAGGGGAATTAATATCAAGTGGTGGCCATCCCAATAGGGCTCCTCAGAAGTCGCTGGCACAAATCCAAAGAGCCCGGGGAAGGCCAACTGGGCCGGGGCTGGAGGATGGGATCTGTCCTAAATCTTCCTGGGATGAGCCACCCCTGGGCCCCCAAACTTGGCCACCCTGGTCTGCCCTCATTCCACCTCCCAGCCCCCTCCCAGCCCCCTGCGCTTGCCTGTGATCGCTGCATTCCATTGCGTAATGGCAGAAGCCCGCCCGCTGTAGCGGGCGTGCTTTCGCCATAACGCAACCGGAGGCAGCGATCACGCTGCCGATCAACGCGGAAGCCCTCCCCGCAACGGACGGAACTCCGCCCAGCGAACCGGTAGGGTGACAACACTGCTGTAATCCCTGGCTGATGTGGACAAAAGACCACTGCTGATACCATTTCCTAACCCCTGTGGGTATTTTCTGCCTTTTCCAATACGCTTCCCCAACTCTGGAGTCAACACAAGCATGCCTTATGGCATGTTTGCAACCCTCCTGGGGCAACACGAGAGACTTGTGCTGGCCAAAAGAGTGCTTGGGATGGCGCTGTTATGCTGCAGTCCTAGCCACTCTTTCCTAGGAATAATCCTTCCATCCATCAATAGTATTTATAGACCACTTTTCAACATAAAGTTCACAAAGTGGTTTACAAGCTCATAATCATAATCATGATAAAAAGTTAAATGGCTCCCTGTCCCAAAAGGGCTCACAATCTAAAAAAAAATAAAAAAATACAGACCACCACCAGCAATAGCCACTAGAAAAGACACTGAGCAGGGGTGAAGAGGGATAGTTACTCTCCCCCTGCTAAATACAAGAGGAACACTATTAAAAGTACTGGTTTTAAGGAAGTACTTTTTTACCCAGTGGGTACTTAATCTGTGGAACTCTTTGCCACAAGAGGTGGTGATGGCATCTGGTCTGGATGCCTTTAAGAGGGGATTGGACGGATTTCTGGAGGAAAGGTCCATCGTGGGCTATAGGCAATGATGGATTGTGCAAGCTCCTTACAAAGGTGGTGGGCTACTGGTACCGGGTGCAAGGGAGTGGCAACAGGATGCAAGCATCTTGTTGTCTCATGCCTCCCTGGGGCACCTGCTGGGCCGCTGTGAGATACAGGAAGCTGGACTAGATGGGCCTTTGACCTGATCCAGCAGGGCTCTTCTTATGTTCTTATGTTATGTTCTTATCTTAAGCATCCCCAGACATTTGCTCTAATCAAGATGGGACTAAACTCATACATAAAATACTGTTCACAGAAAAGGCTACTGAACAGAATTTTCTTTTAAACTGACTACTACTAACAAAAGCCATTGTATTTCCTCTGGCCACTTACTCAATCTAGTATTAGCTGGTCAGAGGCCATTTCCAAATCCACTTGAAATATTTGGAGTTAACCCCTTCCTGTAATGGCTCACCCACGCATCTATTAGCTCATGCATTAATTAGTTAATTAGAAGGTGAGCTGGTATTTCCCAGCCTCTTGGCTGCAAATCGAGAGCACTTTGTGAAATGAGGACCATCCATCTTGGCACAATCAATGAAGAAACGGTGATCCATAGGACCTCCAGAAAAGCTTGCTTGGCATCAGAACTGGGGATTTTTGCACAAAGCAGTTTGCTCTGAAAGAAACAGCATTTCGAAAAGTCATTCGTTCCTTCTGTCGGAAAGCAATTTTCAAAGGGTTACAGCATTGCTTTGTCACAGCAAAAGCAGCCTGGGGTCTTGTAGTGCCTTTAAAGACTCAGAAAAGAACATTTGGAATACTCTCGGAGTCAGGGAGGATGGGGCGCATCTGTGTGCTGGCCTCTCTGACTCCAAGAATGATCCAAACAAGCTTTACGGTGTCCCTTGTGCCGGACAAACTTTGCTGGCCTAACTGTGCTCATCTAACTCCAGGTTAGGATTGCACTTGAAGTTGGCTGGCATAAGGGCCACAGTAAAGCACATTTGGACCACTCTCAGAGTCAGGGAGGATGGTGCACGTATGTGTGCTGGCCTCTCTGACTCCAAGAGTGGTCCAAACATGCTTTACAGTGTCCTTTGTGCTGGCCAAATTTTGCTGGCCGAACTGTGCCAGCCTAACTCCAGGTTAGGATTGCGCCCTCACTGCCCACACAAGATGTTATTGTGCGCTATTGTGGAACGCTCAGCAGCAACTGAGCCATGAGCCATATGCGCTGGGCTGAAGAATGCATACATCCTCAGCTACCAGGAGATGGGTAAGAACTGCCATGCTGCAATTACAGAAAGAAAAGGAAATAGGGAGAACGTCCACCTTCCACTCAGTTCACCCGCTCTGGTCAATATCATCAAAAATATCAATCAATCAATCAATCAATCAATCAATCAATCAATCAATCAGTATTTATATACCGCATTTCAACACAAAGTTCATAAAGTGGTTTATAGGCAAATAATAATAATAATTTGTTTATAGGCAAATAATAATAATAATATAGGGACATGGTGGCACAGCAGGTTAAACCGCTGTTGCTGGGCTTTCCGACCGGAAGGTTGGGAGTTCAAGACCGCGTGACGGAGTGAGCTCCCGTTGCTTGTCCCAGCTTCTGCCAACCTAGCAGTTCGAAAGCACCTAAATGCAAGTAGAACAGGGACCACTTCGGTAGGAAGGGAACGGCGTTCCGTGCGCTATGGTATAGAGACATGCCAGCCACATGACCACGGAGGCTTGTCCTCGGACAAAACGCCGGCTCTACAGGCTTAGAAACGGAGATGAGCACCGCCCCCTACAGTCGGTCACGACTAGACCATTCGACTGTGGGGAAACCTTTACCTTTAATAATAATAATAATAATAATAATAATAATAATAATAATAATAATA
>JAJKFI010000062.1:2115902-2179769 GCA_029204185.1 Lerista edwardsae | reverse complement strand
AAAAAAACCTACAACCCAAGCACAGGTCAGGATTGTTTTTGTTTCCCCAAATTTACCCCTGGACCAAAACTGTAGCAGCACAAATTCCACCTTCCTCTGATTGACAAGCGGGCCTCAACAGGTTGGATCTCGGTTCACTGTTCTCAGGTTCCATTTGACAAACCAGTCTGAGGAACATCCAGTTTAAACCCATGAATTGCTCTGCTCTTTCTTTTTCCACAGTTAAACCCAAGCCATCCCTTACCAAGAAAGAAAAAAGGCAGCTTCCCTAAAATTCACTTTATCCTTCCTTAAAATGAAAAAAAAAAAGAACGTAATTTAATGGTCACGTAAGCCACAAATTCTTCAGTGTTTTCCTTTTGTGCATCTCCCATTTGTCAAACCAGGGGGTGAGCAGGGGGAAATTACCAAATGCATAGGAAGGGGGAAGAACTAGGCTCTGTGAAGATGGAGGGGGGAGAAAGTGACCACAAAGGGACTGAGGCCGCAACTAGGCCTTACCCACTGGTTGCCCGCAGTAACCATCACAGGCTCTAAAAGAATCAAAGGGTCTTCAAGTGCCCCACCCTCACCCATGAGCCGCAAGGCGGCCATCTTGTTTTGTCTTGTCTCGTTTCTTTAACCCAAGCTGGTGATGTTGGCGCGCCCACCAGGTGGCGCCACGATGCGCTGTGTGGTGCGGCGTGGAATATTATCATCAATCTGTGCACCTGCGGACGGAGGAGGAGAAGAGAGGAGGTCAGCATGCTTTGAAAGCCAACAGATGTAGATATACTTTGCGGGTGGGGTGGAGCGCCTGCTATGCATGTAGAAGGGCATGTATCTGGGCACTAGCAGCGCATAGGAACAGCAAAGAGCCGTGTCTGACAATCTGGAGAGTGGATTCCACTCCACAGGGACACACTGCTGGGCTAGAGGGCCAATGGCCTGGGTCAACTAGGAGGCAGCTTCCCGTATCTAGACCAGGGGGGTCCAACCTCCGGCCCGGGGCACAGATTGGAGAGAGACTACTCAACACATAGCAAGACCCTGGTCCCTATGAGCCTCTGGCCCTCCTGACCTTGCTGGCACAGGCTCTGTGCTCTGATGGTGCGTGGAGGGTATTCTGAGGGCATGCAGCCTCTCCGGTCCTTCGGAAATGCCTTCGGAAACCTCTGGGGGCTTCCCTTCCTGTGATCTGCTGGTTCTGAGATGTTTACTCCAGCACATTTAACAGCCCAATCCTAACTTGAGCTGGGATAGCCCAGCCGGCACAGCTGGGCTGCACCCTAAGCACATCAGGAGGCAGCAGCAGCTCAGCATGGGGCAAGGGAGTGTTTTCCCCTTGCCCCGAGGTAAGGCCCAGACGTGCGCCTTCCTCCCTGACTCTGAGAGTGGCCCAAGCGCGCTTTACGGTGGCCCTTGTGCCAGCCAAACTTTGCTGGCCTGCCTAAGATGACCTAACTCCAGGTTAGGATTGCGCCCTGAGTGTCATTAGCTCTTATTTACTGAAGTCCAGCCCGATTGCTCCCTGGAAGGACAAATCCTGAAGCTGAAGCTCAAAGACTTTGGCCCCCTCATGAGAAGAGAGGACTCTTTAGAAAAGACCCTCATGCTGGGAAAGATGGAAGGCCAAAGGAGAAGGGGGCGGCAGAGAATGAGATCGTTAGACAGTGTCACCGAAGCGATGAACATGAAATTGGGCGAACTCCGGAAGCTAGTGGAGGACAGGGAGGCCTGGCGTGCTGTGGTCCAGGGGGTCGCAAAGAGTCGGACACCACTTAGCGACTGAACAACAACATTTTCTTGAATGTCCTACATTTTGTCCTCCTTTGTGGTTATGACCTCTGGTCACCCTGCACACACCCCTGGTGGCTACACAACTGGCTAGAGCTACAGCCTCCTGCAGACCAGCGCAAAGGGATTCCATTACGCTTTATTTAACTGCTTGGGCTACAGCGTCTACATTTGATTCATGTCCTAACAAAATCTATTGCTCTTTTTCTGTTTGTGATGATGGGGGGGAGAGAAAGGCAAAGGGATTCCAATTTTGAGAGAGAGAGAGAGAGAGAGAGAGAGAGAGAGAGAGAGAGAGAGAGAGAGAGAGATTTTGAGTAAATCATATTTATATCCTACCCATCCATCTCCTCCCCCCTGAAAACAATCCCCTCATTGTTACATTTAAACAGATAATTTAAAGCCAGATTTTTCATGGGGTTGGGGAGGGGAGAAACGGGCCCAGAGCCTCGAACAAAACAAAAAATAGATTTCACCATAATAGTTTAGCCTCACATAAGTATGTACCAGACAAGCTAAATCCAGACTGGTGCAGGTTTCGGACAGGGGGTGCCTGCTGTTTCGCCGGGGAAGTCTTGGCGGAGGAGGCCGGCGTGACGGTTTTCGGTGTCACCGAAACTTCGCAGACAGGGCCGTCGTACAGGCCTCGGGGAACACCCCGCAACTCAGCCAGCTAGGAGGGAAAAGCACAGCACTGAGAGACCACTTTCCTGGCACCAAACACGAATCGATTAGCTTTGATTCAATTTGCATGCATTCCAAGCCTTGGATCAGCTTGCAACCTCCCGAACATCATGAGGGGCGCAATCCTAACTTGGAGTTAGGCTGGCAGTTAGGTCAGCAAAGTTTGGCCAGCACAAGGAACTTCGTATAGTATGTTTGGACCACTCTCAGAGGGTGTGAGGCCAGCACACAGACACATACCATCCTCCCTAACTCCGAGAGCGGTCCAAATGTGCTTTACAGTGGTCCTTGTGCCGGCCAAGCTTTGCTGGCCTAACTGCGCCAGCCAAACTCCAGGTTAGGACTGTGCTCTAAAAGTATCAAACCGCCACTGTTTGAATGGATGTGCTCAAACGGGAGACACAAATACCCACAGCCTCCGTCTGCTCTCCATTGTCATGAATCAAATTATCCAGAAATCCTGATTTTCCACATTTTTAGATAATTTGATCCATGATAATTAAAGGGAGGAAAGGCTGCGGGTATTTGCGTCTCCCATTTGAACTTTTTTTCTGCCTTCCCTTTGTTCCTAACAACCGTATCCCATGAGCTCAACTCAAGCAAAGCAAAATGATTTCAAATCCAGCAGAGGGCAGTGTTTGAAATGCATCGATTTGTCTCATAGGCTTCTTCTCTTCTAGAACGCCCGATGAGATTCTGCCAAGAACAATTGGGCTATGGGAGCATGCTGACATGCCACTGATTTTAGTGCCACGCTGAGGATTTCCAGTTGGATGTGGAGCTCAAGAGGACCAAAACCAAGCCCTGGTTTTTGTCTTTTTAAATGCCTGTAATTGCTTTTGCTTTAGACTCAGATTCACTTCCGGAAGGATCTGTCTTTGTGACAGATCATTAATTTTATCTTAACCATAGCTTAAAAAACAAAAAAGCCAAAGGGGTAGATTCTGTTTTTCAAAATATATTGTAATTCTGATACAAAATTTAGGGCGCAATCCTAATCTGGAGTTAGGCTGGCACAGTTAGGCCAGCAAAGGTTGGCCGGCACAAGGGACAGCGTAAAGCTTGTTTGGACCACTCTCGGAGTCAGGGAGGATGGCGCACATCTGTGTGCTGGCCTCTCAAACCCCAAGAGTGGTCCAAGCATACTTTACACTGTCCCTTGTGCCCGCCGAACTTTGCTGGCCTAACTGTGCTGGCCTAACTCCAGGTTAGGATTGCGCTCTTAAAACAAGAAGTAGTACTTTGTTCAGCCAACAAAGGGAATACCAAGGATGTGCATTCATTTTTTTTGAATTAATAGAAATGGATATAAATGCAGACTTGAGTGAGAGCGCAATCCTAAACTGGAGTTAGGCTGGCATAAACTAAGCCAGCAAAGTTTGGCCAGCACAAGGGACACCATAAAGCACGTTTGGACCAAACATTGCTGGCCTAACTCCAGTTTAGAATTGTGCTCCTAATACATTAAGCATCTGCCGTTTGAAAGGAAAAAAAAATTACCCACTGTTAATGAGGATACAGTCCTGCTGACAGAGCATGTGCCACATCTAGAGGTGGTGGGTGACCAGGAAGCCGACCAGAGGTAAGTAAAAATATTTTCTACTTACTTCTCCCTGGGTCTACCCTTGGCCCTATGCCCAGGTACATACCTGGTGTTAAGTCCAAGTAGAGAAAAGGCATGGGGAGGGTTTGAAAAGGGGGGATAGGATCCTGTTGCACACTGGTGATGGTGCCAGTCATTTCTGATGGCACATAAGGTCATTAGACCATAAGAAGTGGTACATCGGGGACAAAGGTTGAAAAACACTGTGATATCATCAGCGGTGTCATCCTGGCGGAACGGCCCGGTACGCCGTTCTGCTAGTTCCGCAGACGGGCCTGGGCCGCACCGCCTCTCCCGAGGATGGGCGAGCTGCTCCTGGGCCTGCCCGCCCTTCCACGCGTCCGAATCGCTCTGAAATGGAGCGATTCAAGGCACAGGGAGGCGCAGGGAGGCGTGGCTGGCCTCCGCCATAGGGGCGGAGGGCTGCCAATCATCCGGGCGTTCCGGTTCCTGGCGCGCCCGGATGACATCACTGGATATCATGCAATCCTATGCAGGTTTACTCAGAATAAATTCAGTTGTTTTCAGGGCCGATTACCCTCTACAAAGCATGCTGGGGATTTCAGCCACATGCAAAGTACGCAAAGCCAGCCCATGCTCTCCCAGCTCTTGAAGTGATGGAGAAATGGAACCGCCCACTCAGGGCACAATCCTAAACTGCATTAGGCCGGCATAAACTAAGCCAGCGAAGTTTGGCCAGCACAAGGGACACCGTAAAGTATGTTTGGACCACTCTTGGAGTCAGGGAGGCCAGCACAGATGTGCGCCATCCGGCCTGACTCAGAGAGTGGTCCAAACGCGCATTGTGGTGGCCCTTGTGCCAGACAAACTTTGCTGGCTTAGCTTATGCCGGCCTAACTCCAGTTTAGGATTGCGCAGTTAATCGGAAGCACACCAGCAGCTCCTTCTCACTGGTTTATTAAGTGCAATTGATGAACATTCCCCCTCCCATGTTCATAGGATGTGAGCCGGAATCAAGTGACAGGAATTTTCATTTTCGCTCCGGGAATATTCACCTGGGTACTCACCCTGCTCCTTGCCTTGATTCGCTTGTAAACAAAGTCGGGAAACGGTTTCCTGGGGATGTACCGCCCAGAGCCCTCTGTGGCATGGAGGTTCCCATCCTCCAGCACAATCTTCCCTTGGCTGATCACCACCAGCGGTGACCCACGACACTCCATGCCCTCAAAGATATTGTACTCCACAGACTAAGAAGGAAAAGGAAGAGTTAGGCCCACTGCACAGAAGGGTCCCGGCTGAGTCCACGCCACCTCCAGAAAATGATTACGGGGCTGGGGCACCTCCCTTATGAGGAAAGGGTGCAGCGTTTGGGGTTCTTCAGTCTAGGAAAAAGGCGCCTGAGCAGGGACATGAATGAGATGTACAAAACCCTGCATGGGATCAATAGAGTGATAGAGGGACGTTCTTTACTGTCTCTCACAACACCAGAACCAGGGGACATCCACTAAAATGGAGTGTTGGGAGAATTAGAACAGATAAAACGAAATACTTTTTTTTTTTTTTTACCAGCGGGTAATTAATCTATGGAACTCCTTGAGGTGGTGATGGCATCTGGCCTAGGTGCTTTTAAAAGGAGATTGGGCAGATTTCTGGAGGAAAAGTCCATCGAGGGCTACAGGCCATGATGGGTTGTGCAACTTCCTTAAGTTAGAAGTAGGCTACTTCAGAATGCCAGATACAAGGGAGTGGCAACAGGGTGCAGGCAGCCTGTTGTCTTGTGTGCTCCCTGAGGCATCTGGTGGGTCACTGTGAGATGCAGGAAGATGGGTGAGATGGGCTTTTGGATTGATCTGAAGTTTTCAAGGATTTTCCATCTCAAGCACATCCGGAGGCTCTTCCCAATGGGGAAAAAAAAAAAAAACAACCGCTTCTTTTTAGAGGAGAATGACAAAGGGTATTCATGGAAAAAGAAACGCAGAAGGACGTTTTCGTCCAAAAATTCTCGTGGCTTTCTGCCAGCAGCTGGATGAGATGTAAACAGGCCCACACAGTGCTTTCTTTCCGAGTCACAAGATCAGAGAACGTTCATGTCACGTTGTCTAAATGTCAAAGTGACCAACATTCCCTTTCCCAGCCGAGAATTCTCAGTGAATACTCAGCTCCCTGCAACAGACTCCCGCTCCTCGAAGGGCCAAAAACAGACACAAAGAAATTTACGTTTCTGTATTTATCAAAATCATTTCTGAATTATGATCTGTCTCTCCATAACTTCCTGCTCAGGACTTTCCTTTTTCTACATAATTCTGCACTACCTGCAACTATGCATCCAAAGCAGAGATGCAGAACATCATCATCATCATCATCATCATCATTATTATTAATAATGATGATGATGATGATGATGATGATGATGATGATGATGATGATGATGGTGATGGTGATGATGCTAGTATTTATATACCGCCTTTCTTTGGCCATTAGATTGCTCCTCTGGCTATAATTCAAGGCGGTATACATAGGCAGGCTTTATTTATCTAAACCCACAAGGGGTTTTTACAAATTACAAAGAAGTTCTGTCTTTCAAGAAGTACAACAACATACAGATGGAACTTTCGTAGTCTAGTCCTTCTTTCTGGCCGCATGATTGCCTTCCTGCTGGCTGATAGACGGCTTCTCTGCTCCCACCAAAGAAACAGCTGGCCCAGCACAACTCCTCTCTCACAGGCAGCTGGAGACAGCTCTTATCAGTCGCAATTCTCAAGGTCTGCCGCTCACAGAGACTTCCGGTGTTGTCGAACTGGCGACCTTCGGATCTTATCTTCGGGCAAACGGAGGCTTTAACCCTCTCTATTAAACCTCCTGCAACAACCCTCTCTCTCAGAGAAGGCATGCCAAGGACAAGTACTTGCACAAAGCAGCGTGCCCAGGACAGTGATTCACACAGAGACACAACGGTCTTCCCATTATAACCGAGAAAGCAAATGTGCTTCAGCTGTCGCAAGCTTACAAATTCTGCTCTAGGCCAGAGGTGTCACGGACTGAACGTGACAGTTGCCTTTGGGATACAGAACCAATGCACCCTTACTAACTAGAGACCGTGTTAGCAGGAAACCATATTTAGTTTTTGTCTTTCATGCACACAACGGCGAGGAAGTGGGAGCTTGTACTTGAGAAGGGAAGGGCAACCCTTTTCAGCAAAAGCCACTTACTATGTTATGAGTCTTGGCAGAGATTGTCTTGACACTATCTGGGTCCCAGATAACCAAGTCAGCATCGGAGCCCACCGCAATACGTCCCTTCCGGGGGTACAGGTTGAAGATCTTGGCCGCGTTGGTGCTGGTCACAGCTACAAACTGGTTCTCATCCATCTTACCAGTAACCTAAAAAAAAAGAGAGAGAGAGGATGCAGCGGTCATATCAGGACAGTAAATAAATGCTTATGGTTTGCTCCCATGGTAGTTAATTCAGTGGAACATGTTACCCAATTTAGTACTATTTAGTTGGGTCCAAGGCATGGTCTCAGGGCATATGCTAGAGCTAGCTTGCTGCTGATGCTATGCAGGGCCAAGTCTGATCAATGCCTGGATGGGAACCCCAAGGAAGCCACCCTTTTACACTAGAAGAATAAATATGAATGTAATTGAGCAGCATGGTTTAGGGTGCAAACCTAACCTGGAGTTAGGCTGGCACAATTAGGCCAGCAAATTTGGCCAGCACAAGGGACACCGTAAAGGATGTTTGGGCCACTCTTGGAGTCTGCCAGCACAAAGATGTGCGCCATCCTCCCTGACTCTTAAGACTGGCCCATGAACTGCCGATAAGCGCTGCTGACAGAGATGAGTCTCTCCAGCTGGTGAGAGGAGCGGAGATAACGACCATTCCAGTGAGAGTGGAGGAGTTGCCTGTCAAGTCAAGAATGGGAGGTGAGCGTAGCCAGAGAGACGCCGGACTGTGAAGGAGTCCACTTGGACTGAAGCGTTCTAAGCAAGATTAGAACTTGTGATTGTAACAACGCCTCTATGGGGTTGAGAAAGCCTGCCTATGTGAACCGCCTTGAATAAAGTCAGAGGTGAAATCCAATGACAAGAAAGGTGGTATATAAATACAGGTACTACTACTACTACTACTACTACTACTAGTAGTAGTAGTAGTAGTAGTAGTAGTAGTAGTAATTTCCTTTAGTATTCAATCCCAGCCAGCCTTCACTTCAAGACTTTCTCACAATCACCTACCCAATCCTACACCTGAAACTAGCCTTCCTAACTTCTTCTGCTTGGGTGGCAATTGGACACCTCTCGCTGAAACCTGACTTGAAGCCCATTCCACTATTCTCTTCAGTACAGACCACGGTTTCTCAGAATACAGAAGGGCACAAAATCACGAGAAAGAGGAGATGTTTAGCCCAGAATGAGGTCAATAAAGGCAGGGAATTCCCCAACCCGCAAAACCTCCATAGGCAAACTCTCAGACTGAAACAAGAACCCCATGAATTATCCCCAGACATTGAAGATTCAGGATCCTGCCTAAATTCACAGTCCCCTTTATAACATCAAGCCCCCAAACAGGCATGGAATGACAAGTAACATCAACTGGAGGACCAGGTACTCCATCAAAGCCACCTACCACAGCTTTATCCCAGATGATGGACATCCTTTCCTCAGTTCCATTTGTTCCTTCAGGGATCAGGGTGAAGTTGTCCTTCCCAACGGCTTTCTGGGCTGTGTTGAAGGTACAGTGGCCACTGCCAGTGACCTGGAGATCTCCACTGGAACCAAAGACAAAAGGTGTTCAAGGTTGACCAAAGTTGAATCTCCAAGTGCAGAGCTCACCTGGTTTTCATTGGAGTCAAGAGCGCAATCTTAACCTGGAGTTAGGCCGGCACAGTTAGGCCAGCCAAGTTTGGCCGGCACAAGGGACACTGTAAAGTACATTTGGACGACTCTCGGAGTCAAGAGAGGCCAGTACACAGATGTACACCATCCTCCCTGTCTCTGAGAGTGGTCCAAACACCACTTCCTTGTATCTGGCATTCTGAGGTAAAATTCTGAGGTAAATATGAGGTAAATAAAGCAAAGTTTAGCCTGCACAAGGGACACCATAAAGTACATTTGGACGATTCTCAAAGTCAGAGAGGCCAGTACACAGACGTACACCATCCTCCCTGTCTCTGAGAGTGGTCCAAGCATACTTTACAGTGCCCCTTGTGCCGGCCAAACTTTGCTGGCCTAACTGTGCCGGCCTAACTCCAGGTTAGAATTGTGCTCTAGGAAGAGTTGACCCACACTATGACGGGTTCAAACACACCCCTCCTACTCACCAAGACAGCAGAGAATTGAGGAAGTCTGGAGTGGTCGGGTCGGGGCTAAGTGGTGGCGAGGTGACGAAAGCAGCAGCCTTGGCCCAATTTTTGCTCCAGTAGTGGGATCCATCGGTGCCCAAACTTGCAGTAATTGGCTCACCATACACCACTGTGCCTGCCGGTCAGGAGGAGATGAACAGAAGAGATGTAACCATTGCAGAACCCACAACACAATGCTAGTTTAACTTTGCCATGCCAAGGAAGAATTTGTTGAGGACAATGCGTCTGCATGACGCTGCCTTGTTATAAAGTGTTTCGAAATGGATTTCAAGCCAGATGGCTGGGAAAGCTCTCTCTTTCTTACAATGAAGACCTTGAAGAAATGCAGACCCTCAAGAGTCCCTGGTCTATAGGCCACTCTGATTGGCAGGATTTCTTGAAGGCCACGGTTCCCAAACTTATTGGGGTCTCAGCATCCCTTCAGCCTCTTCTTCCCAGTCTCTTCTTCCTGCCATCTTGAATAGTACAAAATCTCATGCAGTCCAAGATGGCGGTGACCAAATCTCACGAGATCTTGCATGATCCAAGATGGCAGCATCCAACTCTCGTGAGAATTGAGTGCCCCCATCATGAATCACGGAAGATCCCATGCCATCCAAAATGGCAGTGCTCGCAAGAACCAGGAGAAAGGGCCACCAGAGACATCCAATGGCACCCCTGTGAGTATGCCATGGCGCCCCAGAATGCCGCAACGTACACTTTAGGAAACTTGATTGGTTACTGATTAGTTCCTGATTCATTGGGCAACCTTTATTGTTGTATATTAAAATAAATAAGCCCTAGTGATGCAGTGCATTTTGGTTATGCATATGATAAAATACATACATATGATATTGCAATTTATTCTGTAGGGTACGGTATAGGAGGAAGTCCATCATGGGAGTGACTCACTGACCTCCCACACCAGGTGACACAAACCCGAGTGGCGTCACTGCCAGCGCCAGATCTGAACAGCCACCCTCCCCTTCCCTGCAGAGGAGCTGACAAAGCACAACAGAAAGGGCCTGCTGTATCAAAACGAGTGATAGGGATTTGGCTGTCTTACTTTGGGAAGAATGGACAATTCTGAATTGTTAATCTGTGGAACTCTTTGCCACAGGAGGTGGTGATGGCATCTGGCCTAGATGCCGTTAAGCGGGGATTGGACGGATTTCTGGAAGAAACGTCCACCGTGGGCTATAGGCCATGATGGATTGTGCAACCCCCTTACATTAGTAGTAGGCTACTTCAGAGTACCCGGTGCAAGGGAGTGGCAACAGGATGCAAGCATCTTGTTGTCTCATGCCTCCGTGGGGCATCTGGTGGGCCACTGTGAGATAGAGGAATCTGGACTAGATGGACCTTTGGCCTGATCCAGCAGGACTCTTCTTATGTTCTTATGTAATTTTTTTTCCCTTGAGAAAAGAAAACAAGGCTTCAAAACATCCTGGGAATGAAAAAAACAAACAAACTGTATTGGTTTACACAGCTGGTTTGCAGTTTTTTTTTTCCACCCCTGCCGAATCTTCTCTATTGCACTGGACTCTCTGCTGAATCAAAGGTTACTGCACCTGTGAGATTAATGTGGCAAAGCAGCAGGAGGAGCTGCGTCCTACAGACGCTTCCTCCATCCGGCTCAGTGCCATCAGCTACTGACTGGTAGCACCAGGGTCCAGGGTGGACCGTTTCTCTGTCCTCCTTGGAGATGTCAGGGATTTGCACCCGGGCCCCTTTTACATGCAGAGCAGATGCTCTATTGATAAGCAACCGCTTCTCCTCCAAGTGGCTGCTCAGCCCTTTAAAACACCATATTCAGTAGTGTAGCTAAAGGTAAAGGTTTCCCCACGACCAAACGGTCTAGTCGTGACCGACTGTAGGGGGCGGTGCTCATCTCCGTTTCTAAGCCAAAGAGCGGGTGTTTGTCCAAGGTAAAGCTTCCGTGGTCATGTGGCCGGCGTGACTATACGCCGTGGCACACCGAACGCCGTTCCCTTCCCACCGAAGTGGTCCCTATTTATCCACTCGCATTTTTACGTGCTTTCCAACAGCTAGGTTGGCAGGAGCTGGGATAAGCAACGGGAGCTCACTCCATCATGTGGTCTCGAACTGCCAACCTTCTGGTCAACAAGCTCAGCTCAGCGGTTTAACCTGCAGCGCCACCACGTCCCTCTAGAGGGGGGCAAAACTTTAAGTACTGCAGACACCACAATATGCCTCTCCAATTTGCTCTTGGAGCCATTCTGGGCAGCGACAGTAATGTGCAGCCTACTCCTAAATTGAAGTGCTTGCAATACTTACCGTTTCGCCTCCCCCTTTCTAGCTATGCTACTGAACCTGAGCTCTGGTATTTTAAAGTGCTCAGCAGCTAATTGGAGGAGAAATGCTTGCTTGTTAATAGAGCACCAATCTGCTTGAACCACATTTGGAGGATAGGAAGCACACCAAGGAAGAGAGCATTTTTCAGCATGCACAGAATTTATTTCCATCAACAAAAACTGCTTCCATCAACAACAACCCCTAAAACTGATTTTTTTTTGGGGGGGGGGGGAGATGCGTTCTAGGCAGCTCAGTTTACAAGCACATTTGTATACCCAGCGTGGTCACACATTAAAAATCAGGCGCTGCTGAGACTCAAATAATCACCCCCAGCGTTACAGGCTCCACACCTCCCAAGAGAGCAAGTGCGAGCTCATTAATTTCAGCGTATTTAGACTGCACCACGCTTGAGCCACATTCCTCGGGCAAAGAGGAAGGGAAGAAAAACCTGCAGCTTAAAACACCCACACTTGGGGGAAGCTTTAAATAGAAAGTAATAAGGCTTTAGCCATAAAAAAAAAAAATAAGGGAGGAAATAGGAGCTCCGGCTGCGGTGTGAACAGTAATTCCCCAAAGGCTGGAATTCAGAGAAAGGATCTGGCAGAAGCCAAGAATGCTCTGCTTAAGCATAACACGGGTCATCTGAGCCCACCCTGACCAGCAAACGGGAGACAACTGGCAGAGACAAATTCCAGGCTCGAGGCGGCTTCAAAAATTGTGCTTTTAAAAAGTACACACTTGCAGCCAGTGGTGTTATTCTGCCGGAATGCTGGGCGGGACATCCGGGTGATCGACAGCCCGCTGCGGATGTCCCGCCCAGCGTTCCGGCAGAATAACACCACTGCTTGCAGCCCAGTGCTAAGTGGTGCTGCAGCAGGCAGGCTCGTGGGCCTGAGCCAGCGGTGTCATCCGGCAACGAGCTGCCGGAACGCTAGGCGGGACTTACCGCCTGATTGGCTGCCCGTCCATGATGTGTCACCGCCTGCCCGCCCACCGCACAAGCACCACTGGCTTCGGAGGGGGTGCCCGCTTGCCTGGGGGGCACACCGGGTGCCTGGGCAAGCAGCGGAGGGGCGCACCAACCGGAGGGAGCCCGCGTGGCGGGCGGGCAGGCGGCGACGCATCACAGACAGCCTGTCAATCAAGCGGTAAGTCCCGCCTAGCGTTCTGGCAGCTCGTTGCCGGATGACACTACTGGCCTGAGCTGCACGCAACGCAGCTGACATGGTGACTGAAGCCTACCCGATGTGCTCCTTGGATCTGCGCTCACAAAATCGCAGGCACAGAACCAAGGAGGCCACGTGGCCTGAATCGGGGCTGTGCGGCCTGGAAATGAGGCCTTAGATGCGGCCTAATGGCTGCACTACAGGCCCACCCCCTCCCCGAGCAGGCACGCCCACATGTGATGATAAACACAGATCTGCCAACACAGGTATTATGCTGCGTGCATACAGGGGACATAAAGACATGCTCATTGCAGGTGCCAAGGCGAGCCTTGAATGAACCCCTTTGTTGGAATCTGGGGTTTCTGCTGGAGCGGTGTGTGAATTGGACCCTTCTTTTCTTCCCTTAAGGGACGTGGTGGCGCTGCAGGTTAAACCACTGAGCTGCTGACCAGAAGGTCGGCAGTTCGAGACCATACAACGGAGTGAGGTTTTCCCAGCTCCTGCCAACCTCGCAGTTTGAAAGCACCTAAAAATGCTAGTAAACAGGGACCACTTTGGTGAGAAGGCAACGGTGTTCCATGCGCTTTGATTGATTGATTGATTGATAGACAATATTTATTGGCCAAGTATGAATACCATGCTTGGAATTTGATTTCGGATAATGGCTACATACATACTAACACATAAACAATAAACAACAAAAAACATAAAGATTTGGCGTATATATTTGGCATATAGTCAGGGATGTGGTGGCACAGCGAGTTAATCTGCTGTTGCTGGGCTCTCGACCGCAAGGTTGGCAGTTCGAGATGGAGTGACGGAGTGAGCTCCTGTCGCTCGTCCCAGCTCCTGCCAACCTAGCAGTTCGAAAGCACCTAAATGCAAATAGATGAATAGGGACCACTTCGGTGGGAAGGTAACGGCGTTCCGTGCGCTACAGTGTAGAGTCATGCCGGCCACATGACCACGGAAGCTTGTCCTTGGACAAATGCCGGCTCTACAGGCTTTGAAACGGAGATGAGTATCGCCCCCTACAGTCGGTCACGACTAGACCATTTGGTCGTGGGGAAACCTTTACCTTTACCTTTACTATGCCAGCCACATGACCATGGAAGCTTGTCCTCAAACAAACGCCGGCTCTACAGGCTTAGAAATGGAGATCAACACCGCCCCCTATAGTCGGTCATGATTAGACCATTCGGTCGTGGGGAAACCTTTACCTTTTTACCTTCTTCCCTTCCACTGTCCTGCGTGTTGTTGTCACTGTTCGCAATGGCTCTGACAGCGAGGAGGAGGGGCCGCTTACACGGCGTGGTGTGGAATCTGCAGTACTTATCGTTTTGCCCTCCTCTCTAGCTGTGCTACTGGCCTGAAACAGGCCTGGGCCACTCTCACAGTGGCAAGCACACTGATTGTGCTATATACAGTGGTGTCATCTACTCTCACAGAGACGGAACGCTGGGCGGGACGTACGTTTGATTGGCAGCCCAGTCCGTGCGGTTCCGCCGCCTTCCCCCCACCACACGGGCTGCGCTCGGTCGCCGCGCCCCACCGCTGCTCGCCCAGCTCCGTGATGGATGTAGGGGGGGGCCGCATTGGGTGCCCGGGCGAGCAGGAAGGACGGCGGAAGCGAATGGGCAGGCAGCCAATCAAACGTAAGTCCCGCCCAGCGTTCCGTCTCCGCGAGAGTAGATGACACCACTGGCTATATGTAAATAAAACAATCATCACTATCTGTCTGCCACCGACCGCAGCTTCTGTTAATCCCTTCCTCTTTTTGGAGCTTTTCACTCACCAAGGACCCGAGTTAAGCTACCACAGCTGACAAAACACCTTCTGTTTGCGACTCCAGAACTGCCCAGATTTTGCCTGGAGTCAGACCCTGCCAGCCACCAAGGGCATCTTGGACCTGGTTCGTGGCTGAGAAATGCCAGACTTTTGTTTCTCCAAGTGCTGCAGTCACATCTGGAAAAAAATGAGCTCATTTCTGGGCAGGTAAAAGAAACGAGATGTCGGAGAGAAAGATGCAACTGGGGGTGTGTACGGGGACGGAGAAAAACTGAAGCCACAAGCCAAGCCCGGGACGGGATTACAGAGAAGCTCCTGGTAACTCTTCCGTATTTGCAAACAAGTGTTGCCATGGCGGCTTCCGCTGGGGCGGGTTGGAAGAAAAAGAGAAAGTGGAAACAGGGACCGGAGAGCCAAGATCTCAACAAGCAGAGGAGCAGGACCCCGAAGCAAGCCAACAGCCCAGGCAAATGAAAAAACCAGATTGGCGGGAGAACGCAGAGCAATCCAAGACCGAGGCGCACACACGCGGGCCAGGGGGAAGCATTAGCCGTCTTTTTCCATGTTGCTTCTATTCCTGGATCTTACCCTTTTTCCTGGCCTGAGCGATGACCTCGGCAGCGCTTTTGCTCATCACCTTGGTGACATACAAGGGGCAGTTGGTTTGGTTGGCAATGGTGATTGCTCGGTTCACAGCCTCCGCCTCCACCTGCGGTCGGAAAAGAACAGCTCCGTCTTCATAACAAGCACATCCCGTAGAATCATAGAGTTGGGGGGCACCCACAAGGTCATCTGGACCAACCCTGTAGCAGGAAATCCTCCTAGAGCCTGTATCAGGAATCCTCCCTGTTGCCTGTAGCAGGAAATCCTCCTAGAGCATCTCCAGCAGGTGCCTGTCCAGCCTCTGCTTGAAGGTCTCCAGTGAGGGAGAATCCACCACCTCCCTCCAGTGGCAATCTGTTCCACTGTCGAACCGCCCTTATCGTCAATAAATTATTCCTGCTATCCAACCAGCATCTCCTCTCTTGCAGTTTGTACCCATTGGACCTGGTTCTATTGTCAAAGGCAGCTGAGGACAGATTTGTCCCTTCTTCCTTATGGCTTCAGATATCCCTTCAGATATTTGAAGAGTGCTATCATAGCGAAGCATATTGGGAAAATTTAAAACAGCTGCTGGGTCAATTTGCAATTTTTTTCTTTTCTTTTCCTGGTGCAGAAATTGGGCTGCATCGAGGTACAATTTTGTTCGCTTGTTTAAGGACAGAGTTCAAGCCCTGCTAACAGGCATGTCAACAAAATAATCCCGACTCTTCCTCCACAGGGCCAATCTGTCTACGGACCTTCGATAGCAACATCTCCAGTTGCTGTAAATATTTTTGGCCCTTGCATGCAACAAAGGAACATTGCAAAACCACATGAAGCATCGCGGCAACCTTTTCCATGTGGGTGGGGAGGCACGGATGTCAAATGTCGCCTTTCAAGTCTCTGGGCAACGGGTGCTGCCATCCAAGCCTGGGTGGACTTAGTCACATCTTGCGCAGCGCCAAGAAGCATTAACCCTGCAGAGCCTCGTGTTCTATGTGTCTCAACTGAGGGCGCAATCCTAACCTGGAGATAGGCCAGCACAGTTCGGCCAGCAAAGTTTAGCCGGCACAAGGGACGCTGTAAAGCACGTTTGGACCACTCTTGGAGTCAGGGAGAACGGTGCACATCTGTGTGCTGGCCTCTGACTCCAAGAGTGGTCCAAATGCTCTTTACGGTGGCCCTTGTGACAGCCAAACTGTGCTGGCCTAACTGCAGGTTAGGATTGCGCCCTGAGAACGCGTAAAATTACATCTGGACAGCCTTTGGGATATTTGGAAACCATTTTTAGATTTCTTTTTTAGGCTTCGTACAGATTGCTTAGTTGCTCATTGCTTATGGTTTACAGCTGTGATTTTCAACCTCTTTAACCTCATGGCATGCTAACAAGGCTTCCACCACACTCACCTCTTCAGGCCTGCTCAGGACATGCCCTTCAGGACCAGTGATTCCTAGCTCCAAGATCCTTTGCTGCTCCTAAAGCAGAGGGAAAAGGAGCAGATCTCAGGCATATTCCACAGGCAGGCACCTTTCGAGACTCCAGGCCCCATTTCTGCCCCTGTCCCTATTTTAATAGCTGCACCAGCTTCCAACGAATGCAGCTGCTGCTCAATGTATGAAACTGCCTTCTAAAGTGGTGGCAAGATGATTCTTTCAGCTACCAGCTCTCCCATTCGTAGGACACAGGTAATTAATCTGTGGAACTCCCGGCCACAGAAGGTGCTGATGATGTCTGGCCTAGGTGCCTTTAAAAAGGGATGAGACAGATTTCTGGAAGAAAAATCCATCGTGAGCTATAGGCCGTGAGGGGTAGTGCAACATCCATACTTTAGAAGTAATCTGCCTCAGAATGCCTAATGCAGGGGAGTGGCAATGAGATGCAGACATCTAGTTGTCTTGTGTGCTCCCTGAGGCATCTGGTGGGCCTCTGTGAGATACAGGAAGCTGGACTAGATGGGCCTTTGGCCTGATCCAGCAGAGCAATTCTTATGTTCTTAAGGCCTAGTCTGAGTTGCAAGTTAGTATTTACCTCAGAATTTTACCTCAAAATTTACCTGAGAATGCCAGATGCAGGGGAGTGGCAACGAGATGCAGGCATCTAGTTGTCTTGTGTGCTCCCTGAGGCATCTGGTGGGCCACTGTGAGATGCAGGAAGCTGGACTAGATGGGCCCCCTTTGGCCTGATCCAGCAGGGCTCTTCTTATTAAGCTAAATCCACTTTAAACCTGGGCGGGGGCGGGGCGGGGGAGGTCTTATGTATACCAAAAGTCAAGGTGGGCAATTTGCCCTGAAATTTGGAGCCACTTTAAAGTTAATTTCATACAGAGCTGATTTCTTTTGCCAGGCTTAGGTTTGGGGAAAAAATTCTCGAACCTCCTGGAGCTCCAAGGAATGTTCCCTTCTTGGCCAGCAGTTCCATACATGCACCAGATTTACCCAGCCCAGGTAAGGGGGGACTGTGGGCAGTTTGGGGCAGGGAAGGGGGAAGGCAGGCGTGCGGATCAGGCTGATGGAGGTGGATCTAAGCAACAATGATGATACATGCTGGATCCAATCCCCAGTTTTTCCTCCCATCCTGCCCCCTTCCTCTTCAAAAGATTTAGCCGAGAGGGTTAATGCCTCCGTTTGCCCGAAGATAACACCTGAAGATCTCAAGGTCGTGAGCTCCGGACTGCCGGAAGTCTCTGCGAGCAGCAGACCTTGGAAACTGCGGCTGATTAAAAGCTGAGTTTCAGCTGCCTCGTGGGAGGAGGAGTGTGCTGAAATCAGCTGCATCTCTGGTGGCAGCAGGGAAGCCTCATCAGCCAGCAGACAGGTGGCTAAAGAAAGAAGGCTAAATCCAGAAAGAAAGATCTGTAGGAGTGTTGTTCTTGGAAGATAGAACATTCTGTAAATTGTAAAAACCTTCGGGTTTGTGAGAAAGTCTGCCTATGTAAACCGCCTTGAGTTCAATCATTAGAGAAATCTAGTGATATTAAGAAAGGTGGTATATAAATAAATGTATTATTATTATTATTAAAAGGGTACATAAATGACTTTTAGGGGTCAAGCCTAACCTGGAGTTAGGTCAGCACAAGCCACCCAAGCCAGCAAATGTGCCGTAAAATGTGTTTGCAACACTCTCGAAGTCGGTGAGGCCAGCACATGGATGTACACTGGCCTCCCCGACTGAGAGTGGTCCAAACACGCTTTACAATGCATCTGCAGCACTCCTAGGCTGGCCTAACTCCAGGTTAGGATTGCACCCTTAGTGACACCTCTCACTGGCCCTCCGATCAGCACCCATCTCCGCCGTGGCAAACTGCGTGCGTTCGAATGGCGGAGCTGCATGCTGCGCTGTGGTTTGGGGGTGAGATTGGGCTGCGAGAAAACCATCACCCTAAGTGTTACCTCGGCAATGATGTCTCCATTCTCAGCATGGACCTGGGCGATGGCACCGATGTCACGGATCACACTCAGGACCTCATAGATCTAATGGAGACAGAAAGGAAGCCATTGTCCCAACAGGACTCTCCTCCCTCGTCTAAACCCTCACAGAACTAGTTACACAGCTCTCTGGGTCATGGAAATGGCAGAACTCCCAACATGGAATATTCTGTTCTGTTCCCTCTCTCTCCCTCTTCCCTTTTCCTGTTCTTTTCCCTTCCCTCTGGATGTTCTTTTCCCTCTCTCAAAACACCAGAACCAGGGGGCATCCGCTAAAACTGAGGGTTGGGAGAGTTAGAACAGATAAAAGCAAGTACTTTTTTATCCAGCGGGTAGTTAATCTGTGGAACTCTTTGCCACAGGAGGTGGTGATGGCATCAGGTCTTGATGCCTTTAAGAGGGGATTGGACGGATTTCTGGAAGAAAAGTCCATTGTGGGCTATAGGCAATGATGGATTGTGCAATCTCCTTACATTAGTAGTAGTCTACTTCAGAGTACCAGATGTAAGGGAGTGGGAACAGGATTCAAGCATCTTGTTGCCTCATGCCTCCCTGGGGCACCTGGTGGGCCACTGTGAGATACAGGAAGCTGGACTAGATGGGCCTTTGGCCTGATCCAGCACGGCTCTTCTTATGTTCCTATGTGAGGATATACTCAGAGGCGGATCTACAGGGAGGGCAAAGCTCTAAGTGTTGCAAGAAGCCTTACCCTGTCATGTAAATCCCTCCTCTCCCTTGCTGCTGTAGCCAGTAAGCAACGCCAAGATGTTGCTTTTCCCTGTGAGGATTGGCTACAACGGTGCAGGAGAGGAGTGATTTCCACTGCAAGGTAAGGCTGATCCAGTTGCTGCCTATCAACAATGGGAGTTGTCCCAGTGCATCCTCACTCAACCACCTGACAAGGTAATTAGGCTGAGAGGTAGTAGAAGACCCAAGATTACCCAGAAAGCAGCACAGTTGGGCAAAACCTTCAGTCCAGGGCTCTTGCACTCTATAGCAGTGTTCTCAAACTTTTTAGACTGGGACCCACGTTTCAGAATGGCCAGGTCGGGACCCATGGGAAGTGATGTCATTATGACCTAGGACGTGATGTCATAGCCAGAAGTGACATCATCAAGCAGGAAGTGCTGTCATTGTGACATCATCAAATGATAGTCCTGGAATGCAAACTGGCACTTCTTGGACCACAGCAACTGCACAACCATGAAACATCCCGGACAGAAAGCAAGGTGAGGACAAAATATGATGGGAAAGCACTGAACTAAAAACATTTGTTTTTAAAAGCCCCACTTGAAAATTTCAACTGTTAACACCCACAAAAGGAATAAAGCAAGAGGAAGGTCTGCAGCTTCCGAGATGGCTGCTTCCAGCTCTCCGCGACCCACCTGCCATCAGGTCGCGACCCACTAAGTGAGTTTGACTTTCAGAAACAATGTTTGACCCACTGTTTGACCCACTTTGACTCACTGTTTGACCCACTTTGAGAAACACTGTTCTGCAGGTTACACCACTTCTGGGCCCTGCTAAAAATCAGTAAATGGTTTATGAGCCTAAAGGTGTAAAATAGCTACATCTTTATTTTAAGTTGGTTGAAAATAAAGAAAAGCAAGTTAGTGGCTTGGCTAGGTCAAAATCTCCCAGTGCCTGAAGCGGCACATCAAACAGAACATGGGCCACGAAAGGTTGTGCTACAATCCATCTGTGAGGCTTTGTGAAGGATCTCACAACATTCTTTGTTGGTTTGGCTGATACAGACTAACATGGCGACTCTTCCGGACGTTTCTGGCATACCTGAGAATCTGTTAACTGAAAGTGATCCTTGAAGGCCATGAAAACCAAGAAGGAATTCACTCCTGTCGAAAAGAGAGGGGGGTAGAAATTAACATGCATCGCTTCTCACTTGGTCGAGGATGTAAAAAACCAAAAACAGGCATTCTGATACAGGTGCTATAGTGTCCGCAGATGCAGCCACAGTATTATTTCTCACTGGAGAAGTAGTCTATGTATTTTGATTACTAGAAAATATCTTCAACACCACAATGCAGTGTTTTGTGGTTTTATTCAGATACCTTAACTGCCAAAAGGCGATTGTGACGCCCAGAAAGCAGTTTTCAACAACAACCCACTCCTACCCATGGGTAAGGGGACATGGTGGCGCTGTGGGTTAAACCGCTGCTGCTGGGCTTTCTGACCAGAAGGTTGGCAGTTCAAGACCACGCAAAAGAGTGAGCTCCTGTTGCTTGCCCCAGCTCCTGCTAACCTAGCAGTTCGAAAGCAGGTAAAAATGCGAGTAGATAAATAGGGACCACTTCGGTGGGAAGGTAATGGTGTTCCGTGTGCTACGGCGTAGAGTCAGGCCGGCCACATGACCACGGAAATGCTGACCAGACAAACGCTGGCACTTCGGCTTAGAAACGAAGATGAGCACCGCCCCCTACAGTCGCTCATGACAAGACCATTCGGTCGTGGGGAAACCTTTACCTTTACCCATGGATACCAAGGAATGACTGTACATGAACCAGAAATGTAAGTCCATGAACAGCTCTAAAGCAAGATTGAGGCTGCAATCCTATCCAAACTTCCCAGACAGTAGGCCCCATTGACTATGATGGGGCTTACTTCTGAGTAGACCTGCCTAGGATTGGGCTCTCAGGTGGATACATGGAAAACCTGACGTCCTTGGAACTGCTCTTCCCAGTTTGCCTTCCATAAAGGAAGGTGAACCCCATCTCTTCTGGATACCATCTTCTCCGGCAACACCATAGACATAACAGAGCAACCCCTAAGAGAACGTCCTCAAACTTACCATGATCTTTAACCAGGGCTTCCATCTCCTCCTGGACCCCTTTGTGCCATTCTGTGATGTCCACGTGCAATGAGTAATCGCAGCAGGATTTGGTGTCTGCCCACTCCTGCCACTGGTCAAACGCCGAGAGCAAACTCGTCCCTGGTTCAGGAACCACATGATCGACTGGAGAAATAAAGAGACCACACGCATGAAACAATTAGTATCTGCTGCCAGGTTCCTAACATATGTGCAGAACAGAGATCACATTTCCAGGGACTTTTCGAGAGACCGGCGACCTTGCCAGGTAGCCAGAAGAGTTGCATTTCTCAGTGCTCTTTGCCAATGTGTTTATTTTCAAAACTGTACCATCAGTCCTCCTTATATGTGAACTCGCTATCTGCGAATTTGCTTATCTGCAAGGGGCAGAATTGCTACTTTCCTCTTTCTCTGCGCCTCTGTCCTCATTATCCACTCTGCAGAGACCTTCTGAAGGCTGCAGGGACCTTCAGAATGGCACCTGTGACCAGTGCTGACCTCTTAAAAATGACCGGCAGAAGCATTTGCCAACCATGTTTAAGGGGTCCCTGCTGGTTTCAGGTTCCATTCTCTGCAGCATTCAGATATCTTTGGGCACTTCCTGCTGCACTCTGCTGGCTTCCTGGGGGTCTCTGCTGGATGTTGGCAGGTAAGATACCCCTTGCACCTAACCTCATTGATCCCATAGGACCAACTGTTGGTTATCTGCCGATTCATTATCCGCGAGGATGTCCAGGAACATAAACCTGGCGGAAAATGAGAACTGACTGTATTTTTATCCAACTGTATTTGATCTACCACTTTTCAACCTGCCTTTTTGCCCCAGAATGGGCCCTTGGGGAATGTTTGCACAACATCCAAATCACCAAAGGCATCTGCTATGGAGTGGGAGGGGGGAGTGGGGAGCATCTCGTTTGCCCCTTCCTCTCTCTGGTCACAATCCACTGCCCAGTGTGAACAGCATGCGCGCTTCATAGACAGACCAGCCCTGACTAGTACTTTCCATGCAGTACAGAGGGAAGCTTTTTGCCCTGTGAGGCTTGCAGCCCAGATATTGACACAAACGAGACCAGAGAGAGGGAAGGGAGTGGAAGCAAGAGGAAAGTGGGAGACCTACGATTGGTTCAAACTGCACGTAATTGGCTTATCAACAGAGGGGAAGAGCACTATGGAATATACAGTACGGCCAGTGATGGGATCTACAAACAACCTGGGGGAACGCTGGGTGGGACTTACGCGGGGCTTCCGCGTGATTGGCTGTCCGTCCGCAGCGTTCTGCAGCTGTCCTGGCCGGGGGGGGGCTGCCCCCAGTTAGCACGCCCCACCGCTGCTCGCCCAGGCACCCGGCGCGACCCTCACCCGTCCTCCGCAGCAAGCAGGAGCCCCCCCCCCCGAGGCCAGGGCAGCTGCAGATCGCTGCGGACGGGCTGCCAATCACCCGGATGTCCCGCCTACTTCCCGCCCAGCATTCCCCCAGGTCGTTTGTAGATGCCATCGCTGAGTACGGCTCAGTAGGGAGATTTTGTGCAATACAGAGATGTGGCTATGCATTACAAAAACCCCTTCCTGGCACATCAAGCGTTGCTGGTCAGAAAGATAATGAAATCAGCAGCCGCCAAATCCTGGAAGAACAGCCTTGCCTCGTTTCTACAAACCAGCCTTTCAATTAGAACCGTTGATTCTGACTCACAGGCTCAAAAATAGCACATACTTGACAGTGCACGCGTGTGAGAGGGAGTGCATTCGTTGCCCCACTTGTGGAAGCTGCCAGCGAGCGCCGTCCCTGATCTCGCACCACTGCATCACGGCGGCTTGTAAACAGAGGATCAGAAGCCCGGGAGCACGTATATGAGGAAGTCGGGGATTACAGACACGGCGCACGAAAGCCACGCTGCCACCGCGGCTTCCTCAACCCCCGGTTCGCTCTGTGACAGCTCAAAGCGGCGCTAAAAGCACAGCCTGGTTCAGTTTCTCAATTCTGGTTGAGGAGCTGCCAGCTGGGAACGAGAAATTAACCCGCCATTTTGCAAAGCTGCTCGGGGCACTTGGCGAAGCCAAACCCACCCGAGCCACAGCACGGCGGCGCACGAGTCAT
The DNA here is from genome assembly GCA_029204185.1 of Lerista edwardsae. Taxonomy (NCBI): domain Eukaryota; kingdom Metazoa; phylum Chordata; class Lepidosauria; order Squamata; family Scincidae; genus Lerista; species Lerista edwardsae. The sequence goes on along the minus strand of JAJKFI010000062.1, from coordinate 2,156,210 downwards.
TTCACACGGACAGCTATGCTAAAGAGGCAAAAGAGTATCAGAGGAGCCTGGCTGAATCGGGGCGCAATCCTAACTTGTGATGGAACGGCAAGGCCGTATCCCGCGCAGGTTGGAGCAGGCCGGAGCCTCCCTGGGGCGAGGGCACGTTTGCACACTTGCCCCAGGGTAGGCGCCAGTCACCCCGATGGCTTGGCTTGGATCTGCGCCTGCTGTTTAGGCGGAGCTGGGATGCGGCCATTAGGCATCATCCCAGCTCCAGTCCTCAGGCTGGGTGGCCAAATTAGGGCCGCACAGCCCAATGGCCGCATCCCAGCCCCGCCCCCCTCCCTGGGCCAGCACACCTCCCGGCCTGCCCAAACACCCTCCCTCCCTCCCAGAACCACTCTTGCGCCAGCTGAACTCGGCTGGCGAAGGAGTGGTACAGTGCAGCCTTCAGCCAGCGCCCTTGGGCTGACGCAGCTACTAGCGTGGCTCCAACAGCACCAGCACTGCAGCGAGGGGTGCCAGTGCTGCTGCTGTTCGGCTGACACTAGCAGCTAGCATGTATGAATGCTCAGCCAATGTTTGGCTGCCACAAGGGCCACCGTAAAGGGTGTTTGGACCAGTCCCGGAGTCAGAGAGGCCAGCACACAGACGTGCGCCACCCTCCCTAACTCCGAGAGTGGTCCAAACGCCACTCCCTTGTATCTGGCATTCTGAGGTAAATTTCTGAGGTAAATATGAGGTAAATAAAGCATAGTCTGGCCAGTACCAGGGCCACTGTCAAGTACGTCTGGACCACTCTCAGAGTCAGAGAGGCCAGCACACAGACATGCGCCATCCTCCCTGACTCCGAGAGTCGTCCAAACGCCACTCCCTTATATCTGGCATTCTGAGGTAAAATTCTGAGGTAAATATGAGGTAAATAAAGCAAAGTCTGGCCAGCACAAGGGCCACCGTCAAGTATGTCTGGACCACTCTCAGAGTCAGAGAGGCCAGCACACAGACATGCGCCATCCTCCCTGACTCCGAGAGTGGTCCAAACATGCTTTACGGTGGCCCTTGTGCCGGCCCAACGTTGCTGGCCTAACTATGCCGGCCCAACTCCAGGTTAGGATTCCGCCCTTCATTGAAGAATATAGACTTCTTCAACCATATTTATTTGCAGGGGTTTTTCCCCCACATCTGCCCCCATTTCACAAAGCATGTCTTATTGCACTCCCCAGTGTTGCTCGCTCTCTCTCTCGCTCTCTCTCTCTCTCTCTCTCACCTGGACTTCTCCCTCAATTGCTGCCTTTGTGTCTCTCTGGCTGCCTCTCCTTCCTCCTTGAACAAATTAATCCGCTCGAATTTAAAGGGGAGGGGGGGTTGAAAACAGACAATAAGCCAACGCAAGACAACAAGGCCAACCACTGTTGGCTTATCTGTGCAGTTTTAATGTGTCAGAACTGGCAGTGAGCCACATTGAAAACACTGTGCATCTTGCTCAAAAAGAAGAAACTGGCCAGAGAAGATAAGCGCCATTAATGCATCCGACACAGACCATCAACAGACTCTGCGTTGGGCTTTGTTTTTGTTGTTTTTTTCAAAAGCAGCCTAAGTACCAAACAGAAACAAAAGACCCATTCATTCAGAAAGTGAAAGTTAAGAGCAACAATCATGTGAGTTAGGTGTGTGAGAGAGAGAGTCACCTGTCTAAGGTTACCTAATTACTTTCATACCCAAGCAGGGACTTGAATCCAGATCTCCTTAGTCCTGCTCTAACCACTACACAATGCTCTCCTTACTTAGCATTTCTACAGCTCTTTCTAACAGAGGCCAAAAAGGAGCCTAAAAACATAAGATGAACCCCACTGGATCAGGCCACAGGCCCATCGAGTCCAGCTTCCTGTATCTCAGAGTGGCCCACCAGATGCCTCAGGGAGCACATAGGACAACAAGATGCCTGCATCCCACTGCCACTCCCCTGTGTCTGGCATCCTGAGTTTGAAAACTTATCATTTCTAAAGTCATCAACTGCATTCATGGCAGAGAGATCCTAACTTGTAGGTCAGCCTCTTGCTCCACCAGCCCACATCCATTTCACAGATCTCCTGCATGATGTGTATTTTGAGACAGGGTGTTAAGGTATTTGCAGCTGCTAGTGTTTTTTTTACAGAGAGAAAAAACCAGACAGGAAGAAACCTATCAATAGCCTGCAATAACCCAATAGCCTGCAAGCAGTGCTCTGTAACAGGCAATCAAAAGTGAAGGGATGCTCCGCTCTTTGACCACGCCTTGACTCAACCAATTTAACAGTTCCAAAATTGGGACAAATAACTTCACTGTATTTTGCAATACACTCCGGCAACGGCAAGCTGGCTGAATGGGCTCCTGGTACAGCAAGGATCTCATTGACCTGAACAGATCTAGAAGTCAAAGCAAAGCTTGCCTGTTTTGTGGGGGCCGAAGACACCAGCCTTCTATCTGAGCCGTTTTATTTCATTTGGGGAGGGAGGAGCCTGTCTCGGTGTCATGGAAAGAACATCTTTCAGTGGACCGACTATTTTTGGAAAGACAATGCAGGCTTTTGATTTTCACAGAACAGCTTCCTCATTCTGTCTGAGGCAGGAGATGCAGGAGGCAAGCCATAGGGAATCCCTCCCCCAAAAAAGAGCTGAAAGTGACATCTCATTTCTTTTTTTGTGGCACGCGCACCGTATGTTGATTGTATCACGACAACATCTGAATCAATGATTGGGCAGTTTGCAGGAACACGACAAAAACCTGCTCGTTGAACAAGGCATTATTGGGGGAAAGGGTGTGGGCAGAGACGTCATCCGGGTGCGCCAGGAACCGGAACGCCCGGATGATTGGCAGCCCTCCGCCCCTATGGCGGAGGCCAGCCACGCCTCCCTGCGCCTCACAGCGCCCGAATCGCTCCATTTCAGAGCGATTCAGACGTGCGGGAGGGCTCAGGAGCAGCTTGCCTGTCCTCGGGAGAGGTGGCACGGCCCGAGCCCGTCCACGGAACTGGCGGAACAGCGTACCAGGCCGTTCCGCCAGGATGACACCACTGGGTGTGGGGCTACATCACTCCTTGGAGCAATGCTGCAATGAGTTCCTTCTATTTTTTACACTAATAGCCCAGTCCTATTGGTGTGCCCCCCTCCGCCCCAGTGATGCAATAACAGAGCAGAGATCTCTTCAGGATGAAAGAACCTTTGTTCCCTTATCCTGGGGAAACCCTCTGCATCCCAGGTGAGTCTCCTTGGTTCATTTTGCTGGTGCAGAACCAAGGAGAGAAGAGGCAAGAGGCTCTTTTTCAAGCGGTGCTCCTCTTATATTTAACAGGGGGAGAGCAATTGTCCCTCTTCACCCCAGCACAGTGTCTTTCTTGTGGCTGTTGCTGGTGGCGTTCTCCATCCTTTTAGATTGTGAGCCCTTTCGGGACAGGGAGCCATTTAACTTTAATGTTATTATTTGCCTGTAAACCGCTTTGTGAACTTTGTGTTGAAAAGCGGTATATAAATACTAGTGATTGATTGATAATACCTTTTTATTTCATAAGATCTTTTTATTTCAACAAGCTTTTAATTGTTGATAGGCTGGCTGGTTTTTATAATCTCGTTGTATATTTTAGGATCCACGGGTTTTGTTGTTTTAAATTTTAATTATTTTAATATTGTCTTTAATTATTGTTTTTTAATTGTCAAATATTGTGTTTTATTGTATTTTAATGTTGTAAGCCGCCTTGAGTGCCCATGGGGCAAAAAGGTGGGATATAAATTTAATAAATAAATAAATAAATAAATAAATAAATAAATAAATAAATAAATAAATAATATATTGGTGCACATGAGCACCACCAGAACTCACCCCCTATTTCCCCATTCTGCCTCTCACCCTCCACATTCCAACACGTACTTCTTCCCATCCCACCAACTAACTGGTGCCTGTGAACTGTGGTCACTTCCCTGGTTCATGTGCATGGCCATCAACCACTTGCTGGTGGTCTCAGAGTACACTCCTAACCTGAAGTTAGGCCAGCACAGTTAGGCCAGCCAAGTTTGGCCGGCACAAGGGCCACTGTAAAGTATGTCTGGACCACTCCTGGAGTCAGAGAGGCCTGCACACAGACGTGTTCCATCCTCCCTGACTCTGAAAGTGGTCCAAACCTGCTTTACGGTAGCCCTTGTGCCAGCCAAACTTGGTTGGCCTAACAAAGAGAACAAATTTGTTCTCTTAACTAAGGGTTGTATCAATACTGGAAGGTTGGACAGGACTGGGCCCTCAAGTAGGCAATAGAAATACTTGCAGAGGGCTCTACGCTAGGTAGGCCCTGCCATCATAAGCTCACAGCACACTGGACTGTGCAGAACAATGGGCACAAAAAAACAGTCAAGGGTTAGCTCAAACTAAGTTCTCACCAGTAAATCCAAATGCTTTTAAAAATGGGCTCAGTTCCCTTTTGGGCTCATCAGCATTTTTAACTCTCGGGGTTAAGCTCTGGTTTGGATGGGAAGCCTTTCAGATTCTCTTAAGTGGTATAGAAGCAATTTAGGCTGCAATTCTATACATACTTACAGGGAAGTACATCCCAGCAAAATGTAATTGGACTTAATTCAGAGCAGACAAGCATCAGCTGGCTGCTTCACACAAAATAACTGCAAGCTCTGTAACTTGCAGTGTACCTCTGATGAATACAATCAGGACTAGTTGACTGGAGAGAACTAGTAATTTTTAAACTGCTTATCTTGTTTATAAAACCTGTTTTCAACAGATTTTATAAACAAAGTTCTGTGGTGGGAAAATAAAAAACTGGAAATTACATCAATCTTACAGTTGAAATTGACGTGCCAAATTGTTGAATGCCTTGTTTTGAACTGGCCTCCTCTTTTGTGCACTGAAAAAATCTTTCTCTACAGATCAAAAACCTGGATTCAGTTCTGGTGATCAGGTTCAGGGGGCAATCCTAACCTAGAGTTAGGCTGGCACAGTTAAGGCCAGCAAAGTTTGGCTGGCACGAGGGCCACCGTGTGTGTAGACGCAGTGGCGCAGCGGGTTAAACCGCTGCTGCTGGACTTTCCGACCAGAAGGTTGGGAGTTCAAGACTGCGCAACGGAGTGAGCTCCCATCGCTTGTCCCAGCTCCTGCCAACCTAGCAGTACGAAAGCACCTAAAAATGCAAGTAGATAAATAGGGACCACTTCGGTGGGAAGGGAACGGTGTTCTGTGCGCTACGGCGTATAATCATGCCGGCCGCGTGACCACGGAAGCTTGTCCTCGGACAAACGCCAGCTCTACAGGCTTAGAAACGGAGATGAGCACCGCCCCCTACAGTCGGTCATGACTAGACCATTCGGTCGTGGAGAAACATTTACCTTTTTAGGGCCACCATAAAGAGCGTTTGGGTCACTTTCGGAGTCAGGGAGGGTGGCACACGTCTGTGTGCTGGCCTCTGACTCCGAGAGTGGTCCAAACATACTTTACGATGTTCCTTGTGCAGGCCCAACTTTGCTGGCCTAACGCCAGGTTAAGATTGCACCCTCAATCTGATCCCCTGGTTCTCACCTTTGCATACTCCCCTCTACAATGCTTCCTAACTGGGAGTGTGAGAATCCAAAACAAAAAAAAAAATCAATACAATGCAAGATTTCCCCTATACAGACCATTCTAGGCAGAGAAAAGCGAGGGTAGGAGTAGTGAGCATCAAAAACCAAAACCAAAACACCCATTGCCTGGCCTGCTTTTGCAGATATGGCCAAGGCTGTGCACTAAACGCAAAGGATGCCCACTCAGCCATGGAAAGGAGAAAGGAAGGCAGAGTCACCATTCAAGATCACAGAGGAAGCACGGCTCAGCTGCAGACAAGGGATGACTCTGGAAGCAGAATGGGACCGATGGGCACTAGGACCCTAGGAAAACTGGCCGAGCCTGCAAAATGCCATGGCAACAGCAGACACATTAGGGAATGGGAAGCAGCAGATTAGGCAGGAACAATCGCCCAGGGAAGGAGCACACAAAAGGGATGTTTTTGGAGAGATGCCGTTCAGTGGAGGATGGAGGGGAGCTCCCTGCCCTCTGACTGCTGCAAGCAGGAGACATGGATGTCAGACCAGATGAAAGAGGAGCTGTAAGGCTTCCTGCCCTCTTTGCCCTCTTGCCAGAGCTCCCCCCAGACACACACAGGCTATTCTAACCCAGGCTACTGTGGTTTGCTCCTCTCTTTGCTCCCCTGCCCAGCTTCGGGGCGCAATCCTAGCCTGGAGTTAGGCCGGCACAGTTAGACCAGCAAAGTTTGGCCGGCACAAGGGACACCGTGAAGTATGTTTGGACCACTCTCGGAGTCAGAGAGGCCAGCACACAGATGCACATCATCCTCCCTGATTGTCCCTAGGTGGAGTTGAGAAAAGTGCCTGTCTGATGCTCTGCAGAGCTGCTGAATAGGAACAGTGGCCTGGCTCAGTGGAGGAAAGAAGCTTCCTATGTCCCTAAACATGACAGAAATCTCCCTTTTATAGGAACTGTTGAAATCAACAGATGGGGTGGGAGTCGTTTTATAGTTTCCTGCCATTATGCTGCATGACCTTATCTTGTTCTGTAACATAGCTTCACTGTGAGGGCACAATCCTATCCTGGAGTTGGGCCGGCACAGTTAGAGCAGCAAAGTTTGGCTGGCACAAGGGACACCCTCAAGTATCTTTGGACCACTCTTAGTAGGGCAGCACACGGACGTGCGCCATCCTCCCTGACTGCGAGAGTGGTCCAAACGCGCTTTACGGTGTCCGTTGTGCCGGCCAAACTTTGCTGGCCTAACTGTGCCAGCCTAACTCCAGGTTAGGATTGCGCTCTCAGATGCACATACAAATGGTGTGCGCTTTATTAAGCCACCTTTTCCTGTTGTCGCTATTAATAGCCCTCCGAGACAATATCTGCGCAGAGATGGCCCTCATTCCTCCCTTCCCCTCCCTCCACCACCAGCTAATTATTACAAGCATACAGGAAATTTCCTTCTCCATTTCAGTTAGTGAAATCCAACGACAGCAGGGAACAATCAAGTTTCATGTTCCCCGGTCCTGCTTTTCGGCACACCATAAAACATTCAGCACACACACACACAAAAAATGTAATGAACCAGATCAAAAAGCCAAGCCAGTGATCTATTGGCCTACTGAGCTTAAGCACCCATTTGCAAACATGGAAATCTTTGAAAGAGAGCGTGCTAAACACTGAGAAAACATCTCTCCCGCCACCCCCCAAAGAGAAGCATTGCAGAACATTTGCACGTTCTGACACATCTGGGTTTTAAGCCATGGTAACACAGTTTAGGGCGCAATCCTAACCTGGAGTTAGGCCAGCACAGTTTGGCTGGCAGAAAAGCCACGGTGAAGTGTGTTTGGACCACTTTCTGAGTCAGGGAGGATGGCGCACATCTGTGTGCTGGCCTCTCTGACCCTGAAAGTGGTCCAAACATACTTTATGGAGGCCCTTGTGCTGGTCTAACTCCAGGTTAGGATTGCACCTTTAATCTCTGCAGCATCAGCTCTGTCAGCATCTGATGAAATGTGGGGACAGAGATGACTATCTTGAGGCAAGCCAATGGATTTAAAAATGTAATTAAAATCAGAAGCAGGAGCCAGTTTGTTCCCTCCTTCCATATGGCTCTGAAGTTTCTATCATAATAGTCACACAGAGAATGGGAGGGGCTACAGGGGCTGCCACCCTGGGTGCAAAATTCTTAGAGGAGCAAAATTAGCAGGTGCTTCTCATCCCTGGTTAATTTTGCACTCCTAAGAATGCAGTGCTCTGTGGAACTCCTTGGCACTGGATGTGGTGATGGCATCTGGCCTGGATGCCTTTAAAAAGGGGTTGGGTGAATTTATAGAAGAAAAGTCCATCCCAAGGTTACAACCATGATGGGTACATGCAACCTCCTGGTTATAGAAGTCAGCTACTTCAGAATGCCAGGTGCAGGGGAGTGGCAACAGGATGCACTCTTGTGTGCTCCCTGGGGCATCTGGTGGCCACTGTGAGATACGAGAAGCTGGACTAGACTGGCCTGATCCAGCAGGGCTCTTATTATGCAATCCAAGCTCAAATTGGGTTGCAAGTTATTATTTACCTCAGAATTTTACTTCAGAGTGCCAGATACAAGGGAGTGGCAACAGGATGCAGGCATCTTGTTGCTTTGTGTGCTCCCTGAGGCATCTGGTGGGCCATTGTGAGATATAGGAAGCTGGACTACACAGCGCTTTGGCCTTATCCAGTGGGGCTCTTCTTATGTTCTTAAAGTTATGATAGCAATTTTCACATTCTGTACAATTTCCACATCGCAGTGCGGTCTCTGAGCCAAAAGCCCCCCCCACACACACACACCACTATAGCTGCTACACCAGTGCAATCTCCTATTACTAGAGACCCCTTTGAATTGGGGCAAAGCCATTGCTGCCTCTTGCCAATTCCCTGTCTAGGATACCTCATTTTTTCTGGCAAAAAAAAACAAAAAAAACCCCACACAGCTTGTCATTCTCTGTTTTCATCCCTTGTTCTCTTTAACACAGGCCAATTTTTCCTGCCTATTAGCTGTGCTTGCATGTTGCTGAGAGCAGAGAAAATAGGAAAAGAAACAAAAGAGAGTATCTTTCTTGCCAGAGGCTGAGTGGCCAAGTAGTAGCAGCTCTTTTCTCCCCCGGAGCAAGAGGGCTGAGATTCCCCAGTCACAGGTGCCTGTAGCAGCCGTCTAAACTGACAGCTGCCACAGAAGCCAAGAGGCTTCTCATCACGAGGAGTCTAATTCCAAGCTTCACAAACCAGACCTGACTATAAAATGGATCTCATAGTAGCATATTCTGCCAAATAATCTGTTTTTACGAGCCTTTTTTTTTTTTTTTAGGAAATGAGGCACGATTACTTTTAAAGCAAGTGTATTTTAAGGAGGTTTCACAGGGAGAACGCAAGAATAACATTCATGGTTATCACAAACAGGCTGTGAAATTGCATACCGTCCCCTTCTTCCCATCTCAGTACAAATTCACCCCTTCCTCCAGCCTTAGGGAGCAATCCTAACCTGGATTTAGACTGGCACAATTACACCAGCAAAGTTTGCCATCAGATGTCCTCCATCCTCCGAGAGTGGTCCAAACACGCTTTACGGTGTCCCTTGTGCTGGCCAAACTTTGCTGCCAAACTGTGCCGGCCTAACTCCAGGATAGGATTGCGCTCCTAAAATCATTATGCGTCACGCTGGCACCAATGTTCTCTGTGGTAAATATTAACCCCCTTCTTCTCAACCAGCTTCAAATCCTGGTTAGCATTAACCAGGATTAATGTTGGAGACAATAGGCCAATCCAGACAACCAAAACAGACCATGGTTTGTCCAGTCATGAATACGTTCCTAACCCTCCCAACCCCGCATAGTCCCTCCTCCCCAAGGATTCTGGTTTGCTTAAACAATGGCTCTGTGTGTCATTCAAACCCAGCACTATGTTTATCCGTGGTTTACAAACCATGATCAAACCACAATCTGAAACCAGAGGTGAAACTGTGGTTTATAAACAAAAACTACATAACGCCTTGCTGTTCCAGCAATCTATGATATTGATGTCACAGTCTGTGAAGGTAATGGATGGGTAAAGGGAGGGGGAAGCACAAGATATGGATGGGTTAGGGAGCCATTCATGATCAAACGAACAGTGGTCATCTGAACTGACCTAGTGTACTGTGTTCAGGTTGGTGAGTGAGGGCAGCAAGAATTTGTGCCACAGAGGAAAGGACTCAGGCTGGAGTGGAAATCCTCTGTGATAACATGGCCCACTCTTAAGCTCTTAGCTCAGTGGTTCTCAAATGTTTTAGACTTCGACCACTTGGACCCAATTTTTAGAATGGCACTTGTGTTGGGACCCACCAGAAGTGATGTCATCACCTGGAAGTGATGTCACAGCTAGAAGTGAAATCATCAAGCAGGAAGCGCCGCCAGTGTGACGTAATCAAATGACACTCCTGGAATGCAAACTGGCATTCTTGGCCTGCAGCAATTGCACAACCAGGAAACATCCCTGACAAAAAAACAAGCTAAGGACAATGGGAAAGCACTGAACTAACAACAAAATTTTCAAAAACCTGCCACCTGACAATTCGAACTGTTAACCCTCACAAAAGGAATATAGCAAGAGTAAGATCTGCAGCTTCCAAGATGGCGGTTCCCAGCATTCTGCGACCCACCTGACCTCAGGTCGCAACCCACCAAGGGGAGTCCCGACCTGCAGTTTGAGAAACACTTAGTTCAAAGACAGTAGCAGGGTTACACCACAAACAGAAAGAAAAGGGATCCATGTGTTTAGCCTGGGAATAATTTACAACAGAAGCTGCTCTTTCCATTCAAAGCCTAGAACAATAGCTGTTGAAAGTTTTTCCTAATGCTTTTCTGAATCCTTTATACAAACGCGGTGGAACAAGATTCACATGAGGAAAAAATAATGTTACACACACAGATAGTTGTTCAACCAAAGGCAGATGTAACCGTGGTTGGTTTCGCTCTCTGTTCAAGGCAAATGGTGCTGCGTGTTGTTTTCTGTCTGCTGGATTCAATGAATTCGCCTCTTTTTTTTTTTCAAACAGAAGCTGGATCGGATTCAGGGAAGGGGGCAGGGAAATCAAATAGTGATTTCCTCTAAGCATAGTGATCATTGAACCACGGGGATCTCTTGGGCTTTTGCTGCTGTTCCACAGAGCCATTGAGATTCTCCTTGGTAAATCGTTTCCCAAGCACAAAATGAATAATGAAAATGTGGCTCGAAAAGCATTTACACAATCAGGAACCCTGCGTCCCAAAAAACAATTTGTTGCTCTTTACAGCAGCCAAGATGGTAAAAATAGCCGGGCCGTAGAGAACACATAGATCCATTCACACCGTTAAGCGCCGTTTTTTATCTGTTTCCAATTAGGCTGAAAATCTCAGAGCTCAATCCTAACCTGGAGTTAGGCCGGGACAGTTAGGCCAGCAAAGTTAGGCCGGCACAAGGGACACCGTCAAGTATGTTTGGACCACATAGCGTGCAGAAGGTCTCGGGTTCAGTCTCCAGGGAGGGCAAAGAACGTTTCTTCTCTGAAACCCCAGGAAGCCACTGCCGGTATGTAGTGTTAATAATGCAGGACTAGACAGACTGAAAAAGGGACGTGGTGGCGCTGTGGGTCAAACCGCTGAGCTGCTGACCAGAAGGTTGGCAGTTCGAGGCCACTAACCAAATGAGCTCCCATCGCTTGTCCCAGCTACTGCCAACCTAGCAGTTCGAAAGCACCTAAAAATGCAAGTAGATAAATAGGGACCACTTCAGTGGGAAGGTAACCGCATTCTGTGCGCCTTGGTGTATAGTCATGCCGCCCACATGACCACGGAAGCTTGTCCTAGGACAAACTCCGGCTCTTTGGCTTAGAAACAAAGACGAGCACCGCCCCCTACTGTCGGTCACGACTAGACCATTTGGTCGTGGAGATACCTTAGACAGACAGACCGATGGTCCAGCCCAGCAGAAACAGCATCCTTGTCCCGTATGCAGGCTCATCTTTTAAGCAGCCAATTCCAACAGGAACAGGAGACCAGTTTTATGGACTGCTTAGCAGCCACAAGATGTGCTCATCTGCAACCACTTCAGAGTCCACCCAAGAGAGGCTGGGAAGAACCACAAGATGCTGCTCGGCAAGAAATGGTTTTTTGCGGTGTGCTCTTTTCATTACGGTTTGGAAAACACCAATGTTACTCCAGGGAGAGCTGGATTTTTGCTTCCTGAAGCTGGTTTGGCATGCCTTTCCATCCCCCAACCCGGGCTGAGGCTTAACATGGAAACAGGTTCTGAGCCTTGCTGGAAACAAGACGGCCCTTCTCTGAGCTTCAACTTTCCCATTCTCCCTCTTTTTTCCCTTTCTCTACTCTCCTGTATGTAGGGCCTTGTCTCCATAGGCTTAAGCAAACTGGGGAGGAAAGGATGACTGAGAAAAGGGCTTGCATCACTGAATCCAGACTGAGTTGAATTTTTAGAGACATTTCAGGGACCAAAACCAGCATGGCCAAAGTCCTGAAATGATTCCAAAGCAGTCACTAGAACTCGAACTTTTTGTTTATTAATTCACATTTTAATATCTCCAAGTAGCTCGGGTGGTGTAAATGGTCTCCTCCTTCTGTTCTTCACAACAACCCTGGGAGGTGGGCAAGGCCAAGAGAAAGTGACTGGCCAGGAAGCTTCAAGGCTGGGTGGAGATTTGAACCTGGATCATCCAGGTTTAGGTCCAACTCCAGAACGACTACATTATCCTGGCTCTCTGTATCATTTCACTCAGTCTTGCTCCTATTTACCACCCCACGTGGCAGCTACTTAGGTGCATTCCTATGTTGCTTTTTAAGAACATTGTTCTCCTTGCTAGCAAGAAAATCCAGACAATCAGGGATCCCATAGCAAGAAAATCCAGACAATCAGGGATCCCACAGCAAGCACAACAGTTTCAGGTAGCCAATCAGATTTGGCTATGTGATCACATCAGGAAGCCAAACTTGAATGAGAACAAAGCTTCCAGTAATCCTTCCCAATAGAAGTACATTTTTGCCGGCTCCCTGATTTATCAGCATACACAGGAGATCTTTTGCAGAGGGAGAATTTGTTCAAAAAGCACCCATTAACCTATTTCAGCTCAGCTCCAGTTTACAGCTATTCACAATTATGATTGCCAGCTGGATTTATAGTCTGCTTTTCAGGAAGATACTATTAAGGCAACTCACCAATTAAATGATAATCCAAAAATCAACAGCAGCGTCATGAAAGCTTAAAAAAAAAGTAAAACAGAACACAAGACATCGGGAACTAATTTAAAACCAACTGAAAACGTACAATGCTTTCCAGAACACACATTTTTTCACATGGCATGTAAAAACTGGCAAGGAGGAAGTCAATCGAATATTCCTTGGGTGGTCCTCCCACAAATGAGGTGCCACCCCAGAGAAGGCCCTCTCTCTTGTTGCAACCTGCCAAATTCCTACCAAAGACAGTTCAAAAAGAAGGGCTTTTCCTGACTCCATGAGTGGGTTCCTCTGGGAGTAGGTAGGTCATCAAGGGCACAAAAGGTCATTCTGTTAATTGTGCCTAGAAGCATCTTAGCAGCCAGAAAAGCAGGCACAAAAATGTGGATCAGAGAACTGATGAGACACCACGTTCTCAAATTTCAAAAAGGAAGGATACCCAGGGAAAGACATCGCAGACAAACTTGAACTCTGGCAGATTTGTTCGACGAACGAAATGCGGCACTTCCCAGAGCAATGTCACATGTGGGCTCATGCAGGGCAACAGTCCTTGGGCACAGCAAAAATAGATCCAGCCCATGGATGCCCACTTTAGGCCTAGGCATAACTACAGAGTTGTGCCAGGACACTATTGTCTTATCTCTATGCATGGCTCAAGAGGCACATACCACCGGGTTGCACAAGGCAGGTGCTCTTGTATCACTTATACTAGCATTTCCCAACCTGGGGGGCAGAGCCATTCCCGGCAATGCAAGGCTGCCCAGCCCCCATGCATCACCTGGCCACGCCTCCCGGTGCCTAGAATCGCTCTGTTAAGGAGCTATCCGAGAACAAGGGGGGGCAAAAAACGCGCACACAGCACTCAGATATGCGCCATCCTCTGAGAGTGGTCCAAACGCGCTTTACGGTGGCCCTTGTGCTGGCCAAACTTTGCTGACCTAACTCCAGGTTAGGATTGTGCTCTGAAATACAACTGTGAAAATACAGCAGTTTACTCCTTCTAACTGGGCAAGAGGCACTTTTTCAAGTGGTGTCCCCTTATATTTAGCAGGGGGAGAGCAATTGTCCCTCTTCACCCCCCGCACAGTGTCTTATCTAGTGGCTGTTGCTGGTGGTGTTCTCCATTCTTTTAGATTGTGAGCCCTTTTGGGACAGGGAGCCATTTAACTTTAATGTTGTTATTTGCCTGTAAACCGCTTTGTGAACTTTGTGTTGAAAAGCGGTATATAAATACTAGTGATTGATTGATTGATTGATTGATTGATTGATTGATTGATGCGTTAGAATACGTTACTCTCATGTTACTAGAACCATCACACAATATTTAGGATTGACATAAAGAGATCCCTTCTTCAAGGAGCACGCCATTGGTCTGTGGAACTCATTGCCACAAGAAACCGTGATGGTTAATAACCTGGATGGCAATGTGCCACTGGCTGTATGCCTTTAAACACCCGGGGAGCACTGGGAGGGGGGGCATAGAAGCATGCTTTTCTCTCTTGCTTGTGGGCCGCTGTGGGAACAGGATGCTGGGTAAGGTGGTCTGGGTAAGATGGCTAATCGTACGTTGTACAACCTCCTTCCAAAGAAAAGAAGACCAGGAAACAATTTTTGCCTGCTTTCCAGCACAAATAAAAAGAAACATCCCTAATCTGGGTCATTTTATGGAATGTTGAGATCAAAACGTTACTGCGCATAACAGCACGTAACGGCGGTTGCTTCTCCAGAAAGGATGCCAAATCCTTCTCATTAGACCTGGGGAGGGCGTGGGTGGCAGTGGTAGCAGGGGGGGGGGAGGCAGAAATATCTAGGTCAACCATCCAGATGCATCTGTCAGAAGAAAGGCTGACAGAAGTATTGTCATTTCGACACAGTTTAGCAGGGCATTCCATTGCCATCCACAAGGCAAATTCCACAGGGTTTTGCTCTCCTCTGTTAATGATTATACGGCAAGAATGATGGTGGAAAAGGACTCGGGCCTCCAGCCTGGAAGCCACAATCCAACGCACACCACTCTGAAATTCCGTCGCATTTATGAGTGGAGCTTGTCCGCCCCAACTGTCCCGTCTTAAATCCTGGCGCTTCTTTTGCAACCGCGCTGCTTCCTCCTCCGTGAAGATCTCAAGATGTTTCTCACGCAGCCCCCTACCCTCATCAACCAATTCATGTTGCACCAACGGCAACACATTCATTTTGTTGGGCTGCTTCAGAGAGCGGAGCATCTGATAAAGCAGACTGTCAGCTGTACTGTTTAGCCGAGAGGGTTAATGCCTCCGTTTGCCCGAAGATAACACCTGAAGATCTCAAGGTCGTGAGCTCGGGACTGCCAGAAGTCTCTGCGAGCAGCAGACCTTGGAAACTGCGGCTGATTAAAAGCTGAGTTCCAGCTGCCTCGTGGGAGGAGGAGTGTGCTGAAATCAGCTGCATCTCTGGTGGCAGCAGGGAAGCCTCATCAGCCAGCAGACGACAGACGGGTGGCTAAAGAAAGAAGGCTAAATCCAGAAAGAAAGATCTGTAGGAGTGTTGTTCTTGGAAGATAGAACATTCTGTAAATTGTAAAAACCTTCGGGTTTGTGAGAAAGTCTGCCTATGTAAACCGCCTTGAGTTCAATCATTAGAGAAATCTAGTGATATTAAGAAAGGCGGTATATAAATAAATGTATTATTTATTATTATTATTATTACCCAGAAGGTATTCTCAGGTGCGGAGAGGCCATGGGTGAGATGCTCTCTACGGAGGCTGGGAGGCCACCACACTCCCCAGAGTTCCCAGGGCAGCCTTCATGTAAGTTACTGGGCTCTGTGATGCTGGGCCCCATATGTTATATTACAGTATCTGCAGATCTTATCTGTGGGGGTCATGGAACCAATCCCCCCTGGATAGCAGGACCCGCTATACTCATCTGCTCGCCACACAATGGGAAACATGTGCAGTTGGGATTCATTTTATTTATTTGAAGAATTTATATCCAGCTTTTCCCCCCCGTTGAAGCAAATGTGCAAAGCAGCTTACATTTAACGGTAAAAGTTTCCCCACGACCGAAAGGTCTAGTCGTGACTGACTGCAGGGGGCGGTGCTCATCTCCGTTTCTAAGCCAAAGAGCCAGCATTTGTCCGAGGACAAGCTTCCGTGGCCATGTGGCCAGCATGACTTTACGCTGTATCACACGGAACACCATTACCTTCCCACCGAAGTGGTCCCTATTTATCTACTCGCAATTTATGTGCTTTCAAACTGCTAGGTTGGCAGGAGCTGGGACAAGCAACGGGAGCTCATTCGGTAGCGTGGTCTTGAACTGCCAACCTTCCGGTCAGCAGCTCAGCAGTTTAACCCACAGCACCACCACATCCCTACATTTCCCCTTTACATTTACAGTTTACACTTAGACTAGCCTAAACCACTATTTTTCAATGGGTTTTTTTACAAATATAATACAGTATTCTGTGATTCACCAAAGCTTCAGTCCCAGATGTAGCCTTTACTGTGTGGTTCTCTCCCCTGGCTGCGTGCCATCCAGCTTCAGCAGGAAGTCAAGCCTGGACAGATCCTCAAGGTCATACTCTGTTGTTGTTGTTGTTGTTGTTGTTGTTTGCCAGCTGGACACTCCCCCCAACTCTCAGGGCGCAATCCAGGAACGGATGTTGCACTGACGCTACATGCTAGCATCAGCGCTACATCAGTAGCACTGACATGGGGGCACCAATTGGCAGCCCCGCATCGCCACTAGAGCTCTGGCACCAAACTGTCCTCATGTCAGCCAAACTTGGCTGGCGCAAGTGCAGTTCTAGGAAGAGGCAGGGTGAAACTGGGTCAAGAAACAGACATTTCTGGATTTCTCCCCATTCATCTCTTCAAATCAAAGGAATCTTTCAAAATCTTAGCTGTCACAATTAAGTTGGGTGTTTTTCCCCAGCCTTTGCTTGTTGGTCTCGGGGTCTCTCTCTCTCTCTCTCTCTCTCTCTCTCTCTCTCTCTCTCTCTCTCTGTGTGTGTGTGTGTGTGTGTGTGTGTGTGTGTGTGTGTTCTGAAAAATAATAATATATTACCCACATCTTCCCCTCCTCCCTACGCTAGTTGCAGTACCCGTTTCTCAAGTCGCTAGGCTTTGAAGTTTTGATCTCATTTTAATTTCAAAGCTGTCCGCAGTGGCAACCAATTTCTTTTGGCCCCAGGTCATATTATCTGGTGCCTTTTCTGTCCCTATGATGGATACTAGAGGCCACAGAGAATATATAGAAACAGGAAGCCTGTTACAATATCCTGCAAAGCGAAGAGAGGGGCTCAAAATTCCATTCCAGACCCAACAAAATGCGACACGCTTGTCTTTTCTGGCCTGAAAGGACCCTATAATCCTTGCAATCTTTTAGCATTGAAGGAAAATGACACAATAAATTCTATCAACACAAACGGATGCAAGCACATTTAAAAAAATTGGAATGTGATGCAAAAAATACAACAGCTGTTTCCTTCCCTGCTAATTGGCAAGTCGTACTAAGGGCTCTGTGGATTGTTTTTACCTAGGCAGGGGCCTACAAGAATCCCAGAATGAAAGCCCTATATATTCATTAAAACAACAACAACACTACACTGGTTTAAAAAAAAACCACACAACCCCTGGAGATATGATGGAGAGGCAAAAGCAGGGACAGAAATACATACAGGAAATGTTTGCTGTATTCTGCTTGCAACAGCCAGTGAACTGAAGGTGGGGTGAGCAGAAGATTGTTCCAGATTTGGGTGATTTGCAGCTGGTGAGCAAGAGCTAACAGTGGTTTAACAATACCAAGTACACTTGGTAGTTTAAAAAAAGCACACAATTTAGCTATGCCTGGCCTTGAGTTAGGGCACAATCCTAACCTAGAGTTAGGCCAGCACAGTTAGGCCAGCACCAGGGCCACTGTAAAGCATGTTTGGATCAGTCTCTGAGTCAGAGAGGTCAGCACACAGACATGCGCCATCCTCCCTGACTCCGAGAGTGGTCCAAACGTGCTTTACCGTGTCCCTTGTGCCGGCCAAACTTTGCTGGCCTAACTGCGCCGGCCTGACTCCAGGTTAGAATTGCGCCCTTAATCTCTTCTCTCAAAGTTTCAGCATTCCTCATCTAGAAAATGGATTAGCTTGTTTATTCACATTTTTATCCCACTCTTTCACCAAGGAGCTCAGGGTGGTACTCCTGGTTCCTTCCCTCCTTTTGTCCTCACAACACCACTGTGAGGTAGGTCAAGCTGGGGGGGGGGTGTCCTGGACTAGCACAAGAGAATTATGCCGGCCTAACTCTAGGTTAGGATTGCATCCTGGGTGGTCTTAGGATAGTCGCTTCCTCTCAGGGTACAATCCTAACCTGGAACTAGGCTGGCACAAGAGAGTTGTGCCAGCCTAGGAGTGTAACAAATGCACCGTAAATACTTGCCGGCACACAGACATGAGCCATCCTCCCTGACTCCGAGCGTGGTCCAAACGCACTTTACAGTGCATTTGCAAAATTCCTAGGTTGGCACAAGGGACTTGTGCCAGCCTAACTCTAGGTTAGGATTGCTCCCTCAGCCTAATCTATGTTCTGAGGTAGGGTAGAACCAGTGATGTCATTCAGGAGGAATGGACCAGAACGGGCGTTCCGGATCCTAACGGGCTCCGTGGCTGGTTCCTAAATTATTTGAATGACACCACTGGGTAGAACCAGTGGTGTCATCCTGCCGGTACGCTGGGCGGGACATCCGGGTGATCGGCAGCCGGCCATTGTGTACTGCAGCGTTACGCCGTTTGCATAACGTACACAAGCAGCGTAACTGGTTACGCAAATGGCGTAATGCTGCAGTATGCGACGGGCAGGCTGCCGATCACCCGGATGTCCCACCCAGCGTACCGGCAGGATGACACCGCTGGGTAGCTTATTATGGGATCCAAAGCTGCCCTTCACACACACACACACACACACACACACACACAGCTTTCTACCTGGCACCCCAACACAGTGCAGACAAGTGAAACTCAACGCTGCTCTTCCCTTTGGGCAATCCCCTTACAAAAGCAGAACTGCTCCAGCCTGTTTGTATTCTAGCACCATGGGAACTCGGGGACCACATTGGCAGAGCAAAGTTTGTGCCTAGTTTCCTTCTGCTCACAGTTATTCCGAGCTAACCCTTTGCAGCTTTCCTGCGAACTTCTTGGCAGGAAGGAGGGACAGAACCAAAAACCAGCCCTCCTCGAAACAAAATCAAATCAATCCCCGTCTGTTTCGCCCGTTCGGGATCTCGCCCAAAACTTCTTGGCGCTCCTCTCTACACAAGTGTCCCTTGTCAGTTTCGGTCCAGATCCTATTGGATGCCTCCTTGCCTTCTGCAGCACCTCAAAGATCAAGGATTTTGCTCCCTGACTGTACTGAGCCTAACAGAGAGCTAAGTTCAAAGAGCAGCTGGCGGCCAAGAGGGATTGGTAAAAAGAAGGGCAATTTGGAGTCACTTCAATAGCTCAGAGGGAAATAATGACAGGGCTGTGCGCGCTTCAAGACCCAGACCGTCAACAGAATCGTTTGCTCAAGGGGAACGAAAGAAACGCAAAGGAACAGATCTCAAGCTTGGATTTTCAGAATTGGCTGCCTAAGGCTGCAATCCGAGCCCTCTTTCCAGCACCGGGGTAAGGGCAACGCAGCTCAGAGGTAAGCGAACAAACATCCCCTTACCTTGAAGAGGCCTCCATGACTGCCCCCCCCCAATCAGATCTCGGATTTCTCAATGACGATTAGTAATCTCCATCTTCCCTTGCCATGGCTTATGCCTGTTCGCCTGGGTACAATTCCCGCCTATCTTTCAGTTCTTTTGAACAGCAATGAAAGACGTGCTTACACATTAGCTAGATGTGATGCACTTCCTTCTGAGATATTATGGGGCAGATTCCACAATATCCCATATACTGAAAGATTATGCCCGTGTGCGCTCAGGACTCAGGAAACTTTGATTCATCTTTTCTTTTATTGTCCTTTTCATCAACATGCTCGATATAAGTTCTTCTCTTTAAGTAAAGATGGGGATCATTCGGAGGATGAGGTGGCTTTACTATCCTCTTATCTTAGAGCTTCGGATTCAGTCGTTATACAACATGTAGCAGAATTTCTTTATTCTATTGTAAAAACTAACAACAGACGTCGAAAAATAGCAGAGTGCTCTTAATTTTAATGTTATTTAAAAATTTATGGAGAGGCAGTCATTCAGTAGTAGTGTGTATATGGCTTGCCTGCCTTTGTTACTTGTTTACTTGATGCCATTAAAGGTTTTTGAAATTTGATTTTGACTGCCCCCTCCCATGTAGGAAGCAGCACATGCCCCATTGGCGCAGCTACGTCAGTGCTGGAAAGTTGGCTGTGCCTACGGGTGCAATCCTGGCCCGTGCTGGAACAGGCAGGCCAGCAGGCACAGGTTGGGGGGCTGCTGGCGCCTCCATGGGGCAAGGGGATGTTTGCAAGGGGCAGCCACCACTATGGGGCTGCTCAGACCTGGGCCCACTATTTACATATACATAATACTTTATTGTTTAACACATAGGTCATTACAATTTTAAAATACAGTCCTAAAACATATACTAGAAAGTTTCTATCATAGCATCTCATAAAAATAAAATCAACATTTTTTATTGGCTTCAACGAATTTACACCTTAACTTTTTGGCTGCTATTGCATAGTGTGCCACAGCATATGTTACTTTTACTTGTAAATCCTCTAACATATAGCAAACCATTTGCTCAGGGGAGTATCCACGTAAAGATTTTACAATCGAATCCAAAAAACGAGATCCAGGATTGGAATAAAGGGGGCAAAAAAGCAAATAATGAAGAACATCTTCAATCTGATTGCATCCGTAAATACAAAGCCGTTCGAATGGCGGAATTTTTTTGTATCTACCTTCTAAGTAGGCTGTCGGCATCTGTTGGAATCTTAACTCAGTAAAGGCCCTTCTTAATTGTGGGAAAGACAAAAACTCCAAAATATGGAGACATTACCTGCTGGATTTGGAGATAGGGGGTACCAATAAGAAAACGTAGAAGCCCAAAGAGAGGCTTTATCCTGATAAGCTTCCCAATCATAACACCATTCTTTAAGCTCTTTATAAGACAAGGCTAAAAATTTGTCATAGTCCATGTTAAGCAGGGTAAGCTTTGTAAAAACCTGTTCGGCCCATCCACCTATCAGTTCCTTCCAGCACGCTTTTGTCTGGGCCCACTATTTGGCAAGTGCAAGTCTGAGCAGGCTGCAGGGGCCCGAATTGGGGCCGCACAGCCCAGGGACCGGGGTTTGGGTCTGGCAGGGCCGGCTCCGGGGTGCCAGGGCCCTATGTCCCCGCACAGCCCCCCCCACCCCACCCTTCCCGCAGGGTCCTCCAGTCACCACGAAGAGCACTTGTGGTGCTGTGCACAAAGCGTGGCCCCTGGAAATGCCACTGCCAGCTGTTTCCGGGAGCCCCATTTTGGGCCGTTTGGAGGCAGGGGCAGGTGGGAGGGCCCAAGGTAAAGCTGCTCTGCTGGCCCCACTGACTTGCAGCCCATAGAGATCCCGGCTGCAGCAGCAGCAGGCAATCGGCTTGCTGTGCTGGTGCGCCCAATGTGCGGGGCCCAGTGTGACAATATTGGTTCCACTGGCTTAAGGCCGGCCTTGGAATCTGGCATAACTGCCGGATCCGGGCTCCTTCCCCTCTCCCTGGGGTGCCCCATCCGCAGGACGACCCATTGCATGGGCCCAACAGGTCTCTTGGATTGCGCTGTAAAAGACATACAGGAGCCAGCCTAAAAATTTCTGCGGGCCAAGCCTTTCAGAAGCTGCATCTCAAAAAAACAAACAAAAAAAACCCAAAGCTGCAAATGGGCTAACTTTTTAAACATTAGTTAATACAGGAAGAAAATGCATCCGGCTCCAAATGACTCAGGCTTGATCTGCATACAAGTATCGCCATCTTCTTTATGCAGGACAGCATGTATCACGGCAGGAGAAACCATAACATCAAAACAAAATCATATGCAATTATGCAAGCCTAAATAGATTTCTCTCATTGCCCTAATTAGTTCCAGATGCAGACAGAGACCACTTGCAACGTTTTGAGAGTTAGGAACATAAGAAGAGCTCTGCTGGATCAGGTCCAAGGCCCATCTAGTCCAGTCTCCTGTATCTCACAGTGGCCCACCAGGTGCCACAACTCCTAAGGGAGTTCAGTAGACAAGATGCTTGCATCCTGTTGCCACTCCCTTGCACCTGGCATTCTGAGGTAAATTCTGAGGTAAAATTCTGAGGTAAATAACTTGCAACTCAATCTAGGCCTTAAGAACATAAGAAGAGCCTCATTGGATCAGGCCAAAGGCCCATCTAGTCCAGCTTCCTGTATCTCACAGTGGCCCACCAGGTGCCTCAGAAAGTTCAGTAGACAACAAGATGCCTGCATCCTGCTGCCACTCCCTTGCACTTGGCATTCTGAAGTAGCCCACTTTTAACATTAGGAGGTTGCCCAACCCATCATGGCCTATAGCCCACAATGGACTTTTCTTCCAGAAATCTGTCCAGTCCCCTTTTAAAGGCATCTGGGCCAGATGCCATCACCACCTCCTGTGGCAATGAGTTCCATAGATTAATTACATGCTGGGTTAAAAAAGTATTTCCTTTTATCTGTTTTAACTCTCCCAACACTCAATTTCAGTGGATGCCCCCTGGTTCTGGTATTGTGAGAGGGAAAAGAACATCCCTCTATTGACTCTATCCCTCCCGTGCATAATTTTATATGTCTCAAAGGGAAAATACTCCTTTGTGTCCCTTTGCTGTATTCTGCAGATACGGAGTCATTTACATATCCACATCCCCAGAATACACAAATGTCACCACCATGCGCAAAATGCGAAGCGTCTGGATTTTGCCGGTTAACTCCCAATCTCCTTTTCAAATCTGACTGTGAGCAAGCTCCTTGCACATCCTCTGCACATCCCAGTGGATTCTCTCACCCTCCTCCAAGTACACAGAGGAACAAGTGAATGGAAACTGATAAAAAAGAAAGTAACTTTAATTACATAATGATCCCTGAAGCAAAGGAATGAATGGGGGAGTGGAAGAACACAACATAATTTGAGAGTAAGGGTGGCAGGGGAGGAAGACTTGGGTTAAATTCTGACATCTCATCAAATCACCATGTCTGGCATGGCATGGGGGGATTGGTGGAGTGGCACATGGGGTGGGGAACCAGCAGAGGGCGGAAACTCCCCCTTTTCTGTCATTGGCCGGCCCATTGGCTGGTTCCCCAACTGGATCCAACCCACCGATTTATAGCTTTTTTGCACATTTTGCATGGTTAGATCCACAATTTGGGCAATGCACTTCTGTATATTTAGTAGATTTAGCAGAAGATTTAGTCAAGAGGGTTAATGCCTCCGTTTGCCTGAAGATAAGAGCTGAAGATCTGAAGGTCGCCAGTTCGGGACTGCTGGAAGTCTCTGTGAGCGACAGACCTTGTAAATTGCAACTGATTATATTAACAGCTGAGCTGTTTTCGGCTGCCTTGTGTGAGGGGGAGTTGTGCCGAAGTCAGCCGCTTCTCTGGTGGGAGCAGGGAAGCCACTTATCAGCCAGCAAGGAGACAAACAGGTGGCCAGAAAGAAGGACTAAATCAAGAAAGATCCATCTGTATGTATGTAGTTCTTGGAAGATAGAACATTTTTCTGTAAAAATTGTAAAAACCTTCGGGTTTCTGAATAAAGTCTGCCCATATAAACCGCCTTGAGTTAGTCATTAGAGAAATCTGGTGACCTAAGAAAGGCAGAATATAATCCTATTAATTAATTAATAATTATTATTATTATTATTATTATTATTATTATTATTATTAAATTGTTCCCCTTATATATATTTCTAGTGTGTTTCAAAATGGAAGCCTTTCCTTCTTTGCCCTTGAGAGAGTCTCTCTCCCTCTGGGTACTGCCAAGTGCGAAGTTTTTTCGTCGAGGTGTTTAGGTGAGAGAGAGAAACCTTACTGATCATGGTGGTGCCTCCAGCCAGAGCTGCTTTGGTCCCTTGGAAGAAGTCGTCAGAAGAGGTCATCCCTTGGTCGGGCATCTGGAAGTGAGTGTGGACATCGATTCCTCCTGGGATGACCATGCGTCCATGAGCTTCTATGGTCTTCACGCCTCCTGGCACAATCAGATTCTCTCCTATTTGTCTGAGTAAGAACAGGTTTCAAGCAAAGTCCAACACAAATGTCGTACCGTGCAGGACAATCAAACACATGCCTAACGTAGCCTCAGAATTGCCCCGTTCGTGAAATGGTCCCCCTTCCCCATGCTTCTAGAACTTTCCGGCAGTCACCATGCGGTCTCAAGATCTGCAACCGCCTTGAGAGGTCTATTTTATCTCCACGGGAAGGAGAGAAAGTGCCATGTCAACACTCTTTCTCACTTCTGCTTTGCCAGCCATTGGTTTCCTCAGGGGGGACACCCCGGGGCCCTTGGGCAATTGGGCAGATTACATCGG
This sequence comes from Lerista edwardsae, assembly GCA_029204185.1. NCBI lineage: Eukaryota > Metazoa > Chordata > Lepidosauria > Squamata > Scincidae > Lerista > Lerista edwardsae. Next base: position 2,131,970 of record JAJKFI010000062.1, on the reverse strand, counting down.
GTCCAGCACTTGGGGGGGGGGCGCTGCACTGGGCAACAAGCGGATCACCGGCTGTCTCAGCGTGCATCTCACTCATCAGAAGACCAGTGCGGTGAGCAGAGGATCTCCACTTCTTGGCCCTCCCGCCCACTCCTGGGTCCGTCTTGCCCAAAATGGGCCTCCAGGAGCAGTTGGTGATGACACCATCATGCCACTGCCTCCATGCGGTCTCCACACTTTGCAGCAGGCACCAGTGGCCAAGGGCTCCTGTGCCACTCCCCCCGGGTGAGCAGGGGAGCACCACAACAGTATCGCATCAGGCCTCGCAGCCTCCAAGGCCAACCCTGATGGGGCAGCAGAATCAGATGGTGTCCGTCACACCGAGGGCGAAATTCAAGGGCGCCCTCGTGGCTGGCGCAAACTGTTCGGGTCAGCCCCAAGGTGCCGTGAAGAGACCGTAAAGCACATTCGTGCCAGCGCTTGCGGCGCATGGCCAACGCAGGCAGCCGTTGGTGCAGAAGCACTGGAGTGAGCCATGCGCTGGCCGCGTTTGACCAACACCTGGGCTTCTCTGGGCGGGGGGAAAGGTGGGAGGTGGAACCGGGCGGGGGAGGGCATTCTGGCCGGTGGAGCAGGGCAGCCCAGGGACAGGAGTGGAGTTTGGATGCGGCCGTTTGGCCACAGCAAAAACCCCAACCACAGGCTGTGCGGCCCCAATTCGGGCCATGTGACATGCTCGAACGTGCACAGGCACAGATTCGAGCAGGCAGGGGCATGTTTGCAAGGATACAAACATGCCCTTGCCCCATGAAGGCTCCAGCCTGCTCCTAAACTGTGTTGGATACAGCGCAGGCTAGGCTTGCACCCCGAGTTGCAAAGCAACCACGACAGAGACCCAGTTCTCCGACTCCTTCCAACTGTTCCTTGAATAAGAACCTAACGCTACGAAGTGGGAATCAATGCAGCTTAGACTGGGAATACGATTTAAGTACTGCATGTACGGCCACGGTCTATCCCAAAATACCAAGATTTTTTTTTATCTTCCTGGTATTCTGGAAAAGCCTCTACATCCAAGCCCAGGTCTTGTGCTCATCCTGAAACGGATCATTTCAGAAGCAGAAGATTAAGGGGTTGGCATATGGCGGCTCCTCCGTCGTTGCTGCCTTTAAATGGGTCTCATTCGTAAAACATGAAGCTGTGCATTGTATCATCAGTCATGTACTCGGCAGCCTCCAGTTCCGAATGAAAGAACAGATGTGCTAAATCTGAAACCAAGACAGGCAACCTTCCAGGCAGAGGCCGCAACTACTTTCTCCATTCCTCAGTTATGTTGTCTCAGGAAATCTAGAATATTCGCCAGCCTCCCTGACTCCGAGAGTGGTCCAAATGCCCTTTACCGTGGACCTTGTGCCAACCAGTATACCGACTCTGCAGGAGATCCCACTGAATTCAAGAGGACTTACACCTTGACTGGCTAGCCAGCCATTCTTATCAGTGATCGCCACCAACCCCCTCTCTTTCCCCAAGTCCTCTTGAAAGAGAGAGAAGAGGTCTTCTCCCATTTGTCATCTGGAGATGGCAAATGGGTGCCTTTTCCGCTGCTCAGAAGAGACTCCTGCTCTTTCTTACTATCTCAAAAGTGGCAGTGGAAATTAGATGGGTAGGGGGTGGTTGCTAGATATGGAGCTGGATATCTGTCGGGCTCACCGGAGGGCTAGGGGCAATCACGCCAGCAAGCTGCTCTGTGGATGCATGCCCAAGAATCAGCATAATACAGTCAGTTCTCTTTATATGCAAACTTGTTATCTGCAAAGTGGCTTATCTGGGAAGGGAAGAATTGGCACCTTCTCTGCGCATCTGTCCTCGTTATCCACTATGCAGTGACCTTCCAATGGCTGCAGAGACCTTCAGAATGGCACCTGAGACCAGCACTGACCCCGTTAAAACGGCCGGCAGAAGCATCCACCAGCCATGTTTAAGGGGTCCATGCTGGTCGCAGGTGCCGTTCTGAAGGTCTCTGCAGCCTTTGGAAGGGCTCTGCAGCATTCAGAGATCTTTGGGCACTTCCTGCTGCACTCTGCTGGCTTCCTGGGGGTCTCTGCTGGAAGACGGCAGGTAAGATACCCCTTGCACCTAAGCCCATTGATCAATAGGACCAACTGTTGGTTATCTGCCAATTCATTATCCGCAAGGATGTCCAGGAACATAATCCTCGCGGAAAATGAGGACTGACTGTGTTTTTATCCAACTGTATTTGATCTACCACTTTTCAACCTGCCTTTCTGCCCCAGAATGGGCCCTTGGGGAATTTTTGCACAACATCCAAATCACCAAAGGCATCTGCTGTGGAGTGGGAGGTGGGGAGCATCTCGTTTGCCCCTTCCTCTCTCCAGCCACAATCCACTGCCCAGTGTGAACAGCATGCGTGCTTCATAGACAGACCAGCCCTGACTAGTACTTTCCATGCAGTACAGAGGAAAGCTTTTTGCCCTGCTGGCTTCCCGAGGGTCTCTACTGGATTCTTCTGATGGGAAATAATGTACCCCTTGCACCTAACCTCAAGGTTTTGTTATCTGTGAATTTGCTATCCACGAGGCTTTGCAGGAACCTAACCCAAGCAGATAATGAAAACTTACTGTATTTTTTTTCTGAACCCTAACATGCTACTGAGGTGGCAATTCTATACACACAGGTAAGTACAAGTCCTATTGAATTCAGTGGGACTTACTTCTGAGTGGGCATGGTCGGGCCTGCACGGAAAGTGACCCATTTGCGGTGTACTCCATCATGGTTTCTACTCATTGCAAGCCAATGAATGAGGGGGAAAAAAATCTACATGAGCAGGTACTTACTTTATCAACCCATCTTCCATGTAAATGTCGGCGTAAAAGGACTGGTCATCGTTCACGATTTTGCCACCCTTGATCAAAAGGCGATCGCTCTGAAACAAAGACACACCGAACGATGCATAATTATTGGGTGAGGAAACAGACAATGTGCCACGCCAAGATTAAGAGAGGAGGAAGGGAACACTCTTGCGCACGCTCTCACGCACTCTGAATTATTCAAAGGGTGCCCTACATAAGCACGTCAGCCACAGGACTTTGAACTGGAAAGATGAAATGATGCCTCTGAAAGGAAGACAGATGCTTTTCATCCATCGAACCCCCGGGAAAAGTAGCAGCAAACGGAATATTCGACGGCAAATGAGGGAGCATTTTATGGCGCTTGTTGAGCTGTTTGTGCCGCCACATCTACCGCCAATTAAAAATGGAATTGTTCGAGGCCAGAAACAAGCAGGGTTCCGAAGAGGCAGGTTTACAATTTTCCATTAAGTCGGAGTGAGTTTTCACTTGCATTTGCCATTCACGTTTCAAAGATGCCCACAGAGACCCCATTGGCCGGACTGAGTCAACTGCAGTTGGAGGGGAAATTGACCAAAAGTCTGTTGCCATGGGACTTGGAAAACAAACAAAGTCTTTCAGTTTAAGTCCAGCAACGTTTCAAAGCAACACCTTTTTTTTTTTTTTAAATGCAGGGATGGTATATTCCAATGAAAACAAATCATTGTTTGCCAGCTAAGCTGGAGAGAAAGTTTGAAAATTGAGACTCTGACAGCTTTGCCCAGATGGAAGTGTTATGGGTGGAATTCACAGAAACACTGGAATTGCTATAGGGACACAGTTAGGAAACTCCACCTTCAAGGTAGGCCTTACACACTGGGGTAAAAGAAAAACATATTGACATTGTGAGCGCAATCCTAACCTGGAGTTAGGCTGGCATAGTTAGGCCGGCATAGTTAGGCCAGCAAAGTTTGGCCAGCACAAGGGACACCATAAAGTGTGCTTGGACCACTCTCGGAGTCAGGGAGGATGGCACACGTCTATGTGCTGGCCTCTCTGACTCCAAGAGTGGTCCAAACTTTACAGTGCTTTACAGTGGCCCTTGCACCAGCCAAACTCTGCTGGCCTAACTATGCCAACTTAACTCCAGGTTAGGATTGCGCTCTGCGTGTGATACACTGCCAACAATATTATGGTGTGGAGGAACAGATGTAGACACTGGAGCCATTTCGAAACACGTAACAAGTTGGTATCAGATGGAAACAAGGTGCACAACAAAGAGAAAAGGGCCCAGGGGGGTGTAGCATTGAGAGGGGTTCCAGAGTTGGACTTAGACCTGGAAGATCAAATCCACACTCAGGGTGCAATCCTAAACTGCGCTGGAACAGTGAGGCTGCAGCTTTGAAGCACACTGGAGTCTCCCCAGGGCAAGGGCATGTTTGCACCCTTGCCCCAGGGGAGGTTCCAGTCTCCCCTATGGATTCCTCGGATCTGCGCCTGTTGCACAGCAGCATAAAAGGTAAAGGTTTCCCGCCGACCGAATGGACTAGTTGTGACTGACTGTAGGGGGCGGTGCTCATCTCTGTTTCAAAGCCTGTAGAGCCGGCGTTTTGTCCAGGGACAAGCTTCCGTGGTCATGTGGCCGGCATGACTCTACGCCGTAGCGCACGGAACGCCGTTCCCTTCCCACCGAAGTGGTCCCTATTTATCTACTTGCATTTAGGTGCTTTCGAACTGCTAGGTTGGCAGGAGCTGGGACAAGCAACAGGAGCTCACTCCATGGCGCAGTCTTGAACTCCCAACCTTCCGGTCGGAAAGCCCAGCAGCAGCGGTTTAACCCGCTGCGCCACCACATCCCATAGCAGCATAGACGGCTGTATAGCAGCAGCAGCAGCAGCACTGAGGATGCCGTGCAGCGTGACTCGGGGCCACGCAGCCTGGGGACAGAGGCTTGGGATGAGGCCTAACAGCCACATCCCACCCCCAGTGGTTCTCAAACTATTTAGCACTGGGACTCATTTTGAGAATGACCATCTGTCCAGGACCCACCAGAAGTGATGTCATGGCCGGAAGTGCCGTCATTGTGACGCCAGAGCCTGCTGCTTTCCTGAGAATGCAGCAATCAGTTGGGTGATTTCTCAGCCATTTTCCAACAGCAAAGTGAATCGGAAAGAAAAAAAAGCCTATGTACAACCTTGGCACCAGCAGAACCACCGCACAGCCCTCCCCCTTTCCAGCAATTCAGCTTCCCATTTTTTCCAATATGGCTGCCCCAGGTGCTTTGCGATCCACCTGAAATTGACTCATGACCCCATAGAAGGGTTGAAAAAGCTGCACCTGCCCCAATTCCCTCTTCCGTACAACGATGAGAAGTAGAGGCACGCTGTCCCTGTTTGTATCGGTTCACCCTACCTAGGAAGTGCCTGCCACTGTCTTCCCCACTTCTTGCTTGGAAGGAAGGGGAAAGCGGAGACAGCAGCCGTTTTGTCTCTGCGCCCTTGGAAGAGACTGGATCAGCCACAGAACCTCCTGCAAGCCTTTGCAGAAACTGCACCCAAAGGCTTGCATTTCTACAAGCGGTCACTGGGAAAACGTTCAGAAGTTCAACCCTATTTCTAGCTGGGTGCCAGTGCATCTTTACTCACAGGCACAGAATAAACTACCAGAGCAGTGGTTCTCAAACCTTTTAGCACCAGGACCCACTTTTTAGGCTGACAATCTGTCCGGAACACACCAGAAGCGATGTCATGGCCAGAAATGCCATCGTTGTGACGCCAGAGCCTGCTGCTTTCCTGAGAAGGCAGCAATAGGTTGTGTGATTTCTCAGCCATTTCCCAATAGCAAAGTGAATCGGAAAGAAAGAAAAGGCTATTTACAACCTTGCCACAAGCAAAACAAACACACAGCCCTCCCCCTTTCCAGTGTCCCATCTTCCTATCTTTTCAATATGGCTGCTCTAGATGCTTTGCAACCCACGTGAAATTGGCTTGTGACCCCACTGGTGGGTCCCGTCCCACCGTTTCGGAAACACTGTATTAGAGTTCAATCCCCCAGTTCAGATTCAGCCCTTTCTCGAGAAATGGGCCTGACACCACCAAGCCACAGAGCTTTCTGCACTGCCCAGTCAGTGCAGAAAACGGTTCCTTGTCCTTCCTCTACATTGTAGTTCCTGCTTTTTGGCTCAGCTCTACGCCAAGGAGTGGTGGGCCAGGATGCGACCAAGATAAACATAGCCGTCTTCATCTTCCTCTTTTCTTTTTTTTAAAGAATGTTTTCATTTTTGTTAGGGAACAATCCTAACCTGGAGTTAAGCCGGCACAGTTAGGGCAGCAAAGTTTGGCCAGCACAAGGGACACAGTAAAGTATGTTTGGACCACTCTCGGAGTCAGAGAGGCCAGCACACTGAGGTGTGCCATCAACTCTGTCTCCGAGAGTGGTCCAAACATGCTTTACCGTGTCCCAGGTGCCGGCCAAACTTTGCTGACCTAACTGTGCCAGCCTAACTCCAGGTTGGGATTGTGCTCTTAGCCTGGGCATTTTTATACATGAGGGTGGAATAAACTTTGAACTTCCCCTTCTGGCTGCTAAAATGAATATTCAATTGTCAATAAAACAGGAGAGGCTGCCAAACGGAGGCACGTGGTTGCCACATCTCAAAAAGGACGTAGTGGAACTAGAAAAGATGCAGAAGAGAGCAACCAAAATAAGTGCTGGGCTGGGGCACCTCACGAGGAAAGGCTCTTCAGCCTTGGGGCTCTTCAGGCTAGAAAAATGATGCGGGGGCAGGGGGGCAGAATGATTGACATGTACAAAATTATGCATGGGGTGGAGAGTGGACAGAGGTATGTTCTTTTCCCTGCCTCATAACACTAGATCCAGGGGACAGCCACTAAAGGTAAGTGTTGGAAGAGTCGGAACAGATTAAAAAAATACTTTTTTACCTAGTGGGTAATTAATCAGTGGAACTCCTTGCCACAGGAGGGGGTTGATGGCATCTGGCCTAGGGGCCTTTAAAAAGGACAGATTTCTGTCCATCACAGACGGATGGTGCAACCTCCTTATTTTTAGAGGTAGGCTACCTCAGAGTACCAGATGCAGGGGAGTGGCAAGGAGATGCGAGTACTTTGTCTTGTGCTCCCCAAAGCATCTGGTGGGCCACTGTGAGCTCCAGGAAGCTGGACTAGATGGGCCTTTGGCCTGATCCAGTGGGGCTCTTCCAGTGCCAGACACACACACAAAAAAAAAACACAAGACTGTGTGGCCATCCTGGAGATAAGAAGAATTCCCCACAGGGCTTGCTATGCAGAGCTTCAACATAGCCTGCATCTTAGCAGGTTATACCTGCCCACTGGATCAGTAAACTGGAGGGAGCCCCTTTCCCCAGACAAGGAGAACTTTGGAGTCACTAAGTGAATCTCTCTCAAATTCTGGACCCGACTTGCAGCATCTTTGCAGCACACAGCTACCCAGAATTAAAGATGCATTTCTTAGGCTGCAATCCTATTCAGTCTTACCCGGGAGTAAGCGCCATTGGCTATAACGGGATTTACTCCTGAGCGGACATGCAGAGGATTGGGCTGTTAAGCATCTCAATTTCATTTGCTAAGGTTGCAGCCTTAAGCACTTTTATCCAGAAGACGGTTTTTCCTTGAACTCAAGGCGAACTTCCATGCGGCTATGTATAAAACCAAGGTTGTTCGAGGGATACATTTAATTAATCACAGTTGCAGCTTGGCGCCTCTGCAGGGAGGCATACGCGCACGACTAATCTGGACCACGTGAAATAATTTCACGAGGGTACTAGATTCACGGTGAGGCTTGCCATGTTTCAGGGCACTGGTCTAGATTACCGTACTGGTCTTGCACCAAGTGAGGACTTTACGTAACAAGAGCTGCACAAGTGACACCACAATACTGGACAGAGAAAGTGAGCGAAAGTCAGATTTAGACACACGCACAAGAAAAGGAAACATTTGTGAATTTAAAAGCAATTAAAATAAGACCAAGTCCCATGCTGCAAATGAAACGTACGGGTGGGTACAGGAATTGAAAGGTTGATGGGACACTAGTGTCAATGGCTTGGGCCTAAACCAGGTCTCCCAATTCCACAATGCTGTGAACTGTTAGTTTGTTAGTTGTTGCCGCTGGCAAAATTAGCCTGTGTGCTGAGTCACATGCTCTGTTCCTTTCCATTGTTGTAACTCCATTAACCCTGCAGGGTTGGTCTAGCTTTACACACTGAACTAGACAGCATCTTTTATCCATTTTTCCCCCTTTGTCTCCGAACTACAGTCGCTTTAAACACAATCAGCATCCAAGACCCGCATTACTGTCTTACTATAACTGAACCTTTAATATAATAAGCAAAATATAATTGAACCTTTAGAAGAACTTAAAAAGGAAAAAAACAAACGTGAGCCTTTAGATTATGGGACTTGGTTACATTGCAAAAAACCCCTGACTATGAAATGAATCAGATTACATAAAGGCTGCTGTCCAGCCCAGCAGATACTTCTCAAGAATGTACACACAGCCTCAGCTTCCGTTAATGCTCGAGGAGGAGGCTTGGCATGACAAATGTGCCCTGAGGCTGTCTATTTTTTTTTTAATGTCACATAACTGAAGCACATGCAAAAAACAAAAATGATGCTGATGTTGACTTATATTAATATTAGCATCTCCTGCCGGAGTTGGAAAGGTCTATTCGGGTAGCACCCAACCAGTGCTGTGTTAAGTGTGGCATCCCCCGATTGTGGTAGTGCTTCACAACCAGATCCCTCGAGAATGAATGAGGACTTTTATGTAACTGTTCCTTGTCTATTTTCCCCGTGGAATCCCTGCAGGAAGGAAGATGGGAAATATCTGAAAGGGAAGGAAAAATCCTTCCAGGAGGGGAGATAAATCCAGTTTCATCTGAACAGGGTTGGCAGGGAGGGAAGGAGGGGGGGCTGCATGGCGCAGGGGGCGGGGGGTCTCCTGCACCACGAACGCCCCATTTCTGCCCCTTCCTTTTTCTCATCATTGTTTTCCTGCCAAGAAAGGAGGTGGAAAACGAGCAGAGCTTATTTCATCTCCCTAGACCTCCATCTCCACCTCCAGCTGGGAAACATGGAAAAAAAAGGGACACCAGCCTTGCCCCACGGCGCCCCCACTTGCGCCGCCGTCTTTTGTATGAGTCAAAGGGGCTGGAAAAAAAATGAAGGGGGGGAAGAGAAATCTCCGAGCCCAGCCAAACCCATCAGTCCATCTCACACACCCACCCAGGCAGGGGTGGGTGGGGCGGGTGGGGGATGGGGCAGCCCTACCAACACTTCCCACAAGGGGTGTGTGACTGATTTCACCCACATTACATTATTATTATTATTATTAATATTAATAATATTAATAATAATAATAATACACAGCATTTCCCTGCCACAATCACAGCCCTCCTCAAGTCCACTCTTGTTAGCCCACCTCGTTTCTACTCCCCCCCCGCTTGTCCCCTTTCTTCGCTAACCCTCCGGAAAAAGAGAATGCCTCGCAAAGTCAGAAGAATGAATGAATACATATGCACGAAAGCAAAGAATGGATCTTCAAGCCTTTCACGGATGTTATTAGGCAGGCTTATGAAATCGCTTCGCCCGATCATGCAGGCAACAGGACTGCGCTCGCTTCCTCGCCTACAGACGCCCAGCATGCCTGCGAAATCTGCCGCCCGTTCTCGAGGGTCCGGGCTGGCCAGTCCAGCATCCTTCAGGCAGCCACGGCTCGACTAACAGCGAAAGGGACTCTGCATTTGCATCCGCTACGCCACGGCAAGGCGACCATTGTTTCCCCTCCCCGCCGCCGCCGCCGGCAGCAGCGCCGCTTTCCACGCCGATTTCAAATCCGGATCGTTAATCTTCGCGGCAGCATCAAAGAGCAGGTTGGGCGCGCCGGATCGCAAAGCAGGCTTTTATTTTCACACACACACACACACAAAGGGCTTGCTCCTCCACCCACCCCCAATTCTCCGCAAGGCAGCCGCGAACTCACCGTGATGCGTGGAATGTTTTTCTTGCCCTGATAAGACATCTCGCTCGAGGAGCCGATCCCCACGCAATCCTAAACGGGTTCAGGATGCACGCAAAAGCGGCTGGCTCGCTTGGATTATTCTTTTGACTCAACTGCACAATTTAAAAAAATAAAATAAAATAAAATTTTGGGGGAGGGGAGAAATTACCAAAAAAAAAAAAAAAAAGAACCGTGCAAAGGGTCTACAGCCGGCTGCTTGCAACCGAATCGCAGGACTGGGGAGGACTCGCGCTCCCCGTGCGTCGCCTTTTCTTCCCTCCGCTCCAAACCCAGCCCAGTCTTAAGGCAGGAGAAGCAAGAGGCGGGGGGGGGGGGTGATGGAGAATCCTCCCCAGCAATCAAAGCCTGGGCACAAGGAAGCTCCCGCGGCGCATGCGCGCCCCGCCACGCCCTGTCCTCCATCGCGCGGGGGCCTCGCTGGCTCGGCGCCTCATTGGCCGCCTCCGCCCGTGGTATGCAAAGGAGGGCTTGGCGGCCGTGCAATGGGAGGCGAGCGGAGCGGTAACATGCAAAGTGGCGCAATGGAGCAGCCAATGGGAGGCGGCCGCAGCCTTTGGGGCTCGCCGGGAGCTGGAAGCGGAGCCGGCGCGGAACGTCGCTGCAGCTGCCGTCGTCGCTGGGGATGCGGTGCGCGGCTGCAGCAGTGGCGATGGGCGCGAGCGGCGGGGCGGGGCTTCGCTCCATCCATCTCCCCGATCGCTCTGCCCCACAGGGTGACTTTTCTCCTTGGCTCCTAAGAATGTAGCCAGTCTCGCACACGCACACTTTTCCTCCTGCAAAACCCTCTCTAGGCACAGCAATCCGGGCAGTGCGGCACCATCAGAGCGGGGCTGTGCGCCCCCCAGCTTGCTCTCCGCGGCTGGAGGAAGGAGGAGAGAGCATAATATCCGCAGTCTTGCAGATACAACGGCTGCCTGTCCACGCCCTGTTCTGCCAGCCAGGCACAGCAAAATGTCTCGCTCCATAGGCGGAGAGCTATAGGGGTTAGTTTGTGCACACAAACTGCAGTTTGTGTGTGCAGGAGGAACCAACTGCCCCATTCCCCAAAACTGAGAACGTTGGCCATGATGGAGAATAAAACCAGTGGACGGGGGGGGGGGACCCAAACCCTTTGTGATTTGCACTGCAATTGTCTTGTGCATCCTTACTGAAAAAGTGAGCCCCATGGCTCAAAACGTCCAATAAGGGATCTGGATTCTAACCTCCCTGCCTTGAAAGGTATACCCCACTGTTGTACTGAAAATTATCCAAGCAGAAAATTATCTCCCATTACAATCAACGCATTTTCCAGCCCAATCCTATGCATGTCTACTCAGACACAAGTCCCATTACAGTCAATGGTGCTTACTCCCAGGTAAATGTGGCTAGGCTTGTAGCCTCTTCGTCACCCTTTTCTGCAAAATTTGCCAGAGGAATTTGTTTCCAGCCTTCCCATTCCCAGACCTGAGTGGCAGATTTTCTATGAAAGATGCAATAAGAAATTGGATTCCTTTCAGCCCATCAATTTATGTGTGTATTTAGATCTTCAGAGTGGTAGAACAGGCCCTTGTTAGGTTCAAAGCTTGCTTAGAATTATGGATTAATCACACACCAATCTCCATCTGAAACCAGCATCAAGCTGCAAACAATTCATTAACAATACAAGTAGATGATTTCTTATCTAGACATCCGAAAACCTAGTCTATTCCAAAATTCAGACATTTTCACCCAAGACTTTTGTTTTTTAACTTTCTGTAGTGAACGCTAGAAGCTCTTGTGCTCATTCCCACATATAGGCTATAAGTTCCATTCTCTGCTCTGTGGTGTGTGAGCATTGTGGAAAAATATCGAAGAGGGCAGCAAACACCCAAATAAAATGGGTCACAGTGACAAGAGCAGGAGGAAGCAATTCTCATTATATTTATGCAATTATTCCAAAATCCAGACAAATCCAAAATCCAGACACCTTCCCATCCCAAGCAGTCCAGATAAGGGATACTCAGCCTGTATACACTAAAAAAGGCAATATCATCAAAAAGAATTAAGGTCGCATATAATATAGGGACTAAAATCACACATGGCAAATAAAATTAAATGCTAGCCACATTTTAACTGGGCATGCCCCAAAGGCAAAGTTGGCACAGTGATGTACTGCAGCTCACCAGGGTCTGTGGCTCACCAGTGGGTCATGACCCAATTTTTGGTGGTTCATGAAACTGACAGGGTAATCAATCAATCAATCACTAGTATTTATATACCGCTTTTCAACACAAGTTCACAAAGCGGTTTACAGGCAAATAGTAACATTAAAGTTAAATGGCTCCCTGTCCCAAAAGGGCTCACAATCTAAAAGAATGGAGAATACCACCAGCAACAGCCATGAGAAAGACAGTGCTGGGGTGAAGAGGGACAATTGCTCTCCCCCTGCTAAATATAAGAGGACACCACTTGAAAAAGTGCCTCTTGCCCAGTTAGCAGGGGTAAGGCCATGTGTTTAATAAACAACCTGCTGCCCAATCACCATTATAGCCACAGAGGCTTGAGCACGTCCCCGTCTTTTTAATAGGTGTCCCAGTATCCAGGGCATCTGTGGATAACTGAAACCGGGGAAACTGAATCAATGGATACCGGGGCATGCCTATAAAGTAAAAGTACAGCCAAAGTGGGCAAAGCTAAAGCCAGGGGCCAGATCAAGCTCTTGAGGGCTTCTAATCTAGCCCTTGGACTCACCCCCTCATCCGCGGTAATGATTTCAGCCCTCAGGTCCTCCTGTGCGCACAAACACACAGGGCGTAATCCTAAACCAAATTGCATAAACTAAGACAACAAGTTTGGCCAGCACAAGGGACACTGTAAAGTATGTTTGGACTACTCTCAGACGTGCGCCATCCCTCCAAGAGTGGTCCAAACTTGCTTTATGGTGGCCCTTGCTGGCTTAGCTTTGCTGGCTTAGTTTATGCCGGCCTAACTCCAGTTTAGGATTTCGCTCATACATACACACACCCAGTGGTGTCATTCAAATGATTTAGGAACAGGAACTCACTTTTGATTGGCACTTGTTGGGAACCCGGAACCAGCCACGGAGCCCGTTAGGATCCGGAACGCCCGTTCTGGTCCGTTCCCCCTGAATGATATCACTGCACACACCCCAAAACTGGCAGTTCTGCCCTCCCAAACATAGCAGCCTCACTCGCAAATGCACTCGCGGTGTTAGTTACTCCCACACCTGAAGTTAGGCCCACACAGTTAGGCCAGAAAAGTTTGGCCAGCATAAGGGGCACCATAAGTATGTTTGGACCACTTTTGGAGTCAGAGAGGCCAGCACACAGACGTGTGCCATCCTCCCTGACTCTGAGAGTGGTCCAAACACACTTTACGGGGGCCCTTGTGCCAGCCAAACTTTGCTGGCCTAACTGTGCTGACTTAACTCCAGGTTAGGATTGCGCTCTCAGTCATAAAACGTGGCAAACAAAGCTTTGTTGCACACTGCTTCAGTGCAAACTGACATTAATCATATCCCCCCACCCTGAAAATGCTAAACCTAGAAGGGTGCATACCTCTCCCTGTTCCCATTAGGCCCATCATGCCTGAATTTTCTCATCCTCTTTCTCACAATTCTGAAGGCTAGGAATGTCCTGTTTCTGAAAAGAACGCTGCGATGTTTCTGGACCGGTAAGAAGATACCCCAGTACACACTGCAAACTGGACTCCTCAAGTACAGTCATGATGCCAGCCATTCAGATTCCTGGATCCAATCTAGGCAGGGTTTATATCAAAGGAAATTATGAATTAAGCAGTCATGAAAATTTTATCATCGTCTCGACCTCTGGCTTTGTCTAGTGCAGGGTTACAAGTCCAAACTCCATTCACTTGTAACACATGGAAGAATGCCCAGACAGGCACAGTGTATCTTATAAGTAAGGCATGCTTTGTTTGTATATATAATTAAGACCATCAGAGTTCCTGGAAGCTAAGGCTTCCATCAGTTCCTGGAAGCTAAAGCCCAGCTTACTCATGTTAACTTGGCCCCCACTATTTATACATCATTGGACATCTTTTGGCTGTTTTCCTCCTCTGGGGAAGGGCCATAACCCAGTATGCAAAAGATCTGAAGTTCAATCCTTGCTACCTCCAGGTAAGGTAAGAAACAGTGGCATAAATGGGAACTCAATCCTAACCTGGAGTTAAGGCAGGACAGTTAGTCCAGCAAAGTTTGGCCAGCACAAAGGACACCATAAAGTATGTTTGGACCATTCTCGGAGTCAGGGAGACCATCACACAGACATGCAGCATCCTCCCTGACTCTGAGAATGGTCCAAACGCCCTTTACGGTGGCCCTTGTGCCGGCCAAACTTTGCTGGCTTAGTTTATGCAGGCCTAACTCCTGTTTAGGATTGCGCTCTAAGGGATCTGTCACCGGGAGGCAAAAATGTTGACACCCTCCCCTGGGGACCAGGTGTCCAGAACACTCTCTGGGCTGTCCTGGAGGTGATCTGGGGTGCAGGGAAGAATTCCTGATCCCAAGGAGGCCTCTGAAAGGCACCCCCCAAGACGTGGTACCCTGGGCAACTGTCCTCTCAGCATCCCTCTCTCAGCTATGCTACTGGGGGGAAAGACTTATCAGGACCACAACAAGCGGCAAATAGGCTTGCCTGATTTTCAAAATGACCATAAGGGACACACAGGTATCGGGACACTGCTTTCTATCAAACCACTCCATGGTTGCCAGAAATAATATAAAAATTATGCAGTTAGCCGTGGCGAGGCAGCAGCAACAGCAGCAGAATTTTAGAATGGGATTTTTTTTAGTTCCTGCTCAACATTGATAACGGGACACAATTTTAAAATCTTAAATAGGGGAAGTCCCTTATAATAAGGGACACCTGGCAAGTCTAGTGGCACATAGTCAAAAATGTATATGGTATCGCAAAGATTTCCAATAACCCCAGTTTAAATGAACCACAGCCTGGCTATGGAAGGCTAATAGCTTATATTATCTATTCACTTGTCCTTCCCTTTTTTCTATCCTCTTTCCTGCTCACCAAGTTCCAATGTTCCCTTCCTCCTCATGAAGCCTCACACTTAGTTCCACTAGCATAAAGTAAGTATTGCAGGCAATGCACCCTCTAATGCAAGCCCCCCCACTTGCCCCCAATGCATCCCCTCCCACTTGCCGTCAGAGCCATTCCAAGCAGTGGACTGTGCCGCCACTTATAGCTATGCTACTGCTAAGTTCAAACTGTTATATGCTAACCCAGGGGCAGTAATGTCATGCAGGGGGAACGCGGGGGAACTCAGTTCCACTAGTTAAAATTAGGGCTGACTCCGCCCACTCCACTCGCCCCCCTCCCCCCTCCCAATTCCTCTGCAAAGAGCTTTTCTTCTTGGTTGGCCGGCACTCAGAGGGTGAAAGGGAGCGACTCCGGATTCCTAGGGGGGGGTGAAGGCAGTGATGTCATTCAGGGGGAACGGACGAGAATGGGCGTTCCGGATCCTAACGGGCTCCATGGCTGGTTCCGGGTTCCCGACAAGTGCCAATCAAAAGTGAGTTCCTGTTCCTAAATCATTTGAATGACACCACTGCCCAGGGGTGTCAAACTCATGGCATTCAGCAGGCCAAATAGCACTCATAGCGCCTGCTTGGGGGTTCAACTGCCCCTAGGCAGTTGCGTCCCTGGCCCATTTGCCACCCGGGGCCAGGATCACAGACTACCGTCCCCCTGAGACGTCCACCCCTCCGACTCACCTAGAGCCTGGGGAGCCTTGCCTGATGTCCTCTGGCCCTCTGAAAGCATTCTGCAGCCTTCAGAAGACCTTTAAACACTATTTCTGGTTTTCACTGGAAAACTGAAACTGCTGTTTAATGGTCCTCTAGAGGCTGCCCTCTGGAAGCTCAGGAGGGCACCGAAATGCAGGTGATGGGAGGAGCTCAGAAGGCCATCTCTGCTGCTTCGGTGCCTGGGGCCATGTGGTCACCTGGTACTCCCATCGTGCACACCTCTGCCCCCAGGTACGTTATTGCAGCCTCCTTGCAAATTTAATTATATGTGGCATTTGTTATACACTGGGGTCCTGGAATGGATTCCCTCCTGATATCCAGGGCCCATTGTACCGTATAAGTCTTCTCTCTCTCTCTCTCTCTCTCTCTCTCTCTCTCTCTCTCTCACACACACACACACACACACACACACACACACACACACACACACAC
>JAJKFI010000062.1:2021132-2101430 GCA_029204185.1 Lerista edwardsae | reverse complement strand
ATAGATAGATAGATAGATAGATAGATAGATAGATAGATAGATAGATAGATAGATAGATAGATAGATACCTTTAATGGCATAAAAAATAGGAAAAATACAAATTTACAAACACTAAAAACACTAAAAACAGTTCATCACATCTGGCTTAATATGTCATGCCAGAGTTAGCAATAACAATAGCATTTAAGAAAACAGCAACCTTAGTGATTATATCATGGTCATTAGAATCCAAAAGACTTCTCAGTCTTACACTATCAGGTGCTGAAGGAAGAGTACATACAATCTGTTCAAATAGTTGATTGCGGAAGTCCGAGAAGCGAGGACAGTGAAACAAAGAGTGCTCTAAGGTCTCAATTTCTTCCATAACACAGGAGCATAGACGATCTGAAAAAGGGATTTTCTGAAATCTACCTTTTAGCACAGCTGATGGCAAAACATTACAGCGTGCTAGAGTGAAAGCTTTTCTTAATTGAGGGTTTTCTAAAATGACTCAATAAGAAGAGATTTTCCCAGTTGATTTTGTTGGTGAATGGTTGCCTATTCTCTCTCGCTTGGTCTCTCCCTCTCTAGTCCGGTGCACTTAGGGTTTAAGGTCCAAGTAAGTGTAAGAGAAGCGTTCTCTGCAGGATTTGACAGTACTAGGTGTGCGTATTGCATGGGAAAAAGTTCCGGAACATCCGAGGATGCGAAGTGGGCCAATCACAGGATGCCATTCTAAGAATGGGCCAAAATGCATGGAAAAGTCCTATACCCAAACGTCGCCCGTCCCAAGCTCGGAAAAGTTCCAACAACAGGTATGACAGCTGTTTTACTCAGAGCTGGGTGTGCTTACTGCAGGACAGAAAGTCCGGGAACTTTGGAGTACCCGGAGTGGGCCATTTCCCCCAGGGCCAAGTCTGACGTTTCATGGTTTTGCATGCATTTTGGCCCATGTACAGACTTGGCCCTGGGGGAAATGGCCCACTCCGGGTACTCCAAAGTTCCCGGACTTTCTGTCCTGCAGTAAGCACACCCAGCTCTGAGTAAAACAGCTGTCATACCTGTTGTTGGAACTTTTCCGAGCTTGGGACGGGCGACGTTTGGGTATAGGACTTTTCCATGCATTTTGGCCCATTCTTAGAATGGCATCCTGTGATTGGCCCACTTCGCATCCTCGGATGTTCCGGAACTTTTTCCCATGCAATACGCACACCTAGTACTGTCAAATCCTGCAGAGAACGCTTCTCTTACACTTACTTGGAGCTTAGACCCTCTTAAGAGCTAAGTGCACCGGACTACTCTTTCTCTGAACACACATGATGCCATTAATGAAACGGTCTGCTGAGTCTGAAATCAGACATAAGCATCTGGGGGTCTATGATTCAACACCATAGAGCAGTGGTTCTCAAACATCTTAGCACCGGCTCACACTTTTTAGAATGACAATCTGTCTGGGACCCACCAGAAGTGATGTCATGGCTGGAAGTGCAGTCATTGTGACACCAGAGCCTGCTGTTTTCCAGATAAAGCAGTAATAAGGTGGGTGATTTCTCAGCCATTTTCCAATAGCAAAGTGAATCAGAAAGAAAAAAAGCCTCTTGACAACCTTGACACAAGCCAAACAACCACACATCTAAGCCCTCCATCTTTCCAGCATCCCATCTTCCCATTTTTTCAGTATGGTTGCCTTAGGTGCATCGTGACCCACCTGAAATCAGCTCGCGACCCACAGTTTGGGAAACCACTGCCGTGGAGTGTAAAATCTCACAGCCTGTGGTCAAATTACCCATCTTTTGCATCATTTGATGCTCTGGCCAGATTAACCATAGGGGGTCAAATGGGGCTCAGCAGCTGCACAACCCCACACCAAGGATGCGGCCACCATGCAAGGCAAATCATGGCAATCGCTGACTTCCAATGTTCTGGCAGTAGTCCATGAGTCAGCTCTCCTCCACACTTCCTTTTTCCACTCTGACCCAGTGGCATGCCTGGGGGGTGAGGAAAACAGCAAGTTTTGCAGGAGCCTGAGCTCCTGCAGGAGCCCCTCCCTCTGTCTGTTAGAGCCATTCATGGCTTTGTTCTCCCAGCCTGAGCAGTGAATGGGTCTGGAGGCAGGGGCTGCTTTACCCAGGAGTTCAGGCTCCTGCAAAATGTAGCATTAGCACTTTGATAAGCATGTGGACAGTCGCCAATCTTTGCCCTGGTGGCCTTGCTAGGCACATTGTCACTGCAGACACAGAGCTGATGGGGTGGGCCTTCTGCTGATAAAGGCTCGTCCCATCAGTGGAAGGCAACTAGGTGGCATAACTAGAGGAGGGTCACAGCACTAAGTTTTGCAAGCAGTTTGGCCTCTTTGGAGCCATGTCCAAAATCTAGAGCAAAATGGAGGTTATGTTGGCTCTGAATGGTTCTGAAGAGGAGGGGAAGTGTCTGCTTGCAAAACTTAGTGCTGTGATCCCCCTCTAGGTATGCTTCTGGGGCACCCATAGGATTGGCCTGTGACCCAAAATGTACTGAGCCATTATTCTTCTGAAGTCAAATGAGAAGTGATGCGTTTATTAGCGCAAGAAATGAAATTAGCTTTCTTTTGTCTTGCCTTCTAGGAAATCGAGATGTGCTTTCTACTTTTCTTCCTTTAAGTGAGCAAACGGTTCATGAAAACAATTCTCAAGAATATTGAGTTTAACTTG
The DNA here is from genome assembly GCA_029204185.1 of Lerista edwardsae. Classification (NCBI taxonomy): domain Eukaryota; kingdom Metazoa; phylum Chordata; class Lepidosauria; order Squamata; family Scincidae; genus Lerista; species Lerista edwardsae. The sequence continues at coordinate 2,098,761 of JAJKFI010000062.1, read as the reverse complement.
GGCTTGAATTTAGTGTTTGTTCATCAGTCCTAAGATGCAGTTTTTGGAAAGCAGCGACTATTTTCCTTCTTTACAAAAACTAGAAATCCCACACAACTTCATAAAAAGAATTTCAGAATAAAATCAATATACACAATGCCTAATTAAAGACTCTCTCTCACACTAATCCTTTTGCCATCTGTCTCCTTTTTAAATGCTAGCTCGGCCCCAAATGCAATGGGTGATGGTGAAATGGCATAGCTAGCTGAATGCAAGAATATTTACTGCTTTATTCCACAATTTGCAAAAAGCTTCAATCTCAAATCCTTGCTCAGATTTAGTACGAAAATCTGAATTTTTGCCAACCAATATGTTGGCTGGCTGGGTATTCCACCTTTTTTTAATGCTTTCATTTTTCTGAAATGCTGGTGTGTGTTTTTTACACAAAATGGGGAACTGGGGGGGGGGTTAGTTATGTTGTCTGTATAACAAGCAATTATTTCAAGGTAGGCCCGGTTGCCTTGGTTACCAATCATCAAACCAAGGCCTCTACAGTCTCCATCAAGACCAGCCCTCTTCTGGTGCATTCGTGTGTGTGTGTGTGTGTGTGTGTGTGTGTGTGCGGGTGGGTGGGTGGGTGGTCCTCTACATTACTGCAAGGGTCTTGGTTCGAGGCAGGCAGCCAGGCAGATAGGAAAAATCCAGACTGATTTGCAAGTTCCTAAACAAAGGGAGAACCCAGGTCTCAAACAGTATCAGGATGGGTGTGAAATGAATAATTCTCCAGCAGGCATTTTAAAATACTGACCTCAAGCAATTTCGCTCTGCCTGAATCCTGTTCTGTTATACAGGATTCAGGCAAGGGCCGTCATACCAATGGCAGTACATGGATTTGAATTCAAAAGGGCCTGGGTCACATCTCCAGGTAAGGTACTGTCTGAAATACCTTCAGAAATCCTGCGAGCATCTGCTAGTCACAGTTGACATGCCAATCTGGGATTGGCCAATGGCACAGGATGGCTGCTTCCTATTTATCTCAAAGCACAATCCTAATTTGGAGTTCGGCCGGCACAGTTAGGCCAGCAAAGTTTGGCCGGCACAAGGGCCACCGTAAAGCACGTTTGGACCACTCTCCGAGTCAGGGAGGATGGTGCACGTCTGTAATTGATGCCAATTTGTAATGCCCTTCTTAGCATCAAGCTTCATTCAAAGAGGTTCTGGGGAGAAAGAAAAACAACAACACCCTGATATATGCTATTGATGGAAGTCATTATATCCCAACACTCAGAGAAGATACACATGAATGGCCATTGAAATTATCTTGGTTGACCGATATCTATTTTTGGTAAGCAAAAATGCTCAACCTTACTACATAAGTGCCTGCTGTGGTTTTTAACCAGGGACAGTCTCTATTTTCTGGTCCCATCGTTTTTCACTGGCTGTTTTCATCCTTGGCAAATGTCTTGCTAACCTGTTCATGGGAACTGCTAACATGTCTTCAATAGCCAATTTCCTACATAGGAGGAACCCACCAAAGGGCCCCTACAAACCTGACTGTTGCCAAGTGTTCCACAGCATCCCATTTTGCATGACGCACCTGCCAATAGTTATTTTAAACTGCTGTGACCGTCGAATCATTAAGGTTTTCCTGGAAAGTCTCAAGGAAAAATGAAAACACTTTGCTATTAAATTAGTGCAGGTCAAAGCTACTTGTAACAAATACAACCATCAGAGGAGATGCTTTGCAACGTCTGATCATTCCTTGTACCGCAGCCCATATATTCGATGTGTTGCTAAGGGAAAAGCCCACATAAGCTTAGTTCTAGAAAGCACCTACATATTCAACTGCAAAAACCGTGCTGGAAATTGAATTTGCAACAAATGACAATTGATTTTTAACATTTCAAATGTAGCACACCTGTATCTATGTTTCCAATGGGAATTTTGGCCGCTTTTTAAGCCCTTCCATGCTGAGCTGCACCTGCCCAAATTCCCTCTGCTATGCAATGGTTAAATGTAAAGGCACCCCGGCCTCTATTGTATCTCGTCTCCCTGATCACGGCACAGTTGGATATAAAAGACACCAAGGGATCGCTGACACTTTCTTGGTGAGATGGAGTTCTACAATTCATGTAGTTATTACTGTCCACATTTCTATGCTGCTCTTTCTCCAGAGAGCTCAGGGCTGGGTGCAGACCTCCCTGCCCTCTTCACAACACATTTAGGAGGTAGGTTAGGCAGAGAGTGGTGGGTCCAGGAATCCCCATGCCAGAACTTGAAACTGGGTCCTCACCAGCCTTAGTTCAACTCTAGAAATGCTGAAGATGTAGCAGGTGCTCTATTAATCACTGAGTTCCTTTCCCTTTTGTTGGGGGAGGGAGAGCTCGAGAGGAAACTGCCTTCCCCTCCTGTAGGCCCCCAGCACCAATTGTTCAGGGGCACATGCCTCAGAACCTGGAGGTAGCACAGGGCCACGGATCGACATTGTTCATGAATTTGTTCTGAATGCACTACTGCTCAACTTTATCAATGCTAACAATCATACAGTGCATTTCAACCAGTAGTGCTTGTGCCCCTAGTGGTACTTGGCAATATGGCAGGTACAGTGCAGCCCCACTGGCAAGGGGATCACATGGCACTGGCTGACCCAATTTCCCCAGAGAAGTGGAGGTGGTGGGATTGACGGTGCGCCAGTGAACCAGATGCGGCCACACCTGATAGGGGAAATGGCAGCAACCCCCAAACGTCCTGAGGTTGAGCTTTGTTGCCCGTTTGCCTGAAAATAAAACCAGCAGGAGAAACAGGGACAAGACTGGCAAAGGGAGTTGGAAAAGGCATGGAATTAAGGAAAGGAGACTGGAGAAAAAAAACGTCACATGGAATCCAGATCTGCTGTGATTTGGAAGCTGGAGGTTTGTGGGCCCAGGAGCCTCCTCTTGCCGTTTATTAATTGCCTGAACAAAAGTGACGTCAGGGCAGGATTCTGCCCTACTTTGCACATAGAACAAAGGGGCCTCAGTTAGCTGGATCCCCAATCAGGTCAGCGCCCCAGCAGACACTCCTAGATGCCTCCATGAAGGCCTTTGCTGCAGCCCCCAAAATGTTGCAGGACGGACTGTGTGGAACACTCTTTCCAAGGCATCTCAGATGAACCCAGTTGAATCAGATGAACCCAGTTGGAATACTGTCACACTGTATTTGTCCCCAACTGCTCCTGCTTAATGAGCATGCAGTGTACCGGACCTTACTTAATCTCCAAGTGACTACAATGAGAATAATCAATCAATTAACCCAGAGGGGCTGGCTGGCCGACTTCATGGAGTTCAATTTTTCTTATCCTTATCCTAACCCATCCTATTCCCTTTGGCTCTCATAGTGGTAGAGGAGCCGATCGCTCAGCCTAACGCAATATGCAGCACCTACAGCGAAACAGTTTCATTCCAGATTCTTGAAGTCCCATCAGGTTTGTTTCCTTCCAATAATCACAAGATTCCACAACAGCAGAAGGAAATCAGGAATTATTTCATTGAAAATGCGGCTGGGCTCAACTATGTCCACAAAAAGGATAGTCTGATTATTGCGTATTATATGATTAATGGGGCTGGGGCACTTCCCTTATGAAGAAAGCAGCGTTTGGGGCTCTTCAGTCTAGAAAAAAAGGTACCTGAGGGGGGACACGCTTGAGATATTCAAAATTATGCATGAGATGGATAGGGCAGACAGAGGTTCTTTTCCCCCTCTCACAACACCCGAACCAGGGGACATCCACTAAAACTGTCGTGAGTTAGAATGGATAAAAGGAAAAACTTTTCTACCCAGCAAGTAATTAATTTGTGGAACTCCTTGCCACAGGAGATGGTGATAACATCTTGCCTTTAAAAGGGGATTGGACAGATTTCTGGAGGAAAAGTCTATCGTGGGCTATAGGTCATGATGGGTGGTTCAACCTCCTTACATTAGTAGTTTGGCTACTAGTAACGGCTTACAGAAGTGCTTTACGGTATTATATGTGACATTTGCGTGGCCAAATGGGTACAAGCATATCGCCAGCAGTGAGAGCCTTAGGGTTGGGCTCTGATACACGGGAATGAGAGCTGACTCAATGGTACATGAGAACTGCTGACATTGGTTCCCTGCTGTCTCATACCAACACTGCATTGGCTCTCAGAACAATCAGTCTCATTGGTCAGTTTTTTTGAGTTAAGAAAATCCACTTCTTGTTACATAAGGCCATTCTGTTTTCCTTTTCTGGTTGTTTGGCTAAAACTTTTGATCGAACACAGATATTTCAACGTGGAGTGCTTCATTGCATTCCGCCTTACGTTGTCCCCTTTTCAAGTCCAGGGAACATGAGTGGATGATCAATGAAGGCAGCTGAGTGGAGACGGGTGTCAACTGCATGCTATAGCAGCTGTGCCAGGAAGCCAGGAAACAGCACATCCCCCGCCGGTGTTGCTTATCCAGGCCACTCAGTCTTAATCTCATCCCTGCTGAGTTTTGGCCTGTGCTCTGAAGTGCTCCTGTCCTCAGCATAGAAGTGTCTCTGCCTCTCAGCTGGAAAACAGATTGATTACCTTTCAGCACCAAGCCCTCACTGTGACTGTCGATAGAAGGTGCTAAGAGGCCCAGCCTGCAAAACATGGCACACAAGGCAGGCCTGGGTGACATCACTTGTCAGGCCACTGTAATCCCAGCCAATTGCAACTGCTTGGCGGGACAGAAAGACCTGTTAGTAGGAATGGAAATTTGTAGGAATGGAAAACATGGAAGAACTTCCTCCCTGCTTGGCTGCTATCACAGCACCTGGCTTGCCTCTGGTTAAGGATGCTAAGAAACACACGAGTTCCCTCTTTGTCTACTTTGGCAAGCCATCAAGCAACACACACACACACACACACACACACTTGTGCTTACGAGATGTTATTGGTGCCTGTGCAGTCGGTGATGCCACCAAATTATATGAAATCAGAACTAACATGACCAGCATTTCCTGCTCCGTCAACCCACTGTAACAGGAGCAGCCAGTTATACAAGATCTTTCTATGAAACAAGCTGCAGCTGATAAACTCTCAACTGCCACCTCAGCTCTATTTAATTTACGGACTGCATGCAATTGTTTATTCAATCGACACCCTGCTTCTCTCCCAAACGGGCACCCGAAGCAGCTGCAGCTGGCAAAGACTTGGGGAACTGACCATCTTTCATCTATATTTTCATCTATGAAATGGATATAAATTGCCAAGGAAGGTGGTAAATTCTCCCATTGGATTCCTTCAAGCAGAGGTTTGACAGGCACCTGCTGGAGATGCTCTGGGAGAATTTCCTGCTACAGGCAGGGGGTTGGACTAGATGACCTTGTAGGTCCCTTCCAACTCTATGATTCTATGAAATTAAAAGGCAAGTGCTTATGGGATCTGCTTTACTGGAGGATGAAATGTTCTATCCTAATTTGTTTTTTAAATTCTGCTTCACTAGGTATGTCTGTTGGAGTCCTACCCCCAAAATATATAACTGGCAGAAGTGTATTTTTAGAACTCAACATGGTGCTTAAAATACAGATTAGCTTCTTTCTATTTAGTTTGGGAAGCAGTGCAAACATGAAATGGTGCCTTTAGAAAATTAACAAAAAAAGACCTAATTTTAAAGAGCAGAAATGTTGGGTTTTAAAATACATATAAATATCAAATTTGATTTTTAGGTGCTTATATTAAATAAAGGGAAAGGATTAGACCTTTCCCATTTTTAAAATTTTTCTCACTGGACTACGATAGAGCATTTCTTTGCTTTTAAAATTACTGGGAGAGCAGAGTCACGTAATTTCTTACTGACAGCTTGAAACCTGCCAATTCCTGCAGTGAAATTAAAGATGGAATTTAAAGGAAATTTCAAGATATTTTCCCTTCAAAGATCTTAAAATCACTTGAAGTGTTACGAATAGACCATCACAGTAAAATTGTCAACATAAATATGCCTAACTTGACACCTGGAGAGGTTAATTGGTCATCCCACAGCTGTACAGATGCAAATACATCTTCAAATGGCCTTCATTTTCTGTCCTTGTTCTAACGTGGCACTGTAGCTGGGAGGGTTTCTTGGGAAGAAAATCTACACCCCATTCTTCTACCCCAACACGCAATTACTTTAATTTGGAAAATGAAAACACAAGCATGAATGATAGCAGTTAAAAGCTGGATAAAAAGCTCATTTCCTTGCATGGTAAAAGCCTGCCATGTCCAATAAACTACAAATATATGGTGTATATCCTAGGAATTCCTGCACTGGTTGGATGACATTTTCTGAAGCAACTCTGAAGAGGAAGCCGCTTTATCAGACTCATTCCAAAATGAAGTGAGGAAAGTAAATTCTGACTGGATGTATTGAGACCTATGTTGTTGATGTACTATACAAGAACTCTTGATAACTAGACAGAGAGGCACCTTTCAAAGTGTTGCCTTCTTATAATCAGCAGGGGGAAAGCAACTGTCCCTCTTCACCCAGCACAGTATCGTTTCCTGTGGCTGTTGCTGGTGTCTTTTCTGTTTGTTTTTTAGACTGAAACCTTTCGGGACAGGAACCATTTATTTTACTATATAAACCACTTTTGTTACCACTTTTTAACAGGAGTAGTTATCTATCCTTCATGCTGTAATAACCTGCCTCTTTCCACCTCCATCTATATTTTCATCTAGAGGGATAAAAACAGTTTTCATATCATCTTATTACTACCTTTTGAGTAGGAGACAAACGAAATTGTATAGGCTTGTTATGGCAGTAAAACCATGAATCTAAAACCTGTAAGAGCACCTGCAGCGGGTAGTGCCCTTTCCTTTCAAGTAATTGGACAGTGAAACTCTGAGTAATGCCATTAAGAAAATCAAAGGATAATGGCACAAATATGATTATATATATACATATAATTACGGAACGCCCTACTGGGGGAACTAAGATCTACTCCCCTCCCTCATGGTGTTTTGGCGAGGGCTCTAAATGTGTTCATTTCCTAGGCATTTGGTGATGGGTTGTCTGCCTCTTGGGCCTCTGCAGCAGTACCTGACTTGTAAGTAGTTTGCCCTCCTTCAATGGTTTTATTTATTTTACTGTGGTTTTATTTATTGTTTTTATTTACTGTATGTGCTTGTACACATGCACGCGCACACACACTCCCTCAAAATACTTTATTATTTGTGGTATTGCATCCTTTCTTCTGCTCACAGAAACAGCCGTTCGTGCAAAGAGGAAGGGCTTTTCATCCCCTTCCTGTTGCAGACCTCTAAAATTTGATCTTGGATTAGAGGACCCCTCAAGAGCAGTCATCCGGTAGTGGGGATGGTGCAAAGAGCTGCAGAAGGGGAGATTTGCAAAGGGGTGGTAGAGTAATTTTTAACCAATGGAGCTTCTTCCATGAGTAGAAGATACAATGCAACATGAACCAACTGAAGCAACACAGGCAGATGCTTGCTTGGTTGGGTCTCCACTAAACTGGGATTATGGAAAAGTACGAGTCCATTTCTTTAAGCCAAAATACCAAGGGCTGTTTCACACACTATGCAGCAGCCAACCTGCAATTGCCACCGCTTACAGTCAATAGGGTGTGGCAGCCAATCCCAGCTCTCTGATAACTGTATCTCTCCAATACACATGCTTGCAAGTTTTGTGTTTGCTACATTCTTTCCATTTTTTAGGTGTACCTAAAAGTCTTGGGGTACATATCTTAAAAAAAAATCTAACGGGAAGAGGCCTGAAGAAGCAAAGATGAATCACCCCATATCTTCCATGAAAATAAGTAGCAAAAAGCAACCAGCAAAAGCCCAGTTTTAGTGACAGCTTTAATGGCACAAAATGCTTATAGCTACAACTTATACATGTACTGTAAACTGTATATAAGGTTGTTACAAAGTGCTAACTAAATATGAAGAATGCATAATCACTTTGGCTCAGTTAACTCCAATAATTTCAGCACTGTGTCCTTCTCTTTAAAAAAAAAAATCATGGTTTCCAATAATCTTTTCAGTTTTCATATTTTAAACAGTAAATAAGATTTGTGGCTGCTGCTGCAGTCAGTCTGCTGCACCTCTGAATGTGCAAGTTTATGCATTTCTGATTGATCCTATGTACACATTTGAAGTCAGTTTCACACTGAACATTAGAAAACAAGGCCTGCATCACTGTTCCCCAACTGTAAACAGGTGTAAAGCTATTCAACAATGCTCATCGTAACAAAGCTTTATTGCCAGCACCCCTTTTCAAATTAAAACTATCTGGTCCACTTCATAATAGAACAAAAACATCACTGTCTTTCACTCCAGGCTTATAAGTTTGCTACCAATAAATACTGTTTTGTATCATTGTACGGCAACAATAGTCAGGGGTCCAAAATGGCATTGGTAGTGCTCCATCAGCAATTTTAATCTCACAGTTGCTTGAAAGAGTATGAAGGCATGTAGTCACTATTTAAGGGAATATATTGATTTTTAATCACACAGCATTCTTTAGAATGATCATCGTTAATTTGGAAAGGAGTCAAACTTTATTGTTTTATAATACACATGGTCCCAATTTCACACAGCTGTGCTTTTTTTTTTTCCCAAATTCCAAACACGTTACAAAATAAGGTACAACAATTGGTGCAGGAGGTATGGCAAGACTTGTCAAATTACCTGGCTCTGCTGTAACTGTGTTTCTGTTTTTAACCTCATTTGTGAAATCGCTTCAAAATTAACCCAATATCAGCACAAAAAATAAAATACATAAGCTGCAAGTAATACAAGTGCTTTCATTCAAAACGAAGGAGAAAAAGCCAGATGTTAACACAGAATTAGCACAAATTAAAAAAGAGGAAAACACATTGCCAGAATCAAAGACTGAAACAAATACTCTTTAGGAAATAGAGTTCAACCTTATCCTCTCTGCTTCACAAAGTTTATCTATTTCAGTCAGGCATGAGACACTAAGTTTGCTCTGCCCATTCAGTGTTTCAAAATCTGATGAAAGCAGAAAAAAAGAGATTAGCTGATTCCACAGGTCTGCACACTTCTTTCTTTTGCTGTCAGTCTACTGCATTCTGTTTGAATGGAATTTTTCTCGTTTTTAAAAATTAATAATGGTCTCCTAAATATGTAGTATTAAAGTCTATGTTTATATATATAATATATTTTTATAAATAAAAACCCCCAGAGTATTCTATCCTTTGGAGTCATGCTACATGTTCCAAAATCCAATACGAATTCTACTGTGGGACATTTGTTTGCCCAAATGCTTTGAAACCATTTGGAACTAAAGATTCACATTTTTGAAAAGGAAAAAAAAATCTCTGAAGGAGGGCAAAGCCAAGTGTTTCTTTTAGTGAGAATTTTATGTAGCTATACATCACTTGGAATTTCAGGCATCATCAAGAGAGATTCAACAGTAAACCATGGAAAAATGGGAATGCAACTCAACCACAGGAGACAGTTCAGAGCTTCAGAAATTGTGTTTTACACAACTGCAAGATTGTTTCCCATTACGATGCCTCAAATAGCTGATGAAACAACATCTCTTGGTAAGTTGCAAACAAAATCTCCTTTTAAATGGAGCCTATTATACTTAAAAAAAAAAAAAAACTTCAAGTCAAACTACTTTTAAAAGGAAAGCTTGTAAACTTTCATTAAATAAATGCTAAGGAATACTAAAAGCTTCTTCACATGCAAATAACGCAATTCAATTTTTTTTTTACCATTTCTAGACTTTGGACAGGTTTTTCCTACCAGAAATAAACTCACTACTTCATAGAAAAGACAAGATAATGACAGTTACTTGGTATTAAAAGTTGTTGATGTACCCATATTTTATCCTGCTTTTGATTTTTGTGGAGTTTTTGCCTCCCAAAAACTTCTAAAAAGTCAAGAATTATAAAATTAGTTTTTTTTTAAATTGCCAATGACTTTTAGCTTCTTTTACAACCAACTTCAGTTAATTTCAGTTTCTCTTACAGAGACTGGAGATCGTTACACTCAAGGGTTCCATCATTACTTCTTGTAGTAACGAGGAGGCAACAGCATCGCTGATACAATTATAATTTGCTGGTGGCATTTTGCACCGAAAGAAGCCCTTGCAACACATAGGCAATTGTAAACTGTTAGGCAACTCTGATGTGTCTTTCAGGATGTAGGAAGGGAGAGCTGGGGAAAAGAGACTAGCGAGACACCTCCACAGAGTTCCAATACAATACTGAATTCCAAGAGTTACTGGAACTTGGATATGTAAAGACAAGGTGGAGGTTGGGAAGGGGTCATGCTTAAAATTGTCTCAAGTTCAAATGTACAAGTGTGACATTAACACCTTCACAGATCACAAGGATTTCCAGGGTTTGTGCACTGCTTCTTTCAATAAGTGCTAGCAGAAGGTGTGGTCAGTCGTTTCCCAATGTAGATGCTGAAAGGAAAAAAAACAAAAACACATTGCGATTCTTAGAAATATTCCTGGTTCCCAAGAATTTCTCAGTTATCATTTACTCTTTATAATAAATGTGTCCGCATTGTGGGACTGACATCCATCAATTACACAAATTAGCAAATACAGCATGATAGTCGTACAACGTGTCCTGCCACAACAACAGAAGACACTGGGTTTGCATAGGGCACCCAATAGGAAAGCAGTTAACTTCTGCAGTTGCTCCCTTCCAAGGGCTGATGGTGTACAATACCCTTTTAGAATTATGTAAGTTATACGTTCATGGAATTCAATTTATACATTCAAACTATTGTAGTTTGTAGCTATTTTTTTCCAATGTTTTCTGGCACAAGGAGTTGATTCATCAACAGCAGCTGCAATTCTATTCTTCTCAATCCGGGCAACATCAAATTATTAAATAACTCTTCTATCATTTTTGCTATGTGAAGTTCTTTCACATACCCAGTTAACAATGGAATCTCCATTGGCTTAAAGGACTTTTTTCAATTGTTAAGGGATATGCATGCCTATATTATTAAGATATGCTGAAAACATACACCCAGCACCCCTCCAATATTAGTGCTAATACTTACCCTAATCCCAAAGCCAAAACATGAGATATGAACAGAGATGGAATGAAAACCTTAAGGAACTCAGCCGAGAAAACGCCACCCTTCTTCATGGCTCCACTCTTCCTCATACTAAGAGATACCACCCGTTTAGGATGTCTGAAGTGAAATTCCCTGAAGAAAAAAAGTGGATGAGAACTCACAAATGTATCGAATATGAATCCTTTTAGTATCTTGGATTGTGAGACTGCCCTCTAAAAGAGTCGGGAAGCAAGTAAAATATTATGAAGAAACCATTCAGATTTAGAGGTCAAGGGAACAGTAGTTGTCAAGACACACAGGCATCTCAAAAGAAAAAAAAAACTTCAATACATATGTCACTAAAGAAAACCTGACACAGAAAGAAGCCACAGCTGATTGGGCAACAAGAATAAAAATCTGAAGAAGCCCAGAAACTAATGAAACTATGAAGCACATGTTAAGGATGCTTTCTGCAATAATGCTAATCCTACTTTTCTTCATTGATCTTCTATAGATACTGGGGCTTGTAACCCATGTTTAGACACTTTTGTTGGCATAAAACTGCGGAGGAAGGATTTTTGCAGATCTCTCTTTATTCTGCAACCCTCTCTGCCCAATGCAGTCCAGTTCTGATGGCTTTTTTAACACCCCCCCCCATAGTAAATTTTCAACAAGCACAAAGACTGCTGTGCCAAGATAAGGGCATTCCCGTGCTTCCTTCAATGCATGCTTCTTAGAATATAAAATGTAGACCTATATCCTAAGTACAGTAGAAACTCCTTTATTAATCAAGAAACTCACTTGGGAGGAATGTTTTCAGGTCGACTTGACCAGTCTGATACCCAGTCAGCACTTTTCTTCAGAACTTCCACATCCTTCTCTCCTTCTACTGCTTCCTCTTCAGACTGAAAATAAAAAACAGAACATGTTGACAACATTCACTCAACAGTCAGTCTGGTGAAAATTTACTAAGGAGTAGCTAGGGAGATGTGCAAAACAAACAGGCCGCAGACTGTTCTGAATCACACTGCTCATCCAAGTGATGAGCAACAACTAAATTTGCATCAGTGGGTTTATCACAGAAAAAAAGGGATTGTAATCCGCTCATAGGGCCTACTGAGGTCAACCCATATCTAAATACCCCTTTTAATAAAGGATTTTAAAATAAGCTTCCCTTTACTATAACAAGATATTCATAAACAGGGGTGAGTTGCCTGAAATTACAGGAGGCTTTAGATTGCATTCAGTCAGTATAGCCATTTAAAACTTGTAAAAAAGAGTGGGGCATAAAGCCCATAAACACAATCATATCAAATAAAATGACATTCCTTTAAAGATCTCAGGGTTTTCTTTACAGGAAGTTCAGTTAGTGCAGCATGTGCATTCCAGCTATACCTAGTGGTTCAATTAAAGCAGATAATTCCTGACACTCAGAACCTTGTTAGGTTCTGTCAGCTATTCACAGCCCTCACAGCAGCTGTCTTCCTTTTTTTAACAGCCACTGGATTCTTGCATTTGACCCAAAGTCCAGTGGCATGAACAGCTATCTGCCAGAACTTGGGGGGGGGGAGAGAAGAAGTCTGAGCAGACATCAATGACCATGAAGTATAAGAGCTGGTGCAATGTAGTGGCTAGGAGTAAGCTGTAAATCAGGACTTCCCTATTCCAAATCTTGCCCCTTATGAACTAACTAGGTGGCTACAGGCACATTAACACTCCCACAGCCTCAGCTGCAACAAGAAATTAATACAACACCCCTGCAGGGTGAGTAAGGACTACACCAAGGTAATACAGGTGAAGACGACCTAAGAACAGATGCTAAGGATTACTACTACTGGAATATGAGAAATGATATGAATGCCACTCCTCAATCACCAAAGCTGCTATCAAATTTCAGCTAAGGTTACATTTCAAGGCAAATGTGAGGCTGCTAGTTAAACATCCGGAAGAAGCAAGAATACAATTAGTGGAGGTGGTTCTGCACATCCCTGCAAATCCACAATACATCTGGCTTGGTATGAACCTACTGAAATATCAATATTGTTAATAAAAGCAGTCACACTGTCCAGTAGATTATGCAAGAAGTGCATTCTCAACTCCTTAAGCTGAACTGTGTTGCTCACAGAGAAATACCAAGTGCACTGTGAGGAGGACAAGAAGCCAGAGAGGCATTCTCTCTCTCCCCCCCCCTTTATTTTTGCATTCTATCATAGTGAAAGCTAAAATAGAAACCTCCTGACAGGGAGGGGAAATGCGGGACATTAATATTTTGAATATTCAGGACCCAAAAGCAAAATGAAATGGAACCCTGCCTTCTGTTACACTGAAAGACATAATCCTCATAGCAATTGCTGTGAGCAAATACCAATATCCACTGGAGCAATACCCCAGTTCAGACTTCACTAATGGACACACAGATAACTGATGTAGTTGAAAGGAAAGGATGTCCAGTCAAGCTGAGAAACATCAAATGTAATGAAATGTAAAGCAGACAGTAGTTCTCCATTTAGCTCAAATGGAATTAAGGCTACAAGTCTTTTGTTATACAGTTCCCTGGTCAAATTAAATGAAAGCTCCTACTTTCACAGGGCACTGCCAACAATAGCAAAATGCATTAATACTAAACTATTTGCCAGGTTATTTGCTCTTCCTCCGCTTAATCGTATTAATACTTATTAGTTAGAATCTTATGGGCTATCATGAAACACCTCCCTGAAGATTCTGAAATCATAAGCAGTACTTAAAAAGTATTTTTGAATGACTAGGACTCTCACGTGTACATAAATTACATGAGTACAAGATTCCTGGCAACTTGCCAGAGCACTCCCCAAAATGGCTGAGTTTGTAATGCACAGCTGAGATAAAAAATAATGTCTTAAGATCTTTGTTCTATCACAAACAAGGTTTCTAAAAGCAATTTTTTAAAGCAAAAAAGTTAAAATACTGGAAGCAGAGTCTCAGCCACTGACTAAGCAAATATGTTATAAGAAGCTTCACCTGTTGCAAAACCATAAGATAAAGTATGCAAGAGAAAAAGACTTCTTTTTAACACAAAGGAACAACATATGCAATGGAATTATCTCTTCATTGGTGCAAAGCACAAACATATAGATTATTCTAGTAATAATAAACATGTAGATGTATTATGTATTTAGAATTGGATTGTATCCTAAATAGCATGAGTGCAACGGTGCAAACGATAATCTCTGCTCCCTCCTTCAGGGAGTTCCATGATCCATCTCGTTCCTGCAAAAGCAGTTCTGGGGTGGGGATGGAGGTTTGGGTACCCTTAAGAATGTCATGGGAATACGCAGTAAAAAGGGGGAAGTGTCTTCCCAAAGTGCAGCTTGACATGTATTGGGAGTTTTTTTGTTTTGTTTTTTAAATAAAGTGGGAGGAATGGTCTTCTCCCACTGCAATTGACCACATCATCTCCTATACCACTCCCAAGAATCCACAAAAATGACTTTCTGGAAGGAGTGCTCACCAAGGAAAGTAGAAACTTGCACAAATGCCATTGCACTCAAGCTATTAAAGATACAAGCCAGTATCTCCAGTGAATGTGACCACCCGATGCAGTGTAGTTCAAAATGTACTAACTCACCTAAAGCCTACTTGAAGTCACCCTTTTAATGTGGACTCAAGTCAAATACTCAAATCTCTCAATTATAATTTTAAATAGTTCTCAGCCACCTTTTGGTTCACTTAAGGGACCACCACAGCAGCTTACAATACTGCAGAAAACAATCGAAAGCAATACTAAACATGGTATACAAATTAATACAAGTAGTACCTGAGAACTATTGTCTTTACTTGTGTGCATTTCCACATCAAACATTATCTGTCCATCTTCTTGAGGAGAAGGGCTGAAAAAAAGCGATATCATCACTATGAAATGTTGCTGTGAAACTTGACAATAATAACAAATTGTGAATTAGGTAATAAATTGTGAATCTGCACCTTTGCAATAGCATCATTTTTGTGACTTTTATAGGAACAGAAAACAATTCTTGTGGGATAAATAATTTTTAAGCTAACAAATAGAGAATTCCCTGCTTTAAGGGAAGAAGTGAACTGATAGCTGTGAAATTACCTTCCCACAAAACTATATGGATGCCAGGAAACAAGAGCAGGAAATTAAAAGGAAGTTTCTTAGGTTTGTTTCAAGACACATGTAATGATACCAAGAATTTCAGAGATTAGTTGGTTGCTGTGTGTAGTGACTTTTGTAGGTAGGACAGCAAGGAAAGGTAAGAGCGACCTTTCATTTCAGTTTCACCCTGATCTGAAATTTAGCTCCTTTTACCTTTTCTTGCTATCCTACCTACAACAGTCACCACAGACAGCAAGCAACTAGTCTCTGAAATTCTTGGTCCCTTTGCATGTGTTCAGAACAGGTATGTTCGGAACATAATCCTCCAGATGCAAAGCCCTACTACAGTGGCCTCCTTAGTAAGAGAAACAAAGAGAAACTCTTTTTGGTACATGGATAAACACAAAGCTACACAAGAGGCTGACATGTATTAACAATATGCAGTTGCTGTGGAATGTCGGCTGGCTTTGTCATACGGGGTACGCTGGAGATATCAGACGACCAAGGAAAAAATGGCTAAATGTTAAATATCAGCACAGCAATATTATGTTCTAGTGAATCTGTTTGATAAATCCAATGAGATAGGAAATAATGGCACATCTGACACTGGAACAAATGACAGACTCCCATGATTTTGCATAATTCTCTAAGGGAGCCATATTGGTTTCTGTACAGGGCAACACATTAGGAGGAACTAAAATATCAAAGTAGGCAGCTTGAGTTTGAGAACAACTGCCCTAATTATATCTATACTAAGGGAATTTTAAAACTGCACTAACTATTTAGAGAACACTGAACATGCTTTAGGTCCTGTGAAAGTCAATGGGACACAATTTATTTGGATTGAACCCTATATGTTAGTGGCGAAATATTTATCCAGAAATAAACACAAATAAGATTTTTTAAAATTCCCATTTAGTTTAATGGGCGGCACTATGAGAAAAAGTAACTCCACAATAAATAATATGATAGAGCTTGAATTCTCACCTATCACAGTGGGAACTACCCCTCGAACTGCTCTGCCCAGATTCATGCTGAGCATCTAGAAGTATCTTTTCCATATCCCCATTGTGGATAGAAGATGAAGAAGGAACGTGCTCCAGACCCCCATTTTTTGCATTGCCGTTGTCATTGCCATTTCCGTTCATCTGCAACTCCACCCAGGAGCCTGTTGGACAGCCAGATATTTCATCAGAAAGAGCAAAACTAAAACCCAGCATGTTTATCACTTACTTGCAGAAATATGCAAACACACCAAATTTGATAGCCGCTGGAAAAAACATCCACAGACAGCAAAGAACATCACTCAATTTATCCATAAAGCAATTTTCTCAGACCTACTTCCTGAAAGCCAATTCACACATTATGAATGATCTACACTAAGGGCTCCTATGACTAGTCAATTTATGTTACTTATTGGAAAACAACAACAAGGGAAGATAAACCAACAGCTTCCGAGAGAAAGGCACACTGCAAATGCAGCGAAGCATAAGTTGAAATCTAGAGCCATCCACACTGGGGTACTTTTGAGAAGGATGCAACACAATTTCAGGCATCATTGAGTCCCTTGCCATTGGTGAGGGAAAACTGAACAAACAGGCTTGCCCAGCAGGGTGGTCTCAGGTGCTTTTAACTTCCTGTGACCTGGACAATGGATAAAAATAATGATCCTACAACTTATTTCCTCACCTGAACAAAGTGATCCATTATTGCAAGGGTATAGAAACTAAGTACTGTACTGTTTTGGTCTCCTGGCTTCATAATGGATAACAATAAGGTTCTGGTTAGATGGAATCAGTTGACAACTGTGTTATCGGTTACTATTTATGTTACATCTCCTTATAGTTCAATGCAAACACATTACAATAGTAATAATCTCCAACTTCATAATCTACAACAGCTATTCATAACATTCTAAGCAGAATTAAACCAAGGCACTAATTTAAGCAACCATTCTATATTCTTAGGTTGATTTTCTTTCCTATGTACAGGTATCCACTGATTCGGCATCCATTGTTTCAGTTATCCACACATGCCATGGATACTGGTATGCCTATTAAAAAGATAGGGGTGCATCAAACAAATCTTTTTTACCTGGTTGCAGCAAAACTGCTAATGTTCCCCAGTCTTTAAAAGGTGTCCCCAGTATCCACGGTTGGGTCCTGAACGGAACCCCAGTGGATGCCGGAGCATACCTGTATTGCCATGATTATCCAAGAATGAACTGGAACAGAGGTTCTCAAATTTTTTGATCTCCAAAACCCTTTACACTTCTAAAAGGAATCTTGGAGTGCTCCCCCCTGCAAATGCACAGAGTATTGGGGAGTCCAAGAGCCCCAGCTCTCAAGCAGAGTATGAAGCCCTATATCACATACCAGCAAAAAGTTGAACAGGAGGGGAAAGGGGAAGGAGAGCCATGCAAAGAGGTAGCAAGAGGGACAAATGAGCAAACCTGGCAGGGGGCAGATGATGGCTATTTATGGTATGCTCATATGCCTTTGAAGGGGTTCCAGGGAGCCCAGGGCTCCTAGGAGCACACCTTGAGAAACACGGATCTAGAGCAGCGATTCTCAACCAGTGGTATGCATACCACCAGTGGTACTTGATGTCCAGTGGTACGCACAGGGTTTCCAGGCCCCCACTGCCTGGCAGAAAGACCAGAAATGCAATGTAACTAGCAGCAGCAGGAGGCTTAGTTTGCCAAGCTCCAGTGTGCACTTTTCACACATTCAAAGAAGCTCTCCCATCTGTCCTAAGTCTCTTACCAGTGTTTGTCCTGTTGAATCTGGCCTCCCGATCCAGAAGTAACTGATGGTAACATCGTCAATTACTTCTGGTGTTGCGTTCAATAGGTAGACATCGCAAAGTGGTATGGCAGGGGACAAATGTGAGAAAAGCTGATCCTTTCAAATTATACCAGCAGCATATATAGACCATACACAAACTGATACAGATTGGTGTACTCTGTAGATATTCTACTCCAAAATATTTTCATAAAGACTGACCAAACCCAGAACTATGTGACTTGTCATCTAGGCTGGTTTTCATGAGCTGGAGCTATGGTTGGAAGGATGTTACAGTATGGTACGGATGGTGGTGATATGTGTAATATACTTGTTGTTTAGTTCTGAAAGTACTGGGGCTGTTTGAATGAAACCACAGCTGAATCATGTGTCTTTCTGCTGCATCGTCACACAAAAGGCATGATCCACACACATATCCATCCACGTGACAGCAGGATGGCATATCAGGGTGGAGCACATATGTGACGTACGCTTGTTTAGGCAGGCCTGCCTGGTTGTATTATCTGAACCAGTAATTTTTTATTGCAATATTGGGATGACTAGAAAAATAAAGCGACAGACTTTGGGCAAGATGACATAGTTTTGGCTTTTAGCCAGTAAGTTACAAGATTGTTTATGGAGGATCATTAAAGAAGAGCTCATGAATGAATCACTAGCTACTTCAGTTATGCAGACAGTTTATAAACCTACTTAGTGTTTTGGCATCTTGTTTCAGCAAACTTTCAGCTTGAAAAATCAAGACAAATGCTTTCTGTTTTCCAGAGTACTAATGTTTAGAGAAACCACACAATGGAAACATGATACCACAGTGAACAAGCTGAAGAATGTTATGTTAGCAATTTGATATACCAGCAACAAGCATTTCCCCCTTTGAGCACCAAAACATCTTTCTACAGCATCACAATTACGTCTGTCCACCAGTACATACAAGGCAGAAGGAATTGCAAAGCTGCCTTAACCTGAGAAGACCTTTGGTACCTAATTCAGTACAGTCTACACAGACTGGCCATGGTTTTAAGGAGGAGCTTCTCTCAGCACTACATGAAGACTCCAAGCATTGAAGTTGGAACCATCTACACGCAAAGAAAATGCTCTACCACAAGAGCTACAGTCCTTTTCAATGGCCAAGAACATAATAACTGACATACTCTGTTAATGTGTTCCATCAGTTTTGTCTTCAGCGTGAGAAATGCAAATTTAATTTTCAAAGATGCAACACAGCACATGCTTTTCTATTTTTTATGTGTAATAAAGTTAATTTAAAATTATACAATTAATCACAAAGATGTTTAGGGCTGTACACAAAGTCCATTCAGAAAGTCCTATCAACAACATAGGCACCAACAGTTTGTTGAAACGTTTTCATTTAAAATGACACACACATAAGACAGATCTGCACAACTAGTGACCCATTCTGATAAAGGAAAGAAAAGGCTGCACTGGACAAGCTAACAGACCCCAGCTATAGTACACATCAGTAATATTGACTCAGCTACTGAATAAACTCATTCTCAGCTCCTTGCTGTAGCTCCTTGCTGTAGCTCCTGTAGCTCTCCCCTTGCTGTTCAAGGTAGACAGCAACTAAACAAACTCATGCCAGTCAAAACAAATCAATTTACACTTTTCTCATTCCATAGCACCTCACGGATATAGCATTTGTCCAATCTTTGTTTTGCCATCAGCTGTTATACAGCTTTCCTTCACA
Organism: Lerista edwardsae; assembly: GCA_029204185.1. Taxonomy (NCBI): domain Eukaryota; kingdom Metazoa; phylum Chordata; class Lepidosauria; order Squamata; family Scincidae; genus Lerista; species Lerista edwardsae. Next base: position 2,079,162 of record JAJKFI010000062.1, on the reverse strand, counting down.
AAGACCCATTCCTGTCTGCCCCAATACTACAGCCATTGCTTTCTCATTCCTAAAGACCCAACTATCTTCCACCATTTCATCAGTTCCAACCATAGCCCTCTCCAGTCCAGTCACGTCTGCACAGTTATGGCTGCAGGACAAGAGGGGAGTTTAAGAGGCTACAACACACCTCTGAGGCTACAGGTCCAAAGATCTCAAACAACTCCAACACGGCCGCCTTAATTTTATGGTTTTTAATCTAGCCAACATCTACCTTACAACGGCAGCTCATCTTTCTAGAATCTGGAAATGGGAAGCAGCAGTAACCCACAGCAGGACAAACACCAAAACATGAGAGGCACTTATCTCCCCTTTTTTGGCATAGAAAACCAAGTGACGTACACTTAATGTCAGATGACTGTATTATAAATGATTACAAACACACACACATACATACACAGCAGTCAATAAGATAATACACATCTGCACAATCAAATTTTTAAGTACTCCATTAGGGTTTGCTTCCTTTTTTCCCCTCCACTATACCTGCTATACAGGCATGCCCTAGTATCCACTGGGGTTCTGTTTCGGACCCCACCGTGGATACTGATAACGTCTTTTTAAAGACAGTGGCTTTGCTGCAACAAGTTTTTTTTTTAAGATTTGTTTACTGTTCCCCTTGCTTTTTAATCCGTGTCCCAGTATCCATGGTGTCCGTGGATAACTGAAACGGTGGATGCTGGATCAGCGGATACCGGGGCACGCCTGTACATCATCTCATGGACTGCTTTTCGGAGCATGAACTCAACCCAACCAATTTTAGATCAACCAATGGTGTGGATTTGAAAGCTTTTTTAAAAAAAACAAAACAAAAACAAAAACAAAAAAACAAACTCTTCTTCAGCATTAAAACACTGTACAATGTTTGCTTTGGACAACAGACTCGTAGGTGGGAGGATAGTTAATAATACTAATACTACTATTAATAAAACCACGACAACGTCGTTTTTCCAAAGTGAAAAAAAAATTAATTAAAATGACAATGAGATTTTTAAAAAGTTTTCTTCCATCGCCTAAGGCACCCTCAACACACACCAAGCCCACCTTTTTTGGGGGGGGTTTCTCCCTCAACTCCCCCCTTTTTTGCAAGGCCTTCCCCATCCCCTCTTAAGTCTCCCCCCCCCAGCATTCTCCCCTCCCCCGCCTCTCCTAAACCAAGTCAAGCCTCCGCCGCCACCCATTGGCCAATGGCCTCTCGCGCGGCGCGCCTCGCAGCCAATCAGATGGCAGCGGTGGGGAGGGGCGGGTTCTCCGCCACTTGAGGGGAAACCAAGTCCGCCCGCTTGCATTGAGACGGCGTCTCGAAGGGCCTGTCACAGGGAAGGGGGAGGGGGCGAGAGGCACTCACTGTTCAGGCCCGGCTCGGCGGGCGTCCCCTCAGGCGGCGGGTTGTTGTTGTTGTTGTGGCGGTGCTGAGGCGACTCCTGAGGGGAGGACATGGTGCCGGTCTCGAGCGCGGAGCCTCCGTCCCGGGAGGCGGCGGCGGCAGCAGTGGCGGGCAGGAGGCGGCGGACGACAACAAAAACAACACAAGAGTGTGGGCTGCGCGAAAAGCGCCAGCGGCCCCACCTCCCCGGCCTCAGTGCGCAGGCGCCGGGAGGGGCACGCCCACTCGCCGGCACGTAGGCACCACCCCCGCAGCCCCGCCTCGGATTCTTCCTGCCTGACGTTTCTCACGTCCGCGCCTCGGATGAGGGGGGAAAAAAAGGGGTGCGGTCGCTGAGGAGCGAGTGCGCATGCCCGTGTCTCCTCCCGCTGAGGTGGCTGACCGCGCTCTGCGCAAGCGCGCGGGGTGGGGGGAAGGCAAACCAGAGCCGTTCTCTCCTTACTGCGCACGCGCTAGAAGCGAAAGGTGCTTCTCTTGCTGTCTTGGCAGCGCCCCGATCAACCCGCTCCTCCAATCCTCGACGATGGGCGTGGGTTACTGCACGGGCGTTGTCCCTCGCAGGCGTGAAGATCCTGTGAAGGGCGTGGCATGCGGTGGGCGTGCCGTGTGCATGAGTGCTCGGCCTCGAAGGTGTGAAGAAGAGGACCTCTGAGCACGTGCAGAGAGCATTTTTTCATAAATAGCATACTGGGGAGGTGGGCGAAAATCATAGAGCGTCAGTGTCTCATTAGCATCTAATTCTAAGAAACAGAAGCTGAGCATTATTTTCCCTTACCCTCTTTTTCTTGTCCTTTTGCTTCTCTTTTGCACACAAATGCAAACGAACACGTCAGCTGCAAAGGAAGCTCTTGTTTTTATTTCATTTCTTAAACGTTTTCTCTCCAATGCTCACATAATAGGCCCTCTGTACAGTGCAAGTGACTACATCAGGTGTCTCTCCGCACTTCAGCCCAGGGACCCCATGATTTTATCAGGCCCTCAGCATCTCTTTTACTTTTGTCTGAGCATTTGCTAACATGTGACACTTTAAACCATTATATATTATTTCTCAGTTTAAGCAGGGCATTGTTTCTTTGTGACTGTCACATTTCTCTTTTGTTTTAAAGCAAATCATGTCTATAACAAAAAAGATCCAAGTAAAACTTGGATGAGGCTTAACCAAAGGAGACTTACTTCTGAGTAGCCATGCACTGCTGGGTAAGAGATCATCCTAATAAAGGCACTGCCCCAATATGCAGTTATCAACTGATACCGTGGATCCTGGGAAGTCTATTAAAAAGATAGGGGGACATTAAATAAATCACTTTTTTTAATCTTGCTGCAGCAAAAGCACTGATGTTCCCCTATCTTTAAAAAGGCGTCCCCAGTTTCAGGTATCCACGTTGGGGTCCGGAACACAACCCCAGCGGCAAGGCATGCCTATATACAAGTGCTATGAAAAAAGGATGGCAGCCACCCATTTTTTCCACTATGGGGCAGTCACAACTACTAACCAGCTCCATAAGGAGCATTATTACAGCCCTGCCCAAGTTTCAGTACCCAATATAATCCTTAGAAGCATTGTTATTTTGAATTCTGTAGACAGAACAATTACTACTATATGCACTTGAATATGCTTCTGCATCATGTGTCTATACACACAGACACATGCCTTTCTCAACTAATATAGTAATAAACAGATCCTGCATTGCTGAAAACCAATTTCCAAAGGAGTAGCTGATTTATTGCACTTGATAAAACTGGTTAAGTAGGTTAGTGAAAATAGACTTGCAATTACCCACTCTCCCATGGCAACAATTTCTTCCAGCATAATAAGAGCCTTGCCAGAGTCTTCACTCCAAAGCAGTTGTAAATTGCTTACAAGGCAGAATTAAAGGCACACTCAGAAACTGACAGTGTAAACACACTCAGTATGGATGTTACAATGAACACACACAGGCCTGGACAGCTGTTCAATGTACAGTTCAATGTATGACTGTCTTCATGCCCCTTTAATAATAAAAATGTACATAGGGATTAGATCTTGGCTTAGACAAGGCTTTCCAGCACTGACCAAAAATCATTTTGCAATCATTCCAAATAATTTGGGCAAGCTGTTACACACAGCAATGACAACACATCTACATTGTTTGGTCTGTCAGTTGAATATTATACAGCTGTCGATGGTCCACAACTCGCTTGTCGTATTGCGCCTGTCTGTCCAGTGATAACACTGCTCCGTCGGTTGTCGTGGTTACCAGTTCATCATACGAATCTTTAAGGCACAGTCAACAGTGCTTTCTATTAAAACCCACACTGTCATGTTGCTGTTAAGTTCAGGGGTTTCAGATCTGCGTGCACAGTAGTTTTGACTGTGGTGCAAGCCTAAAAATAACAGCAAGAGGTTCTGCAGGATGGGCAGAGTTGCTGTGCGCAAAAACCATCTGCTTGAAAAACCCCTCCCTCCCACCCTGACCACTATTTTTTAGGCTGTGTTTGGCTTTGCAACCCAGAAGTAAGTGGCTGGTGACGTCATCACTCTTTATTTCTGGGTTCCAGCGCAGGGGAAGTTTACAGTGCCATTGCAGTTGGTCACTAAAATCAGGAGGCTACCTGTTTAAGGGTACAATCCTAACCTGGAGTTAGGCCAGCAAAGTTTGGTTGGCACCGTAAAGCATATTTGGACCACTCTCTGAGTCAGGCCAGCACACAGATATGCACCATCCTCCCCGACTCCGAGAGTGATCCAAACATGCTTTATGGTGTCCTTTGTGCCAGCCAAACTTTGCAGGCTTAGTTGGGCTGGCCTAACCCCAGGTTAGGATTGCGCTCAAAGTGGGGTAGTCACCTTAGGTATCTGGCCTAAATTATTGCAAACTGATATGTCCCAATAGAACAGCAGGCTGCAGACCCTGGCCCACAGGCTGGATCCGGCATTCATCTGCTCCATCCCCCAGATGAACGGTGCTTACCGTTCCAACAGGGAACCTCAGTAAAGCCCCTACTACAGCCCCCAAGAGTCGCTGCAGCTGTCTGGAACTCCAGGGGCACAGCCTGCTGGGTGGCAGAATTTGGAAGCGGCTGGCTGTGGCTACTTGTGAGCGCAATCCTAAACTGGAGTTAGGCCAGCACAAGCTAAGCCAGCAAAGTTTGGCCAGCACAAGGGCCACTGTAAAGCGCGTTTGGACCACTCTCTGAGTCAGGGAGGATGGCGCACGTCTGTGTGCTGGCCTCTCTGACTCTGAGTGGTCCAAACATACTTTATGGTATCCCTTGTGCTGGCTAAACTTTGCTGGCCTAACTCGGTTTCGGATTGAACCCTGTGGATGCAGCAATCTCCGCTTTGCTGCATTGGTCTCCAAAGAGCTGCTTCTCATCCTCTGGCAATCCAAGAGACTGTGGAAATAACCACACAAATCAAAACAGCTCAGAAAGGGTTTAGAACACTGAGCAGCAGTCTGGGAATATCTTTAGATGGACCTGCAGAGGTGAGGAACTAGCCATGCAGAGAAGCAGCTTTTCTGGAGGCCAGGATTCTCAGTTGAAACCCATACATCATGCCCAAAACAGGACTAAACGACAACTGGAGGAAAGCAACATGTCTTACATAAATCTATCAACATGTACACATGCTGTTTTCTGGACGCCAAGCACTTTTTGATCACGGTGACTTTCATGTATTATCTTTTAATGGCAAAGAACTTTTGAAGAGTCAAAAATAAAAAGGAACACTCAAAAGGCAAAACTACATTTCCATTCAAGTTACCAGTAGCAACAAAAAATACATAAAATAACGGGGTACTCTAGAATGCACGGTAAATTTTTTTTATCTATTTAAAATCATTTTTATATTAAATTTTGTGTGACGCACAGTTTAAACAACGAGAGATTTCCATGACTTTTTAAAAACTGAAAAGAAAAGAAGCACACAGTTGTAAGAGTCAGGGACACTAAACAAGGTTTTCATTAAATGAAATTAGAACAAAGAGGGTTAACACCGGAAAAATATAGTTAGTCCCATGAAAAACTTAATTGTCATCTACAAGTTCACCCCCGTTCATTCTGACACAAGTTCTGTTAACAGCAAGGAGGAGGAAGAGGAGGGAAAGTTACAGTTCTAATATGATACTGATTAATGTTCAGAGGTTTGTTCAAATAGAAATAGTTGATAAAATACTGAATCGAAATTTGTTTGAACATTTTCATATAGGAGTTAAGAAAACAAACTCCCTTCTCCCTCTCCTCACGGAAACAAATAATACTGGTTGACGTCATTACCAAAATGTGTATTATCATGCATCTAAAGTAAAAAAAAATTCTAAAGAGGTAGATTAAAAAGAAAAAAAAAAACAGATTCACCATTCTTTGTCACTTTTATTTCAGTAGACCTTTTCCCCTTATTTTTTTTTTGTTTCTTTTTTCCCCATTTTTAACGCCAGACACGGCAAGGAGTGATTACAGTCAATGGTTTATTAAAACATTTTGTTCTTTGCAACGCAGGCCCTCCCCCTAATACCACTGACCCCATTTTGTGTGCTTTTCGAGTTTGTTTGTTTTCTGTATACACCACCACCGGGGCCGGAGAGAGGAGGAAAAGGACCGGGAGGTTTAAAAGGGGAGAACGGGGGATCCAGGAGGAATGCGACAAGCCACAGCAAGAATGAGCTGTTTCAGAATTATTATTTTTTTAAAAAAGGGGCTGGGTGCAAATCAAACAGTTATGCAGGTTTACATGATTCAATTCCACAGCCTGACTCGAAGGCATTTTCCCCTGGGGCAGACGGCATCACAAATGGAAGGCGTTAAAAACTGGAGGAACCAAACGTTCGATGCGGTCCAAACCTCTAGTCCATTAGGCAAGATGGTGCAAATAGTCAGTTGAACTTTTCTTTTTTTTAAAAAAGTGCCCTACCCTCACCTAAATGGCTAGCACACATGGAGAACTCCCAGGCGGAGTGGGAGACCACTCATGTAGCTATCTATAAAAGTGTTTTGTCAATATGGCACATTTTTAAACACTGGGGTGAAAAAAAGAAGTGCACCACAATGACCCCCCACACATACACACACTCCCCGGTTTTCTCTCCTCTATTGGTTTACGGGTACAAATGCTAGATTCATCTAATCTGAACTATGCAAGGAGGACCTCTAGCTCTAATTGACTTTGTCTTGAAATATATACAAGTTGTTTGTAGTGGCTACAGCAATGATGTTCTCCTTAGGGTGCCAGGCCGTGTGGAGAATCTTCTTGTTGAAATCGAGGCTGTCCACGCTGATTTCATCCTTCTTCCGTTTGCCACTTGCACAAACTTTGCGGGGTTTCAAAACCGTACGGGGCTTATTGTTTTCCCGAGATGCTTCTAAAGTGATGTCTCGTTTTGTGTTCCTGTCGAACATTCTAAAGAAGTTGTTGTAGGAGCCAGTCATCACAACACTACACGAGAGAGAGAGAGAGAGAGAGAGAGAGAGAGAGAGAGAGAGCGAGAGAGAGCACAACATTAAGAACTTAAGGGCAGCCATGTTGGATATTGCGCCAAGGGCCAATCCCCTTTTCAAACCATCCAAGATGGAAGCCATCTCAATGAGTTACTGGAGGCATTTTTGCTGTAACGCCTTCCAGATTCTCCTTCCATATCCCAGAAAATTCAGTATTTTATTTGCAGGGATGGGGAGCTATCTACCACTGAAAATAAAATTAACTTAAAAATTAAAAAAAAATCACAGGGAAAAATGTTATTTTTTTTTTTCAAAGAGATATACACAGTTGGGGAAGAACTAATTTAATAAGTCTAGCTTGTATAATTGTGTGGAAATTACATTTCGAGTATCAATACGTGTAGTTTGAAGATATTCTCTGATTCCAGGTTGCTTGTCCTTACAGAGATTGTCAAGGGATATTTTATATCAGCTTCCCCCCTTCCCCTGCACTAGGAAACACACTGTACTTTCATCAGCCTGGCAACATATGCTGTTCCATTCCTCACAAAGAGGTCATTTTTAACGTACTCTTGCATGGGAAAGTTAGGGAACAGCTGACATACAGGTGGGGCCTTTTTATCCGCACAGGTTCCATTCCCGAACCCTTGTGAATAAACAAAATCTGTGGGTAATTAAGCCCACAACCCTCTTCTTAACCTGACTGGAGGGCTTTCTGAGGCTCTAGTGGGCCTCAGAATGGCTGTTTTGGCAAAAGGGAAAAAAAAGGTTACTTCTGGTTTTCACTGAAGTAGGTTTTTTTTTATTTTTTGGCTGAAACTGCCATTTTGAGGCATGCCAAAGCTGTGAGCGGGTGCGTGCGGCCTTCACTTGGTGGGCCTCACAGGAGCCTCTGGAAAGAACCAGAGCACAGCTTTGGTTGCCTTCAGCAGCTTCGAGTTGGGTCTAATCCGGCTCAACACAGATAAAAAGGTAAAGGTTTCCCCATGACCGAATGGTCTAGTCGTGACCGACTGTAGGGGGCGGTGCTCATCTCCGTTTCAAAGCCTGTAGAGCTGGCATTTTTGTCCGATCATGTGGCCAGCATGACTCTATGCCGTAGCGCATGGAACGCCATTAGCTTCCCACCGAAGTGGTCCCTATTTATCTACTTACATTTTAGGTGCTTTCGAACTGCTAGGTTGGCAGGAGCTGGGACAAGCGACGGGAGCTCACTCCGTCACGCAGTCTCGAACTCCCAACCTTGCGGTCGAAAGCCCAGCAACAGAGGATTAACTCGCTGCGCCACCACGTCCCTACACAGATACGGGGGAGATAAACTCATTTTTCTTCTAAACGATGCCCCCCCCGAGGTCATTGAGAAAGTGGCAAAATCCCTTCTCCAAGCTGAGCAGAAGTTTCGGGCTCGAACCAGCCCGATGTAAACCGTCGGTGTCTGTGAGTTTTCTGTAAACTCACGGTGTATTTGTGTATAAATAACGATGATCCCAAACAGGGAGCAATGGGCTGTGGGTAATGTAATGTGTATGCCAATAAAGGTCTCGTAATCGTACGGGGGACCCATGCTGAGCTCAATCCACAGACGTAAAATCAGGCTTAACCTGTACTTCTTTGTTCAGGGTGCAATCCTAACATGGAGTCAACAGCACCTTACAAAACTAACATCTCCTACAAAAATACATTGAACTAATTTGTGCTTCCTGTAACTAAGTTGAAGCGTGTGACTATTTCGATTACACATATGACCCTTCCTTCCACTTCCTCTGCCGTTTACCTTGTGCCCATCTTAGACTGCAAGCTCCTGAGGGCAGGGGCTTGGCCCTTCACTCTGTGCAAGGTGCCAAGGCCCATACGGAAAAAAAAAATCACTCAATGATTAAAAATCAACAACCGACAACGATGGACAATCGAAAGTTTTTGCCATGCCAACAACACCCCCCCCCTCCCAATTGACATGTTATAAAAGCTTCCTTTGCAACACGTTTTGGGACCTGAAGTTCTATGGAGGAGGTCAAGCATTGCACTGGAGGCGTCCCATGACAAGGATTATTTCTAGGACTCCGTGACTCCTGCGCCTTGCATGGTATTTTGTTTCCAGGAAATAAATTCCCGTCGTGCTGGGAACAGTGACAAGCCCTCCAATTATAACGAAAGCAAAAGACAGCTGTCAATAAAAAATGATTAGATTTAAGAGTAATCTAACTCAAAGATTCAATGCTCTCCTTCCTCCTGTAGCTCTCAGGCATGACATCGCCAGTGTTTCCAGGGGATTTTCACACTTCCAAGAGCCACAGTGGGGCAACTTTACTCCTGGGAGAACTCAAATGCTTCAGAAGCTACACGGGCTGTTCACTCATGGTAGGGATGAATGTTCCAGGAAGGTGAGATTCTTCAGTTTCATTGGGCCAGTTCTAACATGCAGGCATAGCATTTGATCATGCTTCCTGGGTGGTATCTCTGCAAGGCCTTGGGGCTAATCCCATGCCTGGATCCTGTCCCATGTGAAAATGCCTCCATATATGAGAAGGCAGCATGTCTAATGCCAGCCCAAGAGACTCCAGAATCTGAGGGGGCACAACAAATATTAACTATTAACATGATTGAAACTATTAACATGATTGAAATTATGCATGGGAGGGATAGCGTCGATAGACAGATGTTCTTTTCCCTCTCTCACAACACCAGAACCAGGGGACGTCGGCTGAAACTGACTGTTGGGAGAGGGAGAACAGATAAAAGGAAATACTTTTTTACCTAGCGGGTAATTAACCTATGGAACTCCTTGCCACAGGAGGTGGTGATGGCATCTGGCTTAGATGCCTTTAAAAAGGGAACTGGACAGATTTCTGGAGGAAAAGTCCATCGTGGGCTATAGGCCATGCTGGGTTGTGCAACCTCCTTATGTTAGAGGTAGGCTACTTCAGAATGCCAGGTGCAAAGGAGTGGCAACAGGATGCAGGCATCTTGTTGTCTCGTGTGCTCCCTGAGGCACTTGGTGGGCCACTGTGAGATACAGGAAGCTGGACTAGATGGGCCTTTGGCCTGATCCAGCAGGGCTCTTCTTATGTTCTTAACTACCTATCTGCTGGCATGATGGCTACCTCCATCTCTCTGCTCCCTGGTTTTTAAAAGGGAAGAGTGACAGAGGATAGGAGAGTGGTGGGCTAGAGCAACTGACAGTCTGGCCCACCACTCTACTTTTCTCTTCTGCACTTCCTTATTGAATCCAAGGGCAGGAAGAAGAGGAGTGGTGAAGGTAGGTAAGCAGAATCAATGACTACTGTTGGCATAGTTGTAGTGGCTGCATGAGCCCCAAAGTGCAAATCAGAAAAAGAACGTTGTGGGGTTTTTTTCCCCCAGAAGACTCCCAATGAGCTGGTTTCAGTATAAAATCAAAAATGGATGTGTTTCTAATTTGCTCCATCACAACAACACAAGCTCCAACCACCTGCCAAAATCAAAACATGACGAGGAAAAATAGGCTTAAACATACCCATCTGTTCCATTCCAACAGCACTCAAATTTGTCAAAAATGCAGTCATTTTCATACAGTGAACAAAGTTTACTTCTGAGGTATTCGTGCACCTGAGGAGGGGAGAGAAAGGAACAACACACAATACGAATTAAGAAGAAATACAAAGAGAACCACTCAATCAGTCCCACAATCACAATTACCCTGGTCAACTCCTTCTTGAGTCCTACATATAGTGATTGATTAGATGCCCCAGCACAGAAGAGGAATCTATCAGAGAAGCCACCATGGAGTAGCATTTCAATTTATTACTCACTTTTTCTCTTATAAGTCTCAAAAGCACTTGATTTGCATAAAAATCATTTGCATAAATTTACACAAACTGCCTACAGCCTATGCCAGTGGCCTCTGAGTTCTGGCTTGCGGGCTGAATCCAGTTTGCCAAATATCCATTCGGGGCACGGCAGTGATGAAGCTTCTCTACTTCCGGAGGGCTCCCCTAAGCCTCAGAATGCCTTAAAAGGGCAAAACCCAGAAAAAGCGTGCATTTTTTTCCCCCCAGCTCTAACGGCCACTCTGATGTGTAAGCTGGGAACCACATGGTTGGGAACTGCAGACTTAGAAAAATGACACAAAGCTTACACATCATCTGTGCACACTGGTGATCACATCATCGCCAGTTACTTCTGGGTTAGGAGGCCCGCAGCAGAACTTCTAACAGCAGTAAGAGGTTGAAGGCAGGTGGGCTTTTCAAAGCATGCAAAAACTGTGCTCTGACTGTTGTGTGAAGTTCCGGTCTTGCTTCTAGTCTGCAACACTCATGGAGAGTGCCCCTGCACCACCTCAGTGCATCACATCACAGTCTGGGAACCCCTGCTCTACGTGGATACTTGAAAATATTAATACCAAGCAAAGTTTTTTTTTTTAATGTGATTGGGTTAACTGGTTCAGACATTCCTAGATCATGATGCCACAAACGGAAGCTGTAGGACTGCAATCCCAAGCTCACTCACCAGGAAGTAAACCCTTTTGAAACTGGCAAATTGCACTTCTTACGTCAAGGCTGAGGTCTAAAGGGCTTTGTGCACATGCTCAAGACACCTCTACATGGCCAAGGAGCACCTGCCAAATCCCTGGCAATGGTAGAGCCTCAGAGCTTAATCCAATGCCGCTCGGGAGAATGCCCAGTCCAGGACTGGCATCTGCCGATAAACAGACTTGCCAGGTGTCCCTTATTATAAGGGGCTTCCCATATTTACGATTTAAAAATCGTGTCCCGTATCAATGTTGACTTTAAAAAAATCGCACTCTACAATTCTGCTGCTGATGCTGCTGCCTCGCCACGGCTAACTGCATAATTTTCATATTATTTCTGGCAACCATGGAGTGGTTTGATAGAAAGCAGTATCACGATACCTGTGTGTCCCTTATGGTCATTTTGAAAACCTGACAAGTCTGGTGATAAAAAAAGGCTGTGGCGGACAAAATCTCCAGAGCACAAGCAGCATGTTGACTCTTTAATTGTCTCCTAAGACAGTGCGTGCAGCTATAATATGGATTATGTATCATAATGAGGATCTGCAATTAAAGTTTACCGCTACAGTGTGCTCTCTTTATCTGGAGGGGTTTGCTTTCAGACCCTCCCCCCACCCACGGATAAAGAACTCCATGGATGCTATGGTCCACCTCCAATTACTTAACCTCCAGAGGACTCTCCTGGGTCATGCTGGGCCGGCAACCCACTCCATTGGCCTCTGGGCCCACTCTACTGGCCGTGGCCTCCGAGTGGCCCACAGAAGCCCCTGGAAGCCACTTCCAAATCAAACCGGAAGTTGTCTCCCAAAACCAGAGGTGGCTTCCAGAGGCTTCTGTGGGCCACTTGGAGGCCCATAGAGTGGTTTGCTGGCACGGCATGATCCAGGTGAGACTTCCAGAGGCTCCAGGTGTGTAACTGTGGGAACCCTCCAGAGGCATTCATGTAGACCCTCTATACCCATGGATACATTTCAGAAACTCATGGGTATGGAGGTTCCACTGATGATTTGTGGGATTGTCTGAACGAGCCCATTGTGGTTCCGAAGCAAAACCAGAGATTGAACATTTCCATGACATACCTGGTATGTTTCCACAGGTCTGTTCTCCATGTTTAAATCCCAGATTTTCACAGACAAATAATCTCTAGTCATCATATATCGACCACTATGGCTAAATTTGACATCCGATATGGAGGAGATGATTTCAGAGAAAAACGACCGGTTACTAGGGTCCTCGGGCTCTTCAAACACTGCAAGGAAGAGACAGGGAAGCTTCTTGGCCAGTTGAACCTCACCCAGACACAGGTTTTGATCTCATGGAGGGTTAACACAAAGCAACTTCAGCTGCAATATGAATACTAGGAAGCAGAAACTGTTACGGATAGATGATCCCTTATCCGGACATTCAAAATCCAGATTATTCCAAATCCAGACATTTTTATCCAAAACTTTTTTTCAGAAAAACTTGCTGCAGTGTGAACACTAGTAGGTCTTGTGCTCATCCCCACATATAGGCTGTAAGTTCCAAACTCTGCTCTGTGGCGTGTGCCGTTGTTGAAAAATGTCCAAGAGGCCAGCAGACACCCAAATAGGTCACGGTTAAAAGAGCAAGACAGACCACTTCTCATATTTGTGCAATTATTCAGAAATCCAGAAAAAATCCTCAATCCAGACACCTTCCTATCCCAAGCAATCCGGATAAGGGATACTCAACCTGTATGAGGTTTTACATATATTGCCCTGAGAAGATCTGGCAACCAGCATTCTCAAAAGGCTGAGGTGGATGACCGCCCCCCCCCTTAAAGAACATATGATTCCCAGGACTAAAGTACCCCCCCACACACACACAAACCAAATTTTGCACCCAAGACAAATAAGAATCTGTATCAAAATAAGCAGTGGAGTAACTTTGCACCATTCCTCTCATTTTGCGTAACTGCTGAATTTTTGCAATCCAATCCAAAAAAATTGCTTTTGATTTATAAGCTACCTTGAGGCCTTTTATGGGCAAAACCCAAGAAGAAGGCATCATGCCTAAATTAAACTGAATGTGTTTATTCTGAAGTTCTAGAGCTGTTGGAAGCTGACACAGTGCATGACTTCGACGTCACGCACAGCTAGAAGGTGTGCTGGGTGACCCTGGACTAGTTTCTCCTGTTTAGCCTTCGTTTTAGGGCTGCTTTGTGGATAGAACAGAAGTGGAAGGAACTCTGCTCCAAACTCCATGGAGGAAGAGCAGGAAAAAAAATGCCATAAATAAAACGAAACATAATGTTGCTACTCATAAAGGAAAGGGAACACCCTATGCAGGAAACTGAAGCCTCACCCTTCTGAGTTCTGGAAATCTGACTCAGTAGCCTTCAGGCTTCTTTTAACAAGCAGTGCAGACACGATGTCAAGCAAATCTTGCTTGACACAGTGTTAGCACTGTGTCGACATGAGGGCCAGAAACTTGATTTTTAAAAGTTAAACGCTTAAATCCCCAGGAGACTGACGGCACAATCCTAACCTGGAGTTAGGCTGGTACAGTTAGGCCGGCAAAGTTTGGCTGGCACAAGGGCCCTGTAAAGTAAGTTTGGACCACTCTTGGAGTTAGAGAGGCCAGCACACGGGCATGCACCATCCTCCCTGACTCTGAGAGTGGTCCAAACACGCTTTACGTTGGCCCGTGTGCTGGCCAAACTTTGCTGGCCTAACTCCAGGTTAGGATTGTGCTCCAAGTTGTTCAGCAAATACCATATTTGGCCCTTTTCCTGCACTTTTTAGGAACTGCAGCATTCAGCATAAATGTCTCAGTGCAAGAACTTCTCATACTTTTGCCTTCAGATTGTGACACAGTATAAATCTATGGCTCTCGCCTGTAATGTGATAAGCCATATAACATGTTCCAGTTGTGCGCTGCCTTGCCACACTGAGTGGCAATAATTCAGCCACTGGTATTTTTTGGAAGGGTGATGACACATCTTGGTAGGGGTGGGGGTTAGAGCCCACGTCTTGATTTCCCCTTGATTTGCTTGAGAGGAAAAAAACACACACGTGGTGTGGTACTCACATTTTGAATGCCTGTCACAGAGAGCAGATGCCCGCATGTCACAGAGACGGATTGTTCCTTTGCTACTACTGTATACAAACGTGTTACAGCTGTTTGGATGGAATTCTGCTGCCGTGATCACCTCCGTCAGTTCTTCCATGTTGGCAGGCTTAATATCTACAATATCTAGAGATTTTTGACGTTAAGGAATCAGCTCAGAACATTGCACAGCACTTTTTGGTTTTTGCACTCTAATCCGCCCAGGACTTCTGAGAGGAATTTATCAGGGGGTACAAAGTTTCTTTTGGGTCCCTTTCCTTCTCCAATGGATTATAATCTCCATATAAAGATTATGATATATAAAACCACCTAAGATGGCACAAAATGTTAATGCTAATCTTCACACAATACAGACATGCCCCAGAATCTACTGATTTGGTATCTACGATTTCAGTTATCCATGGATATTGGGATGCCTATTAAAAAGATAAAAAGGTAAAGGTTTCCCCACAACCGAATGGTCTAGTCGTGACCGACTGTAGGGGGCGGTGCTCATCTCCATTTCTAAGCCTGTAGAGCCAGCGTTTGTCCGAGGACAAGCTTCCGTGGTCATGTGGCCAGCACGCACTAAACGCCGTTACCTTCCCACCAAAGTGGTACCTATCTACTTGCATTTTTAGGTGCTTTTGTACTGCTAGGTTGGCAGGAGCTGGGACAAGCAATGGGAGCTCACTCCGTTGCGCAGTCTTGAACTCTCAACCTTCTGGTCAGAAAGCCCAGCAGCAGCAGTTTAAAAAGATAGGGGAACATTAAACAAATCAGTTTTTTTTTACCTTGTAGCAACAAAACCACTGATGTTCCCCTATCTTTAAAAAGGTGTCCCCAGTATCCACAGTTTCAGGTATCCACGGGGAAGTCTGGAACTAAACTCCCCAGAGGAGACCAGGGCATGCCTGCATATGCAAACATTTTATGAGATCCCAGGAAATTTGGACCAGATGAGACACCATAAGAGGCAGTTTCTCATGGAGTGATGCCCCCTCCATCAGACCGACTAGGATTGCTATTCAGCTCCTATCATCCCAGGACTGCATCCTTCCACCTATGAAACATCATCATGACAAAGAATGACAAAGGGGTCCGCTTTAGACCCCTGCTTCCTTCGTTTTTATTTGTTTTTCCATTTGTTTGTATACCTACATTTTTAAATTCCAGACTTTCTTGAGAGCTTTGGCAGAAAGGCAGCAGATTCATCAGTCAGTAAACACAAATAAAAACATAAAACTGCCAACGCAAACGCACTCGCACGCTAGCAGTTTTCTGTCTTACCAACGCTTTTACTTCTGCAAGGTTAGTAAACAAGCACAAGAAGGCAGAGAAAGGGAAATACACACATAAGGGGAATAAGGAAATCATGGATCCCTAGAGTTGCGTTGAATGAGATGGTTTTTGGCAGGAAAAAAGGATACTAAAACTTCTATCTGTGATTTCGAGATGCCACAAATTGATCCGCAAGTCGTCTGCAGACAGGTACGTTTCATAATCGCTATTGATGGAGATAGAGTTGATGTGGTACGTGTGGGCGTTGGCAAATATCCTTCGCGGACTGGCTTCCACCATGAGATCCATGGGCCTGAATACTGGCACCTGCAAGGCACAGGAAGGAAAAACATGGAGATTCATGAGCAGCTGTGCAGAAAGACAAGAACCAGTGTAGCCTTCTGCATCCACCAGGCCAAGAGACGGGAAATCAGCAGACAAATGCATGACAGGAGGCAGAGGCTCAACAGGAACCTTTTGGAGATGCTCTAGAGAGGATTTTCCTGCTTTAAACAGGGAGTTTAAACTAGATGATCTTGACGGCTTTCTCCACCTCTTATGATTCTACGAAAAGAACAGCACCGGCCTGCCTGTTCCAGCCAGTTTCGGATTGGGCTGCCCAAATGGGGACACAATCTATCATTGAGTACTTGCAGGTTCTCATGTAGCACCAAAACCATGGCTTGCTCCAGCTATGACTCTGAACAGAAGCCATGCTTTGAGCTTCCAAATGTAGAGACAACCCGTGATTTAGAGCTACTTCCCAGCTGTGCTGAGGGACTTGCAGTGGGACCAAGCAACTGTCCTAGCTCTGGTTTGGCAATCCAGACATCATAGCGAACCACTGCTAGACTGAACCGCCATTTGCAAGCTGGTTCCAATCCATGGTGTCAGGTTTCATTTTGTTTGCCAAGCTTAAACGATAACTCGTCATTTTGGATGCTATGAGAACACCCAATTCGACTTCCCTCACCACGGTTTGGTGCAACGCCTCAGACAGCAGGAGGGAACATGTTACACCCAGTAGTGTCATCTGGCAACGAGCTGCCGGAACGCTAGGCGGGACTTACCGCTTGATTGACAGGCTGTCCATGACGTGTCGCCGCCTGCCCACCCGCCCGCCATGCGGGCTCCCTCTGGTTGCCGCGCCCCTTCGCTGCTTGCCCAGGCACCCAGAGCGCCCCCCAGGCAAGCGGGCACCCCCTCCGAAGCCAGGGGTGCCCGCGCAGCGGGCGGGCAGGTGGCGACATGACACGGACAGGCAGCCAATCAGGCAGTAAGTCCCGCCTAGCGTTCCGGCAGCTCGTTGCCGGATGACAGCGCTGGTTACACACCTGCCATGATGCTTGTGACAAAACATGACCCCACCCCAAGCAACATAACCAAGGAAGGAGCTACTCACCCGTAATGTTGTGACTGTAGTGGGGTCCCTATACCGTCCATCTTCTTCCTTCAAGTTATAGCCCTCTGGTCTTTTGTCTCGTTCACTGATTTTCCAGAGTTTTATTGTTTTGTCTGAAACACATATTTCCAGTCGTCCAGTGAGCACAGACGAGAACACTCAAGACGACATGCCGGCAAAACTGATCATAATAAGGAAAACTAATAAATAGTGGAAGTTCAGGAACTGGAGTTCAGGAATGCTGGTTTAGAGACAGGAGACATCCAGAAATGGAATAGCTTGGATTCGGAAAACCTATGCACAAGCAGAAGAGGGGGCTTCCATCAGTCCCCCTTCAACTGCAGCATCCTGTGCCGTCCCCTGGAGAGTCCCCCAACCTTTGGGAATGGCTTTTGGGGGGCTGCAGTGGGAAAGGAGGTGGCCGGAAAAGCCACCTGCACTCTGCTTGTGCTCCTCTGAATCATAGCCAAGTACCAAACTTGGAGGATAAAAACTGAAGGTCTTGAGGGGAGCCCCTGACCACGGCTTCATCACCATCTTCATCACCAGGTCTTAAAGGGAGCCCCTGGTCAGGGTAGGTACCCTAGACAGAGCCTCCCTGGCTCAGGCCACTCAACTCCTTTCCCTAAGAGGCCTGCTTGGTTTCATCCTTCGTCTTCAGAAAGACCCTACCCCATCCTGACATTTTAGCAGATCTTTGAATTGGAGTGATGGAAATTTTATGCCACTGTGGCCGAGTTACTGCTACTGTTTTATTCCTCCCAGTTTGCTTCTTGAAGTTGGTTGTGCGTTGAGATTCTCCGTGTAAATTAATTGCACTTAGATTAATTAGATAAGATAATTTTATTGGCCAAGTATGTAAATCATACCTGGAATTTGATATGGCTACCGGCTACATACATACAATACTGCGCATACATAATGAACAATAAATACACAAAACAAATAAGGGCATTATTCAGACTGCTTATCCAGTTTGGTTGCCGAACCGAACCAAACAGTTATGGAATTACAGAGGACAAGTGTACAGAATACAATACACTTCTTTGTATTGTAATCTGGTGTGAATCACTTTGGAGGTTTTGTGTTGGTGGAAATGTGGGAACACACCTTTTAATAGGAGCAAAATAACATATGTAAGAGCATATGCAAGAGCATCCTCTTGGAACAGAACAAGGATGCTACTAGCGAAGTCTCCAATTTCCAATGATACACAGCCAGATACTTCAAAAGGGCGCAGGGCATACTTTGCAAAAGAATCCCCTTCCCATAAAGGCAACAGCTAAATTTTTTTTTAAAAAAATCCACACACTAAAATGTGAGGAATCAAATACCTAGAAATGCAGAAAAACCTATCTAATGTATCCTCAATAAATTAAATTAAGGCAACACTTACCATTTGTAGATAATAAAAACTGAGCAGCATTTTTCTGGGGTAACCACCTAATTTTGTTGATCTTTTCTTCAATTTCTAAACTTTTCAAGTAGTCAAACTCTGGTTCATGGCTTTGAAAGGTACTGTAAACATTATATTCTCCTCTGCTATGAGATTGTATTTTGTTCTGAAAGAGACAAAGAGAGCCGACAAAAAGATGAGAGGATTCAGGGAAGGGGTCAGTATAAAGCAGGCAATCTAGGCAGGTTACAATTTAAGGCGGGGCGGGGGGAAGAGGGCAATCTTACATCAACTATTGCTTGGAAATGTCACCCGATTAAAGAAATCTTAGCAGATAAATCACATGAATGAATGAATGAATGAATGAATGAATGAACGAATGAACGAATGAATGAATGTGAACAGAACAAAGATGCTGAAGAAAAAAAACACTCATTAATTTGGGGACGGGCAGATCTTAGGCTTCCACAAGCTGCATTTTTTGCCATTCTTGGGAGTTAACAATGTGAAATGCCACCTTGGGGAGACATAGCATGTTGCAAAATGGCAGCCTAGGGAGGTGGAGCCAGTTTGTCATGGAATAAATGTAAAGGTTTCCCCACGACCAAATGGTCTAGTTGTGACCGACTGTAGGGGGCAGTGCTCATCTCCGTTTCTAAGCCAAAGAGCCAGCGTTTGTCAGAGGACAAGCTTCCGTGGTCATGTGGCCAGCATGACTATATGCCAAGGAGCATGGAACGCCGTTACCTTCTCACCAAAGTGGTTCCTATTTATCTACTCGCATTTTTGCATGCTCTCAAACTGCTAGGTTGGCAGGAGCTGGGACAAGCAATGGGAGCTCACTCTGTTGCGTGGTCTTGAACTGCCAACCTTCCAGTCAGAAAGCTCAGCAGAACAGCGGTTTAACCCGCAACGCCACCACGTCCCTGTCATGGAATAGTGGCATGGAAAACAAAAAGCCAGGCAGCATACTCTGCTCAATACCTCTCCCATGCGCCAAACAGGAGGCAACACTGCTGCTGGGTGCCTCACTGCTGTCACCCATTCTGGTGAGTACGGGGGGGCCATGGGGGTGAGTTGTGCAACCATGTTTTTCATCAGGCCCTGACAGGGACCAACAAAGCCATTAAAGGAATTGCAAAAGGCCAGACGCAAATATAGAGGGGGGTGATTTCGTCTATCGGCTATAAGCTTCCCCAACCAACGTGGCACAAAATGGCAAAACCTGCAAATTAAAGTGTAGTAGAAATAAGCGTCAAGAGTAGAGCGAAGCCTTTGTTAGCAGCTAACCCAAAATTAATATGTCATCCAATAGCAAACTTTTGACTCATACAGACTTTCTTTATCAGGTTAGATAGCCGACAATTGGGGAGGGGGGGGGAAGGCAGCAGTGACAAAGTTGCAGGTTCCCCAATATTCTGCAGCTTGTAAAAGCAAAAGCTGCAGCTCAGGAACTATTTTCGGCAGGCTTGAGTAGATGCAAGGCAATTTCAAGACACACAAGGGCTGCTTGGATGAAGTGAGCGCAAAATTGTGGGGCCTCCATATTTTTGAAATATAAAGTCCGTAGCCTTCCCCCTCAGAGACCACGCAGTAATCAACTGTCTCAGGAAGAGAAAGGGAAATAGGACAGCAAGAAAGGCAGATGTCCCCCGCCTTCAAAAAACGCCCCCCCCATTTTTTGGTAGTAATGGTTCCCCATTGATTAATTTTGAGTAAGTTGTTCTGAGAGCTCAGTCGGCTGAAGGACAGGGGACAAATGCTAATAATAATAATAATAATAATAATAATAATAATAATAATAATAATAATAATAATAATAATAATAGGATTTATATACCACCTTTCTTAGGTCACCAGATTTCTCTAATGACTGTAACTCAAGGCAGTTTACATGGGCAGACTTTATTCAGAAACCTGAAGGTTTTTACAATTTATGCAAAAATGTTCTATCTTCCAAGAACTACACACATACAGATGGATCTTTCTGGATTTAGTCCTTCTTTCTGGCCACCCGTTTGTCTTCTTGCTGGCTGATAACAGCTTCCCTGCTCCCACCAGAGAAGCAGCTGAACTTCGGCACAACTCCCCCTCACACAAGGCAGCCGAAGCTCAGCTGTTAATCAGTCGCAATTAACGAGGTCTGCCGCTCACAGAGACTTCCGGCTGTCCCGAACTGGCGACCTTCAGATCTTCAGCTCTTATCTTCAGGCAAACGGAGGCATTAACCCTCTCGACTAAATCTTCTGCCAGACTAAAACATCTGGATGCCGGCTCGCCTGTATCCACAGATGATGATGCAAGGCACACAGGTGTCATGAACAGGGCAAGCAGATGCTGCCAATATTGAGAAAGCTCAACTGTGTTCCACGCAAGGAGCATTCTTCCGCCTCCCCCAGGGTTAACGCTTCAGGCCCAGCCCCAGGTAATGACAACCCTGGCCTGAATCTCTCCCGGCTGAGCAATTAGGGATCGTGCTCATTTCCTGTCTCTTCCACTGCTCCGCATTGCTTTGCATTGTTGGGCTGCTACCGGGTTCCCAGGCAGGCCGGGCGACCGCAGCCCAACCGTGAGTTAAATGGCATGTGAGTTGCTCTAGGAAAAGGGATCACATTTCCTGGGTTGCTCCGTGGGCAGGCTGCAGAATGATTGGAACTCATGACGCAAAAGGGTGGGGCTCAACTGGGACACATTCCTGCAAAAAGGGCCTCAGGTACCATATGCGCCCGTAGGGCACATGTTGGGCCAGCCACCCATGGTGGATCTAAAGCCACCCGAGCTATTAGCCATCACCACTTCTTAGGTGTCTAGATTTTGGAACAACTGCATAAACATAATGAGAAATGCTTCCTCTCGTTCTTCTCACTGTGACCTATTTGGGTGCCTGCTGGGCCTCTTTGACATCTTTCAACAATGACACATACCACAGAGCAGAGAATGGAACTTACAGCCTGTACGTGGGGATGAGCACAAGACCTTCTAGTGTTCACACTGCAGAAAGCTCTAAAAAATGTCTTGGAAAAAAGGGTCTGGATTTTGGATGTCCCGATAAGGGATCATCTACCTAAATAAATCAGCTGTTGTGTCCAGCTGTGTTCCCACTAGATGGCACTAAACGATCAAAGTGATTTTTGCAGCAAGGACAACATTCCTATGTATAGAAGCACAGGCGCTGTCGAAACAGTCACAAGTGCAACGTTTACATCAGGTACTTCCAGAATGGAAATATATCTGTCTGCACAAGGCCCTTGATACTGTGGTTGAATACTTTTAGCAACAATACCTGTACATTCTATATACAAAACGCAACCTAAAATAATGGACTTGCATCACCTACTACCTACACGATGGTTCCTTCAAATTGCTTCTTAAAATCCGCCTTTCCTGTGCAGGTTTTGGCACTATTTCTTTACTTATTTACGGGGACGTGGTGGTGCTGCGGGTTAAACCACTGTTGCTGAACTTGCTGACCCGAAGATTGGCAGTTCAAGACCGCGCGACGGAGGGAGCGCCCGTCGCTTGTCCCAGCTCCTGCCAACCTAGCAGTTCGAAAGCACGTAAAAAACCACTTCAGTGGGAAGGTAACGGCGATCCATGCGCCTTGGCGTATAGTCATGCTGGCCACATGACCATGGAAGCTTGTCCTAAGAGAAACAACGGCTCTTCAGCTTAGAAACAGAGATGAACACCACCCTCTACAAGTCAGTCATGACTAGACCATTCGGTCATGGGGAAACCTTTACCTTATTTATTTACAGTGTTTTTATCCCGCCTTTCTCCCCAAAAGGACCCAAGAATGCACTTTAATCCCCATTCCCTACTATAAGCAAGTTTATGAATGTATGATTGTTTCTATTATAAATCCTTCCGCTGTTTAACCAGGGTGCCCGCTCTTTGTTATGTTGCCTTGTCTTTCCTTCTATCCTCACAACAACCCTGTGAGGTAGGCAAGACCGAGAGAAAGCAATGACTGGCCCAGTAACCCAGAAAGCTTCATGGCAGAGCAGAGACTTGAACATGGAACTTCCAGGCTAAGTCCAACAACAGCACCATCCCGGCTCTCTTAATGAAGACAGCCTGTGGAGTATAAAGAGTGTGGAAGACATGGGGAGGAGGGAGTTAAATTGTGTGAGCTTCTGGATGAGAGTTTGGGGGAAAAAACTAGAACTTCAGGTGGTGGCATGGGGGGCAACAGGCTGCACCTACTTGGTGGCAAGGAAAAGGCAGCGGCAGAGGATGAGATGGTTAGGTAGTGTCACCGAAGCAACGAACATGAAATTGGGCGAACTCCAGAAGCTAGTGGAGGACAGGGAGGCCTGGCGTGCTCTCGTCCATGGGGTCGCAAAGAGTCAGACACGACTTAGCGACTGAACAACAACAACAACAACAACAACATGCACAGAGGCCCTTTTACAATATTGCCTTTTACAATGTTTTACAATATTAGCAAGTACAATGTTTTGATGACAATGCCTGGATATAATTTATGGGCCTCCAGTTTGAGGGGTACTTACGTGTGTGCTTGAGAGGGGGAATTTGGTGACCAAGATACTTAGCTAGGAAGCCCAGAGCCTTGGCTACTCCTTGGAGACTTTCCTGCGAGGCCTGAAGACATTTCAGACAAGCCTTCTGAGTTCTCAGCCTTTTTAATTTATTTTATTTTTATTTATTATTAGATTTGTACCCCGCCTTATTGTGCCCGAAGGCACCCAAGGCGGCATTACAAAATAGATATAGAAACAATATAACAATTCACAATTAAAAACAATTAAAACAGAATTAAACAATACAATCAAAAATTAAGAACACAATCAAAAACAAATTTAAAAACAATATAAAAACAACAAGCCCCGTGGGTTATAATAACCAGCCAGCCTGTCAACAGTTAAAAGCTTTTTGGAATAAAAAGGTCTTCAGCCCCCGCCGAAATATAAACAAAGAGGGAGCAGTTCTCAATTCTAAGGGGAGGGTGTTCCAGAGTTGGGGGGCCACCACCGAAAAGGCCCTCTTCCTGGCCGCCACCCCTCTCACTTCTCCTGCTGGCGGCACAGTCAGGAGGGCCCCCCCAGATGATCTAAGAGTACGGGTTGGATTATATGGAAGAAGGCGGTCCCTCAAATACCCCGGACCCGAGCCGTAAAGGGCTTTAAAAGTCAAAACTAGCACTTTGAATTGGGCCCGGAACAGAACCGGCAGCCAGTGTAGTCGCCGGAGCAGCGGCTCGACAGAGTCAAACCGACGTGCTCCAGCAACCACCCGAGCCGCCGCGTTCTGTACTAGTTGTAATTTCTGGACCGTCTTCAAAGGCAGCCCCACGTAGAGCGCATTGCAATAATCTAATCTAGATGTCACTAGGGCATGGGTCACAGTGGCCAGGTCCGCACAGCTCAGGTACGGCCGCAGCTGGCGGATCAGCCGAAGCTGAGCAAAGGCTCCCCTGGCCACAGCCGCCACCTGGGACTCCAGGTGTAGCTGTGAATCCAGGAGAACCCCCAAGCTGCGAACCTGCTCCTTCAGAGGAAGTGCGACCCCATTCAGAGCAGGACGATAGTCCAATACCCGAGCCGTGGATTTCCGAACCAAAAGCACCTCTGTCTTATCCGGATTTAATTTCAGCTTGTTCGCCCGCATCCAGCCCCCAACTGCCTCCAGACAGCGATCCAGGACCTCAACCGCCTCCTCAGAATCAGGGGGAAAGGAGAGATAAAGTTGGGTATCATCAGCATATTGATGGCACCCCACTCCAAACCCCCGGATGACCTCTCCCAGCGGTTTCATGTAGATGTTAAACAGCATGGGGGATAAGATGGAACCTTGCGGCACCCCAAACCTGAGAGGTCGGGGTGCCGAACAAGCCTCCCCCAGCACCACCTTCTGGGATCTGTCAGCCAGGAAGGAGCGGAACCACTTCAAAACAGTGCCTCCAAGCCCCAACCCGGCCAGCCGACCCAGAAGGACACCATGGTCGATGGTGTCGAAAGCCGCCGAGAGGACCAGCAGGACTAACAGGGTCGCACTTCCCCCGTCCATCCCCCGGCGCAGGTCATCCACCAAGGCGACCAAGGCAGTCTCCGTCCCGAACCCCGGCCTGAAGCCAGATTGGAATGGGTCCAGATAATCCGTTTCCTCCAGAACCCTCTGAAGCTGGGACGCCACCACCCGCTCAATCACCTTGCCCAGAAATGGGATATTGGAGACTGGCCGAAAGTTGTTTAAATTTGAGGGATCCAGGGAGGGCTTCTTCAGGAGGGGGCGAACCATCGCCTGCTTCAAAGCAGGCGGGAGCACCCCCTCCCTCAGAGATGAATTCACCACCCTCCCTGTCCACTCGGCCAGCCCTCCCCGGGCAGCTCTAATTAGCCATGCCGGGCAAGGGTCGAGCGGGCAAGCAGCAGGTCTCACACTCCAGAGAATCCTGTCCACATCCTCAGGCTCTACAAGCTGAAAAGAATCCCAAATGATAGGATAGACAGGTTCCCCGGGGACATCACTAGATCTGCCCACAGCAGCGTCCAAGTCATGCCGGATCTGATCGACCTTGTCTGCAAAATGTCGAGCGAACTCGTCACAGCGAGCCTCCGTGTGCTCCTCCCTACCAGTAAGAGGGGCAAGATGTAAAAACCTGCGGACCACACGGAAGAGCTCAGCCGGACGGTTCTCTGCAGATGCAATGGTGGCAGAGAGGTGTGCCCTCTTAGCTGCCACCACTGCTCTAGAATAAGCTTTTAATTGGGCCCTAGCCCGTGTCCGGTCAGATTCGGCACGAGTCTTTCGCCACCGACGCTCTAGTCGTCTGCCCTGCCGCTTCATCATTCGCAGCTCCTCAGAGAACCAAGGGGCCGCTCTGATTCTGCGACTGGGCAAAGGATGCTCAGGAGCGATCTCATCCAGGGCCCTGGCCATCTCCGTATTCCAGAGGTCGACCAGGGCACCGGGTGGGTCTCCAACTCTGGCAACAGGAAAATCCCCCAGAGCTCTCAGGAATCCGTCTGGATCCATCAGCCTCCGAGGGCGGATCATAAAATGTGATCCCCCGCCATTGCAGAGGTGAGAAGCCGCAACGAGCCTAAATCCCACCAGACAGTGATCTGTCCATGACAAAGGAGTGATCTTAATCTCCTCCACCTCCAGATCACCATCAACCTGCCCCGCAGTAAACACCAGGTCCAGCGTGTGTCCCGCCTCATGCGTCGGGGCAGATATTCTTTGAGACAGACCCATGGTTGCCATGGAGGCCATGAAATCCTGAGCCGCAGGTGTTCCCGGGGCCTCGGCATGGACATTAAAGTCCCCCAACACCAGAAGGCGGGGGGACTCCAACACCACGCTCGAGACCAGCTCCGTCAGCTCAGGCAGGGAGACTGCTGGGCAGCAAGGCGGGCGGTACACCAACAGAATCCCTGTTCTGTCTCGCCCCTCCAACACAACGCGAAGGCACTCAAACCCGGTGGACTGCTGAACAGGGTATCTGGTGAGACAGATGGAATCCCGATAGACCATCGCAACCCCACCTCCCCGCCCCTGTAGTCGTGGCTGCTGAAGTACCCGGAAACCCGGCGGACAAATCTGGGAAAGATTAACCCCTCCCAGCTCATCCAACCAGGTCTCCGTGATACATACCAGGTCGGCTTTCTCCTCCAAGATTAAATCATGGATAAGAGAGGTCTTATTATTTTAATAATAAGAGGTTTTAATGACCTCTGGCTTAAAAAAAACACAAACCCAAGCCAGTAAAAGTGGTCGTGGCTACTCTTATGTTTTATGGCACTAAAGTTTTACTGCTGTTTTAAGGTGTTCTTAATTGTTATGGGTATTAGGATACGACTTGTATTTTTAGTTATTATTTTATGCTCATTTATTTATTTATTTGGATTTGTTTTCCGTAAGCTGCCTTGGGTCCCCTTCAGGGAGAATAACACTGTAAATAAACAAATGGTGAACCGGGCTAATATTTGTAGAGAATTTGTGTGAGGCACTCGCCAAATTTGAAAAGCATTCCATGTGTATTATTTTGATGTAGGCTTTTACAAAAACGCTGTGTAAGGTAAGCATTATCCCCATGTGGCGGATGGAAAGACTGAGGCTAAGGGGAATTGGTGTGGCCGAGCCCACATAGGGGCTGCAAAGCAAAGATGAGATTTAAACCGAGAAAGTCCCGATTCACTGCTCTGTCTCTGATAGAATAAGCCTATGCATATCTACTCAGGAGTAAATCCTATTGTATTCAGTGAGGCTTACTCCAAGGTAAATGTGTATACAAGTTCAGCCTTAGCCACTGTGCTACATCAGATCTCTGGGTTTATTTTGTGTCTCCTGACTGCGCTGCAACCTTCTCAACCTCTTACCACCCCGATTGCTTCTACCCTTGATGCCATTGGCTTAGCTGCCATGATGTCATGGCAGGGCCAGAGAGCATTTGGCTAGGCTGGTTGAATACTAGAGCACTTTGCTAAGAATTTGGACATTTTATTTGACAGTCCATTAGCAATTCTTATGAAAACTAATCACAGATGTATTGCAGATTTATAAATAGACACATTCTCCCTTGGTCACCTGCAAAGACAGGAGACAGGTGATCAAGTTTTAGCAAAAAGGGACAATCCTCTTTTTCTTCCTTTCCAAACAAATAAAAATAGGTACCCGTAGGCAGATAGGGTACTAACTCCTGCAGTCTGAAATAAATATTGTCTCCCTGCCACCAGCTTTTTAGCCAACACCTTATGAGTGTGCCTTGGTTAAATAGTTTCAGTGCCATTTAAATGAAAACAAACACCTGCTGGTCATATGGCATAAGTATCTCCTGGGCTCATAAACACTCACAGTGCCTGCTCATCCCCTGGGCACCCACTTTATTTATCGCAGAGGAGTGGAGGAAAAGCTTTGTAGGGCAATCTATTATAGGCACAAATGTAGGATACTCAAGAAGGATTTTAATAGAACAGAAGACGCAGCTCAAGGAATGTTGAATATATATATATTCGGTTGCTCAAATCAGTTCTACCATCTGGGACAACCAGCCCCACAGCCATTGCTTGTATTAGTCTGACCAAAAGGCCTTGTCAAGTTTCTCCAGAATTAGCAGAAGTGACAAACATTTTCTTCTCTGTGGGTGGTTTGGGTGCACAATAACTCCAGGCACGTTTATCTACAGTTAGGACTAGAGAATGAGAAAATGGGAAATTAGAGGAGAATAAGAGACAAAAACTGGGTTCAAATGCCTGATCTGGAGCTGGTGTACAAACCACGGGATGCTGTCAGTCCTAGTTATCCGGTAGGGTTTGGTTCCTGGAAACTCTCACAGAAGTGAATTTGCAGATAATGAACCGTTGATCTTATGGGATCAAAGGGGTTAGGTGCAAGGGGTCCCTTATCTGCCATCGGAAGAATCTAGCAGAGACCCTCAGGAATCCGGCAGACTGCAGCAGGAAGCGCCCAAAGATCTCCGAATGCTACAGAGACCTGCCCGAGGCTGCAGGGAGCTTCAGAATGGCACCTGCGACCAGCACGGACCCCTTAAACACAGCTGGTGAATACTTCTGCTGGCCATTTTAAAGGGGTCAGCGCTGCTTACCGGTGCCATTCTGAAGGTCCCTGCAGCCTTCGGAAGATCTCTGCATAGCGAATAATGAGGACAGAGATGCAGGTAACTAGGCGAGTAGCAATTTGCCCCCCCCTCCCCCCGCAGATAAGTGAATTTGTGGACACACAGTTCGAATACAAAGAGGATTGACTGTAAGCGTAATGCTTCCCATTTTGCAGATGGGGAAAACTGAGTCAAAGAGGAAGTGGGTTGCCTAAGACCACCCGGTGCTAATTCATGTCAGAGCCGAGGCTAGAACCAGTGAAGTTCTGGTGCACAGTTCAGCCTCTTAACCGCAACAATACTCGAGATCATGCATGAGAATATCTCACTTAAATTATGTTATTTTTTTTTTTGTAAAAAAAGAATCCTGATGCGATTGCACAATCACATCAGGACCCCTTTTCATGTTGCAATTTCAATGAATGTGCACTGGTGCGCATCGCTAACCTGTAAGGGAAGAAAGCCGCAAGCTGAAAGCGGCAACCAGTGGCACATGCGAGTCCGTTCCAAAATTAATGTCAGAAATGCTCCATGATGTACTGCAGGCATGACAAAACGCCGGGCAAAAGGAGCCCACAGACAACGACAAATGGGGAGAAATCTACTCACCCAGAACAAAATATTATATGGGGGAAGAGGAAGAGAGAGAAGAGTGAAATAATAATTCAAATCTAACGCCTTGCATGCCATTAGCAGTAAAATGCTAAATAAGAACCACAACACTAGAAAATAAGATTTTAAAAGAGGCAGGAAGAAGAGGAGGGACATTATGCATGGGATGGATAGAGCGGGTAGAGGGATGTCAGAGATGCTCTCTGATAGCAAAGTGAGCCAGAAAGGAAAAAAAAGCCTATTTACAACGCAAGCAATACCACCACACAGCCCTCTCCCTTTCCAGCATCATATCTTCCCATGTTTTCAATATGGCTGCTCTGGGTGCTTCACCACCCACCTGAAACAGGCTCACGGCCCACAGTTTGGGACCCCCTGCCCTAATTTTTACACAGGAATTCCATACAGCCGATTATGCCCGCAATAAATGATCATTTTCCCTCTGTGAAATGTAACATGCTTACATCAGGTAACAACCATAATTTGTTGGTACCTTTTGAGAACAGTTTGTGTTGCAATGCATTCTTTTGGACGCCTGAAAGGGAAATTCATGCCATGGACAAATTTTTATGCAAGGATCTCTTGAACTCACAGGTTAGGGCGTGCGCGCACGCACGCACGCACGCACACACACACGCACACACGCACACACACACACACCACTTTTAATACAGAACTCACCTCCTGCTCTTGTTGAAAGATGACAACTCTACCACCCTTGTCTCCGGTTGCTAGCAATTCTCCAGAATGATTAAATTCTACTGTAGAAATTATATCTGCTGTATAATCAAAGAAAGAAGTATATTAAAAAACTTACTTACTTCCCAAGCACATTTTCACAACATCATACACAGAGGACAAACGCAAAACCTTTACATTAGAAATGATGCTTATTTCAAACACGCACGTCTGCCCAAAGAAGCATCGCAACTGGCTCTCCCAGGAAAAAGGAAACGTGCACAGAAAAAGTGGGTCCCCTCTTTGGTGAACACTTATGTCAAGATAGTCAACACTCTGGTGGGAAAGGCAGCATGGCCAGCGCACGGGAAGTCACCAACCCATGAAGGACACTTTAAAATTGCTGCTCTTCGTGGCTGCGCTCGACACAGGAAGCTACTCATTTGTTGGCCTCCAGGGGTATAGCGAATGAACGTGCAGCCCAGTGCAGAGCACAGAATGTTGCCCCGGAAGTGACATCACAACAGGAAGTGTCGCCACTGTTGCATTTTTGTTTTCTCTGGGTTTTTTGGCCATAACTTTTGACAGAGTAAAGATGTTACACTACAGTTTGTTTCATTGCATTCTGCATTAAATTCCCTTTCCTAGGGTATGTAACATGATGGTATTATTCATACAGACCAAGGTTTTCACAATTCTGGCCATTAAAGTCAAGCTCAACTTGTTGCCCCCCTAAAGCTTGTTGCCCGGTACAATTGCACCCCCCTGCACTTCTTTAGCTACACCCTGGTAAGGACAAGGCAGGCTCAAGACTGCCT
Source organism: Lerista edwardsae (assembly GCA_029204185.1). Lineage (NCBI taxonomy): Eukaryota > Metazoa > Chordata > Lepidosauria > Squamata > Scincidae > Lerista > Lerista edwardsae. The sequence continues at coordinate 2,048,975 of JAJKFI010000062.1, read as the reverse complement.
GGCATCTGAGGTGGTGCAGCACCAATCAACATCCCACTGTTACCTGGTGGAATCTCTGCCTCTTCTCTACCCACTGTTTCCTGGCTTAGAAAAGGAGCAAGGAAACAGGGCAGAGGAGGAAATGTGGGAGGAGAGGAGCGTAATGTGCTAGAGCCGGGGTATCAAACATTAAGCCAGTAGGCTGCATGCGGCCCATGGAAGCTCTTTATCTGGCCCTCAGGCTCTCCCAGTGCCACCATCAGCTGCCCTCCACTGCTGAACTGGGCTGAGGTGTTATTGCTAGAGGGCTCTCCCTTGACTTGCAAACATGCTCAAGATTTGTGTATTTTCACAGCCGAGTTCCCAAGTGAGAAAAGAGTGCTCATTTCTGGTCATGAACTGCTTAAAAATTACATCACTTCCTGCTGAATGACATCACTTCCGGCCTGCAACAGACATTATGAATGCAATTCGGCCCCAACCCTGGGCAAGAACATCCTCTGAAATGACATCACTTCCTGCTTAATGACATCACTTCTGGCCTGCAACAGGCATCATGAATGCAATTCAGCCTCAACTCTGGGCTAGAACATCCTCTTCTGCATCAGATCTACAAAGGAGGAGTGAGACAGGCGCTTCCCACCAATCTGACGCCTGAGGCGACTGCCTCACCCGGCCTTATGGATGGGCTGGCCCTGGTCTCGGAGCAGCTGGCTGCAAACCTCTACAGTAGAATGAAGGCGATTCTTCCCTGTTTCCGCAGCCTTTGTGGCGAGGCTGACTCACCGCTCACAAACAGCTAGCTGAAGGCAGCTGCCCAGCGGAGGGTCTGCTGGTTAGCAAACTCAGGGTTTTATTATATGTACAATCATAGAGGCCTGGCTCTTGGCACGTTGGGGTTAAGGAGGGCCAGACATCCCCTTTTTCAAGGAAGGAGGGAGAGAGAGACAGACAAGGAGAACGAGGAACATCCCTTGGCAACAGCTCAGGAACGCTGGGAGGGTACTCATGTTACGGGAGCCATGGCAACTTTCAGGGCCAAGACAGGCTGCCAGGAATAAAGGGCATCCTTTTCCACTTCTTCTCCGCCTCCATCAACCTAGCCTCACTGGCCCTGCAGGATGGAGCTGGGCTAGAAGTTTCTGCCAAAGTGATAAGGACCCATTCCGTGGCTTGTTGCCAAGAGCTCGCGATGGGCCTTGGCTGACATTTAGGGCCTTTTCCCCTAAAAGCGGGAGACAAGATGATTTGTGGTTTCACAGCAGCAGAATGAATGAAAAGCTCAAAAGACCACTGGGTAAAACTGAGCTGCAAAATCCCAGAATAGCCGAGCTGGGGGCGGGGGAGAAAGTGTGGAGTCAGATTCCTGGCAAAGAAGGATGAAAGGCAAGCAGTTTCATCCTTCTTTCAGGCTCTGTATTGCACACACTCTCAGGAGCCAGTACTGTACTTACATTTCCCACTTTCTGAGTGCAGAATGCTCTATATCAGTGGTTCCCAAACTGTGGGTCAGGACTCACCAGTGGGTCGTGAGCCAATTTCAGGTGGGTCGTGAAGCACCTAGAGCAGCCAAATTGAAAATATGGGAAAATGGGATGCTGGAAAGGGGGAGGGTTGTGTGGTTGTTTTCACAGTTGTAAAGAGGCCTTTTTCTTTCTGATCCACTTTGCTATTGGAAAATGAGTGAGAGATAACCCAACTTATTGCAGCGTTCCCAGAAAAGCAGCAGGCTCTAGCGTCACAATGACGGCACTCCCGGCCATGATATCACTTCTGGTGGGTCCTGGACAGCCATTCTAAAATGTGGGTCCTGGTGCGAAAAAGTTTAAGAATCATTGCTCTATCTCCCTAATGTAGAAAGCCACAAGAGTGAGTTGCACCACACATGTGTGATGCTCTGGGGTTGACAGATCTCAAGGGTTGATCTGAAGGATAGGCATCCTCCCAGGAAGGCTAAGGGAACAAGCACGTTCTCAGGGTCAAGGGTCAGAATCAAGGAAGCGCGCTATTTGTGCATAGGTTGCAAGCCTTTTCTGCTCTCTCTCATACATGCACACACTATCATGCCCCCCCCCCCGCAAGAGAGTGATTCCCCCTTGGTATGCCACTGCCTGTCAGAGACTCCACCAAATCCCACTTAATCACTTAACCTGCCTTCTGTTTGCTTGGTATGTTTAGCCTGGAGAAGAGAAGGCCAAGAGGAGATATAACAGTGCTCTTCAAATACATGGCTGGGCTGTCATATGGAAGAAGGAACAAATTTGTTTTCGGTTGCCTCTGGGAGTAGAACTAGATCAAATAGGTACAGACTGCAAGGGAGAGGATTCTGCTTGGATAACAGGAAGAAATTTTTGATGGTAAGGGGCGGTTCTGCAGTGGAATAGAGTGCCAAGGAATGTGGTGGATTGTCCATCACTGGAGAGCATCAAGCAGAGGAGATGTTCTATGCCAGGGGTCTCCACACCACACAAGGGCCAAATCAACTCTTTATCCAGAAGATTTTTATCCAGCCCTTGGTGGGTGAAGGGGACATCCCACAGCAACCTGCTAAGGAGGGGATAAATAGAATGCAGTATCTGCTGGGGTTCCGTTCCATGGATATTGGGGTCACAATGTAAATGCCCTTATTTATTATGTGGCCCTCGTGCGGAAATGTTTGGAGCCCCCTGCTCGAGGAGGATTTCCTGCTACAGGCAGGGGGTCGGATTAGATGACCTTGTGGGTCCATTTCCAACTACAGGATTCTGATTGATTGTAGATTATAAGATGCAACTAAAACTCAACTCAATATCAAAAGCGACTATTTTCTCCTGAAAGAAAAAAACAAAAACCATCCCCCTTTGGCAACCTGTGAATCACTTTAACATGAATGAGTAAGGATAGCCAGTGACTCTTACAGCTGTCTCTTGACTATTAATTTAAACTACTTTATAGGTTCCCCAATTTGTGTGCAGGAGAATATTTCAATGCCCGCAATTATCCCCAGTCATTTGTAAACGTTCACTCAGCTCTTGAGTCTCTTTTGCACTCAGTTTCAATTGCATTTTGCAGACAATGCCTCAACCCCCAAATCACAGAAATCCACATACACGGCGTTGACAGTTTCATCAAGCTGTCCACACCATCACCCCAAATCTCTCTTTTTATCTGTCATACACAGCTCAGGACCCTTCAGCGCATACACGAAATTTTGAGTTCTGGCCCCCAATTGTGCATCGCTTTACACTTATCCTGAAGCACACCTGCCGTTTCACACCCGTTCCTCCAGTTCGGAGAGATCCACCCACCCCCCAGCACTCATAATCCCATAGGTTGCAGCCATAACATTTTTCAGAAGTTTAACAGAGGAATTGAAGATTACTTATGGGATACAGCGGTGGTCTTCAACCTTTTTGGAGCCAGGATCCCAAACAATAAATAAATTAGAAGAACAGCAGGGAAGCAGGCCCGGCTCAGCTCCATTTCGAGGCGCGTGCCTGTCTTTCCCCATCCCCCTCTGGGTTCCTGGCGGTGAGAAAGTTTTCCCCTGGAGGCTGTTGTGTCTTGCTCAATGGCCGGCCGGAGCGCGATAGAGGGGCCTCTAGCAGGAAAACCTCCCAAGAACATTTTCTCTGTATCAGAAGCTGTTTTTGCCTCTGGCTGACAAGGGGGGACTGGGAAGGCGCGGGGGGGGGGCGGGAGGAGTAAGAACAAAGACTCAGACTTTTGAGTCTTGGGAGGAGAGACCATTGTGCCCTCATCACACCTGATTCTGTCCTCTGCTGGGTGAGTGACAGGTAGAATGTAAGTAGACCAGGAGATAAGTGCTTTCATATTTTGTATTAAGCATCATGTAGTTATGCCATGTTTTGTCCTGTTTTGAAAGGCCTTCTTAAGCCTCTATGCTGTAAGCTGTAGTTTTTAATAAATCATTATATTTTACTCCATGGTGTGCCTCGTGTGCTGGGAGCGGGGGTTAGCTGAATCCCGTCTCGACACTGTGCTACACTACTGGTTGGGCTAAGGAATGCCTCCTGGGCCACTGGAGGTTGCTGGTGGCCAGGAGGGGACATCATCCCACGACCCTGGGGGCAGTCTGGAAGGACCAGGCTCCCGGGTATTGTGATAGGGACCCACGGCCAATCCTGCCCCCTCCCAGAATCACATCTGCCCATCCCCACCCCATCAATGTCCATTCTCCAGCCCCATTCCCCTTGACTTCTTGCATCTTCCCAACAGCGCTGCTAAAAGCTGTGGGGCAAGCTAGCAAGCTTTGCAGGATTATATCAAGAACTCAGTTTTACTCAGGGAGAACCATTATTGGATTGGATCCAAGCCCTCCCTTGGATAGGCTCTGAAGGGTTGCCATGACCCCCCCCCCAATTGCACAACTGACAAGCTGAAGAACAATGGGATACAGTACTGTAAATTTATCCAAAGACATGCAATGTCACTTTTCTTTAGAGAAAGACTAACACATGGAAAAAAAAGATCCATTTCATTTCAGACAAGCTTTTCCTGCTTCCAGAAACAACTAACAGAGGGATACAACCAAGCATGCTTTTTACAATCCTACCTGGAAATGCAGCCGTGTACCTGGCTGGGCATCCCAGAATTGTACTACTGCCTGCATTGGGGAAAAGAAAAGGAGGCAACCTCAGGGGACAAAAGGAGGAGGAAGGAAGAACTGCACTAAAGAACTACCACAGCGCCTCCAACTGCCAAGGGCCGGAAATTGGCTTGTCAGAGAAGTAAATGCAGATGTAGGACTACATTTCCAGACAGAAAATGCTCTGACCAGAAAAAAAAACACCCTCAATTTGCTAATTCATGCAAGATGCAGATTCGTGCCGGCAGCTGGAAGGAAAAAGAGTCAGCAAATACAGATTTGTGTGCATCCTTTTCAAAATGTGGCAGAGGAAAAAAATTCAAAAAATATACAGAAATTTCACTAGCAAACTGAGTCGAAGAACCTCTCTCGTGAGACCGAGTGGCCAAGTCTTAAGGCTCACAGGCTGGAACTTTCCGGTGTCAGTAAGTTGTTGCAGAACTTCTTCTGGTCTGCTCCAGAGAAGGCAGACAACATTTTGCCGATTCCTTACACCAGATTTAGGTAATCGTTGTGCACGTGAGTTTCCTGGTGTTCGTAGGATGCCCCTGCATGCACAGCTTTTGGACCATACCAGACATGAGTCTTGCAGTACCAGCTCCCTCGCATGACCACTTTGAACCGGCAGGATTTGCAAGGACTTGTAAGACACTCCCCAAACAAGCACAATTCTCCTTTCCACATATAAAACTGGTGGAATCAACGTCAGCATCTTCACGCCCTCTGATTAGACCTCAGCAACCACTCCAAATGCTACACCACATTACTGTCTTTTCTGCAAGGGTTCGGGCTTCAAAGAGACACACATAAATTTGGCCAATAAAAAACAAGACTTCATGCGATGCCAAAGTTAATGTCGCAGCAGAAATTAGCTTTGGAAAGAAAGAGAAACCTGAAAAAGGAGTCCGTTTATCTTCTATGGAAAGCTTTCAAAGCTCTTGGTTCCTCTCAAAGCGAGAAGATGGACTGTATATCTATCTATGCAAGCCTAAACTGTTTCCTTAATAACGGCAAATGCAAAGTACCCACCCTCTCGGCAACTCCATGCATCAATGCTACAATAAGTGGCAAAGAGCGCAGCATCTAGCAAGCTAGGCAGGCATCTGGAAGCAAAGAACTCACCGTTAAACACAGTGCATTCCCATACCTTGGTCAAAGAGACACGCGGACATCAAGGCACTGGTGTTGGACTGGGAGGATTTAATTGGGTGTGAGAATGGACAAGGGAAGCATTTCATCATCTGCAGCACACCGGTGTGCTTGTGTATTTTCATCTGTGTTCACACCCCTGCTGCCAAGCCAAGCGAATGCAAGCCTTTCTATTCCTTTGAAATGGTAACTGGTATCTCAGTGATAATTACGGGGGAGGTTATTTTTGTCCTTCAGCGCTGCGACGGGCAATGGAGCATCCAGGGGACGTGCTCCTTCCTGGCGTCTCCTCCCCTCTGTGCGTGCTATTTTTTGCTACGGTCTCTAGGTGGGGGCCTTGCGACCACAACAGGGCTGCTGAGGCACTGCCTGGGAGCCTGCCAAGGGTTGCAAGCCACACGCCAGCAGCAAAGGAGCCAAGGGGACTCGCCACAGAAGCCTGCCTCACAGGCAGCACCGGAGCTTGTACAGCAGAACAGGCATGCTGCACCGAGCAGCCGTGCAGCAGTGCCCCCAGCCGCTGTACCTTGGAAGATAAGGTCAAATCAATGGAGGCGATCTGCAGACAGGCGCGCCGAAAGTCACGCTCCGCAAGCATGCAATCCACCTCCCTCCCCAGGAGTTATTACTCAGCAGCTCTCCCTGTTCCTTGTTTGCCAGAACAGCTCGGTTACGACCAGTGGTGTCATCTAAATGATTTAAGAACAGGTACTCACTTTTGATTGGCACGTGTCGGGACCCGCCCACCGGAAGTGATGTCATAAGCCAGAAGTGAGGTCGTGGCAGGAAGTGACATGAAAAAAGCCCTTTTTGAGGCCTCAGATGATTTTAAACTGACCCAACAGTTGCAACAGTATTCCACAGCACCCCCAGAACATGTGAAGAAGGCCTGGCATCATGTTAAAACCCCAGAGCAACTCATTTTTTCAGTGGCAAGGAAAGGAAAGGCTCCGCTCGCTGCCTGCCTGCCTGCCTGCCTGGCTCTGAGAACATGCAGGCAACTCGAAACATGCAGGAAATTCAAACGTTGCAGAGGGCGGAGTCGACGAGTGGGCGGGCGAATGGGCAGAGCCAGCTATAATCCTAGAAACCGGTACTCGCATACCCCCGCGTACCCCCTGCATGACATCACTGGTTACGACGTTTTGTTAACCGTTCGTGATTTGCAGTAAGAAAATGCTATCATCAAGTGTAACTGCACAGGGCAAAAGCTCAGGAGTCAGAGGGGTCCTTGGGCAGGACCTTCCACAGCGGGGTGGGGGGGGGGAGAAAAAGAAAGACTTCTGCAGCCCGAACAGCTCTCTATCCTTCCTCATTACTCCAGATAATAACAAGCACCTTGTAGCACTTTCTGAGTGTGCAAAGTGGTTCGTGCCTGTCACACGTATTCGGTGGCAGCATCAATTATCCTTATTCTCAGCAGCCACAGGTTTCAGCATCTGAAGGTCTGAGGGGTCCTCCCGGACAAGGCTGGAACTGACTTCTGGATGCGTCTGGGAGCTGTTCTGAAGGGCAGCCCTTCCCCCTCGTCTGGTGGATTATACCACAGATGGGCCCCCACATCCACTGATTTCGCTTATCCATGAATCTCCCTTATCTTCCTTATTCATCCTTTGGGTTGTTAAGAAACCTCCTTGCTCTGGGGAGGGGGAGAGGGGAGGACCCTATACTTAGGTTCCCTCTTACCCAAGGTTTCAGGCATCCCTGGGGAGCCTAGGAACCGAACCCCCGCAGATACTGGGGCATGCCGGTGTCTGTGGAATTCAGTATCCGCAGGGAATCTGTTCCAGAACTCCCTACTGAAACCGATGACCCACTGTACTACACTAGATATACCTAACAGCATTTTATTTATTTATTTATTTGAAGAATTTATACCCCGCCTTTCCCTGCCAAAGCAAATGCCCAAGGCAGCTTACATGGGCAGGCTAGTCTAAACCACCATTTTTTTTCCCAATGGGTTTTTTTTACAAATGGACAGCATTCTTTGTGATCCGCCAAATCCTCAGTCCCAGATGTAGCCTTCGCAGTGTGGTTCTCTCCTCTGGTTGCATGCCACCAAGCCTCAGCAGGCAATCACAAGCCCAGCCTGGACAGGTCTTCAAGGCTGTATTCCGTTCTTTTGCCGGCTGGCCTCCTCACACACTCCCCTGCAACTCTCACTTGCGATGAGCTAATCAGCTGCACAGCGACTCTGTTCTGCCACCACAGGTACTGCAGCTTGTCACAGCCTGGCGTTCTGTCTCCCATCCAAAAACAAGCCAGACTCTCCTGCTTAGCTTCAGGGTGTGCCAGCAACTCAACCATAAGTCCACACTTCCTGTCCATTTAAGGAGCTCTATGTTCTTTCATCAAATTTAGGGAAGTGTAAGACCACATGGAAGGACTGTTGGAAGAAGAGTCTCACCGCTCTTCAGAAGTGACTACGCCACATTATTTAGGTCTGCTCTGATGACATATTAGCTTAGTTAAAAACAGTGGATCCTAGCGCAGCTCTTAAAATGAGAGAGAACATCATTGATAATCTTGTTATTCACGTCCATCAACTAAGGGTATTATGCTAATATACACCACAATACAATGGCTTTAAAAGGATTATTAGGGACCCTCATTAAAAGACAGCAACAGAATAATTACCATGCGCCACAAAGACGCTTAGGAAAAAATGTGATACAGATAGCTTGTTTTGTTATTTTGTGTGATATTCAAGGAAAGGCATGGGGAAAAAACTAATCTGATCAGCAAATTAATGTGCTTACAGTCTTGGGAGTATCATTGTTAAATTTTTAAGTCAACCTAGTCAACAGATAACTGACAATAAGCTTTCCAAACCGCCGTGGAGAGGTGGGAAGCTTTATAACATGGAAGGAACCAACCTCCAAAATCCAGAGTCTGGACCCTGTTGGCGAAGAACATGAGAAACATCTGCTTCAATACCTTGCCACAAGGCAAAATGCTTTGATGTCTAATCATCACAGGAAGGATTGGAGCAATTTAATATAAATCAATATTTAACACTTGTTTAGATGAAGAGGTACATACATGGTCCACAGACTGGAGTTGATTAAAAAGTGCCAAATCCTAGAGGCTTTTGCCCTGGAGAAAGCTGGCAGAGGTCTGAGTCAGCAGGAATCTATCTTTAAATGCTGCTAAGTGAGGGAAGCTTCTCTAGTCCAGTGACCTTAAGCACACAACTGGTAGAGAACTCTTCATGACCCAACACACACATTGATGTGATGCTTCTCTTTCCCTGAGCTATTGGGCTTTGTGTATGTGGCACAACCATCGCCACCAATCATTAGTATAGTGTAAATATTCTTATTAAAGAGAGCAGGAGAAGTTACCCTTTATCCTGGCATTAGTTAAAGCTATCGCAGCACAACTGCTGAGAACCTGAGCAAGACTGCAACAATCAATCAATCAGGTACTTATATACCGCTTTTCAACATGAAATTCACAAAGCGGTTTACAGGCAAATAGTAATAATAATAAAGTTAAATGGCTCCCTGTCCCAAAGGGCTCACAATCTAAAAAAAGGCAGACCACCAGCAACAGCCACTAGAAAGACTGTGCAGGGGTGAAGAGGGACAATTACTCTTCCCCTACTAAATATGAGAGGAACACCACTTGAAAAAGTGCCTCTGGCCCAGTTAGCAGGGGTAGCAACACCTGACACCTGAACCACACAACCACCAGATGCCCCCCTTCATCTAGTGGTGCTCTAGTCCTGTGGTCTTCAAACTTTTCGTTCCTGTAAGTTGCCACAACTCCACAACTGCAGCTTCACGACCCCTTTGGGGTCCCAACCCAAAGATTGAAGAACATTGCTACAGACCAATATCCTTGCTTCCAGAATGCCCTTTGCACCTCCAGTCCAGTCTCACTTCCCATCCAAGCAATGGCTGCATGGGAACCTGCAAGTGACAGGCTTTGTACACATGACATTGTATTTTCTAAGTATTAAGTAAACGAAATAGACAAGCCTGTGAAAAGCCTGCCTAGAAAAGTTCAAAAATAGCAACTTGAAACAAGGAATGGATGTGCCAGGAACACTAATCTAGAAGCACTCTGTACATGGTCCAGGGCAAGAACTGCAAGATAACAGGCAGCCATCCCAAGAATGTAACGGAGCCCATTTTCAAGCTCCAAGAAGGAGACGGAACGCCTGCACTGGAAAAATCCCAACTTCCTAAAAATGCACCTCGGACACTAGAAAGAAAAAATGTAAAATTGGCAACTGCAGCTCTGTGCTGCAGAACTCTATGTAAAAGGACGGAATCTGCCTCAATAAGAGGAGGGAAGCGATAAGAAGCAGAGCAGATGAAAAGCACCATAAATGGCAATCTATGAATGGAGATGTGGGAGGCTGGAGGATAATGGGAAGGACCACATGGTGGCAGAGGCAACAGAGCAGCCATTGTATGGCCGGCTTCAGCACAAGGCATTTAATAGAGTGGTTTCAAGGGGGAAGGAGGACCAGAAAGGGCTTCCACCAAGATCTTGAGCAATGACTAGCATAATCAAAAGCGCGAGTCGTGTTCAAATTGTTCTGCCGATAAACTTGTGACCTGCTCTTGGACAGTGTGCAGTTTTCTCTAATGAGAGACTGTTCAAGCTGCAGCCACCTCAAATGAGCAACGATTCTGGTGGAGTCTTAAGGCAGCCACAGAGGGAACCTAACAGCTGCCACGCGAGAGGTTCCTCTACTAAAACGATACCAAACTCCCACTCTGAGCTGCAGGCAGTGGGCGGCAGAGCATCTGCACAGGAGAGAGACAGCCAAAGGCCATTCTCCGACAGAAAATCAGCCAACCTTGCAAATGGGAAAAACAGAGGGTTCCTAGCCACGGAGGAAAGAGCAGTGATCTCAAGGGTGCTGTCCAGAGATGCCCCCTGCTGGTGACCCATCCGGGTGCTGCCATCAGTCTCCAGCTTGCCCCGGACCAGGGGTGCCTCCTTGTCCATTTCTGAAACGCAGTGGCTGGCTGGCACTTCAGTAGGGTTACCCAGAACGAAGGGTTAAGTGAGACAAGGGCACATCTCCAACAGATCAAGGTTTATTTGCAAGGGGTATTTACAGGATTAAGCTCCATCTTTTTGTAGTTTCAGCTTCGCAAGTTAGTTCGGTGATGAGCTCTCAGCATCTCTCCCAGACAACTTCAGCTCCTGTTCTCCCACATCAAACAGACAGGTGGTTGCACTCATCCACCCCCAAGGGTACGGAACGATTCCCCCCCCCCCGTTGTGTTAGCCATTTCAAAGAGAAATGCAAACAAAAACTGGCCTTCCTGCATGCTTTGACTTACACAGCTTTGGAAGGAAACGTGCACTGATCTCGAACTGCCTTCTCACAGGAAAAACCGGAAGACGAAATGCCATTTTTTTGCAACCTGGTTCGTGACAGGCTGAAAGAACCTAAGGAGGAACGCGGTTCTGAGATGGAGCATCCAGAAGGACCCAGGTCCAATCCTTGGCATGTCCTGGTAGGGCAGGGACAGAGGCCTGCTTGAAAACACAGCACGGCCATCCGCGGGAGTCAGTGTAGTCGATGCTGAGTGGCTGGATTGGTTGTCTGGCCCCATGTGAAGCAGCTTTCTACAGTCAGGCTAGCCCAGAACAGCTTGGCTGAACAACAGCCCAATACCCTGCACTGGTGCAGCCAGGCTACATGACCTGCTCTGTACCCAGTGCCGGTTAGGAGGAGGCCAGAGGTTTACTTCCAGAGTGTCCTGCATCCCTGCCTGGCACCTCAGCCCCAGTCCATTCCATTTCCATAACCTTTTGTTGTTGTTCAGTCGCTAAGTCGTGTCCGACTCTTCACGACCCCCTGGACCACAGCACGCCAGGCCTCCCTGTCCTCCACTAGCTTCCGGAGTTCGCCCAATTTCATGTACATCGTTTTGGTGACACTGTCTAACCATCTCCTCCTCTGCCGCCCCCTTCTCCTTTGGCCTTCCATCTTTCCCAGCAGGAGGGTCTTTTCTAAAGACTCCTCTCTTCTCAGGAGGTGGCCGAAGTACTTGAGCTTCAGCTTCAGGATTTGTCCTTCCAGGGAGCAATCAGGCTGGACTTCCTGGAGGACTGACCGACTGGATCTCCTTGCAGTCCAGGGGACTCTCAAGAGTCTTCTCCAGCACCATAATTCGAAAGCATCTATTCTTCGGCGCTCTGCCTTTCTTATGGTCCGGCTCTCACAGCCATACATTGCTACGGGGAAAACCATCGCTTTGACTATGCAAACCTTTGTTGGCAGGGCCATAACCTTTATTGGCATATATAAATTAGATAAACAAATCGACACAGGAATTGTCAATTTCTACGAGGTAAGGTATGGGGAAAGAAGAAAAGGGGAAAATGGAAATAGGAGAATAGTGAATCGCGATGCAGGGGTTAATTTCAGAATCGCAGCTAAGAAGCTCGCAACGGACGTTGTAAGGGGAGCACAACAATCACTCAGAAAGACAGGGAGAAGGTCTGCAAAGGAGCTAGAAAGGGAAGACAGCCAGGGTTTCAGATGCAAATGTCAAAGATATTGATGGGTTGGACAACGGAATATTATATGTTCCAAAGTGTCCAGAGTCTGGTGACAAAAGAGACACATTCTTTTATCTTGTCGCGTTTTGGAAAGGCGGTCACAATGGATTGCCGATGGAAAAATATTAAAGCGGGCAAGCATTAATATCTGCCACAAAATCTGCCAGTCCTAGGACTGGGCAGCCGCTGGTCTGCCTTCGAGACTGCCCTGTCCTGCAATCCCTGCCTGGCACCTCAGCCGTTGTGGTATCACCTCCCTCCCGTTCTCCAATGGTCCCAGGCTGCGGGTCAATCGGCTGCAACTCTGCTGCTGCCCAATCTGACCTCCCCGCAGGCGCCACTGCCCAGGGTTTTGCCTCTGAGCTGCATGGAGTACTCTGGCTACAGCCTGTCCTCCAGGAGGTCAGAGAACACTAACACTTTGTTATGGGGCAGCACCAGCACCATTTCAGCATTGGGCATGTTTTTTTTTCTGGCTAGGGGCGTGGCTATGTGTGCGTGAGGGCGTGGCTTTGGGCCGAGTAAGGGCAAGGGGAATTTTCCCCCTTACACTGGGTAAACACCCAGTCTGCCCTATGGGGCTCCTGGGATCTGCATCAGCTGTTCAGTTGGTGAAAATCCAGAAGGCCCAGTGTAATACTACAGGGACAGGGACAGGGGTTCGAATACGGTAGAGGCCTGCTCTGCTGTTCCTGCCCCCTCCCAAGCCTCTGCCACTCCAATCCACTTACCCTCAGTTAGGCTGCTGTGGTGCAGCACCAGGGCCCCCCTGCGGATTCAATTATCCGCAGAATTGTGTGTCCATGGAGGGCCCCTGAAACAGATCCCCTGTGAACAGCAAGGGCCCACTGTACTAACACTTCTCTAGTTTACAGGGACAACATCATAAGAACCTAAGAAGAGCCCTGCTGGATCAGGCCAAAGGCCCATCTAGTCCAGCTTCCTGTATCTCACAGCGGCCCCACCACTCCCTGTTGCATCCTGTTGCCACTCCCTTGCACCCGGTACTCTGAAGTAGCCCAACACCAATGTAAGGAGGTTGCACAATCCATCATGGCCTATAGCCCACGATGGACTTTTCTTCCAGAAATCCATCCAATCCCCTCTTAACGGCATCTAGACCAGATGCCATCACCACCTCCTGTGGCAAAGAGTTCCACAGATTAACTACCCGCTGGGTAAAAAAGGACTTCCTTTTATCTGTTTTAACTCTCCCAACCCTCAGTTTTAGCGGCTGCCCCCTGGTTCTGGTGTTTTGAGAGAGGGAAAAGAGCATCCCTCTATCGACTCTATCCCTTTCGTGCATTATTTTGTATGTCTCAATCATGTCCCCCCTCAGGCGCCTTTTTTCTAGGCTGAAGAGCCCCAAACGCTGCAGTCTTTCTTCATAAGGGAGGTGCCCCAGCCCCGTCATCATTTTTGTCGCTCTCTATACATCAATATACAGGAAGCGCATTGCACACTCGAAGAGACGAGCAGGAGACAGCTTTTGAGGAAAGGAGGGACAGGACGTCCCACCGATTTACAGGTGCACCTGGGCACAGCAGCAGGCAAGGCCGTGGACCAGCAGGGGCCGCCACCCATGTTTTAAGAGACAGCTCTTTACAGCGCTGAGAAATCTTGACAGTTCCTCTGTGCCAGCATCAAATTTCCAGATGCCTGGGATTTCTCCATGTACTGGAAAGCTTACCCAGACTCAAGTCTGACTTCTGAGACTTTGGCAGGCGGCGTTTTGAAGCGTCTCTCCGCAACAGCCCAGGCCACCGATGCTGGAAGCGGTCCCAGAAACCGATCAAGCACCTTGAAGGTCACTTTTGCCCAGGCCCTGAAAGGCACACGACTGAAGCACTGCAGGCGCACCGATTCCGGCTGGGCCCGACCAAGCAAACGCGGCTCCCACAAACCCCGTCTTCCCCAGCTGCACACAATGCTGTGGGTTTTCATATTAAAGCGGAGGTTCTCAAGGAGCCGTATTTTTCTAACAAGAAACTGAAGATTTCACACCTTGCCATGAAAACAAAATGCTGAGATTTGTTTACAAGTGAACAGAAGGTGGTCCTGATGGTACCTTTCATGCTTAAATGGGCAGAAGGAAAGTCTGCAAACTTTCCCCAACCATAAAAGCAAAGTAGAGGGATGCCCCAGGACCCGCTGGGGTTCTGTTCCAGACCCCACTGTGGATACCTGAAACTGTGGATGCCTTTTTAAAGATGGGGAACAGCAATGGTTTATTGCTGCAACAAGGTAAAAAAAATTGCTTAATGTTCAATCACTATCAATCATAGTATTTATATACCGCTTTTCAACGTAAAGTTCACAAAGCGGTTTACAGGCAAATAATAACATTAATGTCCCCCCTATCTTTTCAACAGGCATCCCAGTATCCACAGTATCTGTGGATAACTGAACCGTAGATACTGGGGCATACCTGTGCATTCCTCTTACACTGAATGGCTCCTGCCAACTGGCTGGATCAACAGATAATAATAATAATAGTATTTATATACTGCCTTTCTTGGGTCATCAAATTACTCTAATGACTGTAACTCAAGGCGGTTTACATGGGCAGACTTTATTCATAAACCCGAAGGTTTTTACTTTTTACAGAATGTTCTATCTTACAAGAACAACAACACAAACAGATGGACCTTTCTGGATTTAGTCTTTCTAGCTGCACGTTTGTCTTCTGCTGGCTGAGAAGCGGCTTCTCTATTCCCACCAGAGAAGCAGCTGACCCAGCACACTCCCCCTCTCACAAGGCAGCCGGAGACAGCTCAGCTTTTAATCAGCCGCAGTTTACAAGGTCTGCCGCTCACAGAGACTTCCGGTAGTCTCGCACTGGCAACCTTCAGACAGATCTTCAGTTATCTTCAGGCAAATGGAGGCATTAACCCTCTCGACTAAATCTTCTGTCCCAACTACATGATCATCATCATCCCTGCAGGACATTTCCCAAAAACAGACACACTTATATGTTGGGCACTTCTTATCATGGCCCAGATTACTAGGGAATGTCATCTTTAGGGTGACATTCCCTCAAATGGCAAGACTGGGTCACCATCACTAAACCTCAGAACTGTGGCCAGTTTTCTGGATAAAATAGCAACTGCAAGCATCCGGGGGGAGAGAGGATGTGCCTTGTCCTAGGACCCAGACTACAAACTAAGACCCACAAAAGGCAGATATGTGCCCAGATCACAAGCATCCCTCATGGGAGAACCCCAGTGGGAAGAATGGTGACCCACAAGCGGTGCAGCCCCATCTCTTCCTTTTGGCAGGGCTGCTGCTCATGTTGTTTTCCATACCAGCACCAAGAGAGAGGAGTGGAAAAGGGAGAATTGTTCGCCTATAGCTTGCTCTGCAGGTCAACGAACTCTTTCAGCAGCCCCAATGTTATTTGGGATGAGCGAGAAATTCCCAGGCAAGAAGCTGGCTGTGTGCATCAGATTTGCAACATTGAAGGCTAATTGGACCTCAGGCCGGTCCATCTATGAGGGCGTCTGAGGAGGTTGCCTAAGGCAACAGATTGCTGGGGGGGGCATGTGCTCACAATTCTCCAGCCACTCCCAAGATTTGGAAAAAAAAATGTAGGGGGGCGATGTGGAAGAAGAGGAAGAGCACGTCCTCTTTTGATCTACCTTTTTCAATCCATGGAGGGGGCGCTGAAGTTGCATGATGGCATGCAGTGGTGTTATGCTGCCGGAACACCAGGCGGGACATCCGGGTGATTGACAGCCCGCCCGTCGTGTTCCGGAGCGTTACGCCGTTTGCGTAACCAATTACGCCGCTTGCGTACGTTACGCAAACGGCGGAACGCTGCGGAACACCACAGGCGGGCTATCAATCACCCGGATGTCCCGCCCAGCGTTCCGGCAGCCTAACACCGCTGGTGGCATGTCATCAGTAAGGGGGGGGGCAGCATTTGATACACCTCAGAGGCCATGAGGTCTTAGGCAGGACCTCGCTAGATGCTATAAAATCCACAATCTGAAAGTGTTTGCCAGCCGCAGAAAAAAAGCTGATTGAGGCCCTTCCATTTACATGTTTCCATGGCATTCTAAATGAATCACTGAGCTTTCAGTTACACAGCGAAAAGAGATGAGCACAGAGAATGGCTACGACTCAGTGCTTGGCTCAAGGACACACGGAGAGAAGCCTTCACAAGCTTGGGTTAATCTATGTTTTTATTTATACTGCACCTTCAATATGTACTGAAAGGGAAGCCCTGTCCCAAGGAGCTTACAATTGAGATCAGTGGTTCTCAAGCTTTTTAGCACAGACACCCACTTTTTAGAATGGCATTCCTGCCCTTTTAGAATGGCATGACCCACTGGAAGTGACGTCATTAACCTGGAAGTGATGTCGGGGCTGGAAACGCCATCATTGTATCATAATAAAATGACAGTCCTGGAATGCAAGCTGGCATTCTTGGACTGCAGCAATGGCACAACCAAGACACATCCGTTCTACACCTAGACCTGCTTCCAGCAAGGGATCAGGAGGAGGAGTGGCAGAAACAGGAAGAAGCTTGCTTAAACTTGCATGAACCCACATGTTCGTAGTTCACAGTGCATGCTGGGGCAACTTTAATGGAGTGTAGAAGTAGTGAGCAGCAGTTTCTGGATGTTCCAAGCAGCAATCACAGTGCAGCTTGGAAATTTTTGAGCAGGTTATTTCGGGCTGCGCTCTCTCTCTCTCTCTCTCTCTCTCTCTCTCTCTCTCTCTCTCTCTCTGTGTGTGTGTGTGTGTGTGTGTGTGTGTACACGCACCAGTGATTGCTTGCCTTTGTAGGGCCATTCACCCTTATTTATTGCGCTGTTTGTACAATTTACAATAAACATTTGGATAAAAACAAAGAATACTGCAATTTGCTATTTTAATCAATAAACTTTGGAAAAAATATCATCCAAAAAACCCCACCCCCTCTTTATACAATTTTGGGTCAGGCAGAAGCAGGGTTGCTGCAGGGCTGCGGAGCAGAGTCAGTCCCAGCTGCTTTCCCAGGTCAGCTGCAGATGTGCAAGTTGCTACCTGCACCCCTGTTGCTTGCACAGGTCTACAAGGTAAGGCTCCTGGAATGAGTACTGTAGTTGCTGGTGACTACACAATGGCCCAAAGGTATCTAATGCAATTTTCTCTTTGAAGCTGATCGGGGCCTGGCCATTACCTTCACAGCAGATCGCCGGGAAGACTCGGCTTGTGCCCTGGTGCTGTGCTTCTCGGAGCAAGAAGAAACTGCACACACTGCAGCCGAGCCCCAGCACAGCTGGAATTGTACAAGCTTCATTGGGCAACCACCATCCCTCAGTGATCAAGCATTGTTTCAAGCAGTTCTTCTTCTTCTTACACCCCCACCCCCAAAATCAAAGTTATTATGGTAATCACAAGCATAGCAAATCCTCACCTAAAGTTGTTTCATTATAAAATGTTTTGTTTTAAAGTTGCTGAGGAAAAAAAAAATTAGATTCCTAGCTAGGGCCCACTGTCTGTATGTAGTCTGCATGTTCTTCCCACATCTGCATAGGCTCCCTGTGGGCAGGAAAGCACACATTTATTTCAATATTTAACATTAAAGTATTTGGGGTCTTCATTTAGAAGTTTTGTGATTTTTTTTAACCACAAATATGCTGTCGGAATGCAACTCTTGTGTATATTATTATTAATTATTATTATTATTATTTATTGGATTTATATCCCGCCTTTTTGCACGAAGGCACCCAAGGCGGTATTACAATAAAAGAAACAAAAACAAATTTAACATTAAAAAACAATTTAAAAACCATGTTAAAATACAATTTAAAAATTTAAAAAACAACAAGCAACAAGCCCCGTGGATCATAAGATTAATCAAGATATAGCCTGTCAACAGTTAAAAGCTTTTTGAAATAAAAAGGTCTTCAGCCCCCGCCGAAATGTTAACAAAGAGGGAGCAGTTCTCAATTCGAAGGGGAGGGTATTCCAAAGTTGGGGGGCCACCACCGAGAAGGCCCTCTTCCTGGCCGCCGCCCCTCTCACCTCTCCTGTTGGCGGCACAGTCAAAAGGGCCCCCTCCCCGATGATCTGAGAGTACAGGTAGGATTATGTGGAAGGAGGCGGTCCCTCAAATACCCCGGACCCGAGCCGTAAAGCCATATATGTCAATTTCATTATAAGTTGTTTTGCTTCAAGTTGTGCTTTCCAAGAGCTTATTGATGACTTTAAAAAGATAAAGGTTTCCCTACGACCGAATGGTCTAGTCGTGACCGACTGTAGGGGGCGGTGCTCATCTCCGTTTCTAAGCCTGTAGAGCTGGTGTTTGTCCGACGACAAGCTTCCGTGGGCACGTGGCCGGCATGACTCTACGCCGTAGCTCACGGAACACCGTTCCCTTCCCACCGAAGTGGTCCTTATTTATCTACTTGCAGTTTTAGGTGCTTTTGAACTGCTAGGTTGGCAGGAGCTGGGACAAGCGACGGGAGCTCACTCCGTCACGCAGTCTTGAACTCCCAACCTTGCGGTTGGAAAGCCCAGCAACAACAGATTAACCCGCTGCGCCACCACGTCCCTCATTGACGATTTTAAGTGAAGACTTTTTGCATCATTTCTCTAGGGAGCCTGTCTGGATGAGTGTGTGTGTGTGTGGGGGGGGAGTTCCTGCATTAAACATGGAAGCTGGACCTGCCTGCTCTACTTTCCCCCTGCCAAACATCTCATCAGTTTCTTAGCCAATGCTTTAAATTCAGTGGATGTACACATCCTTAAACCTACAAGATAAATCCCTCTGTTAAAGACATTGCTCGGGAAGGACCCAGAAAGAGAGCAGGACAGCATTTTCCCTGCTCTAACGGGGAGATCGGCAAGAGAGGAAGAATGAAGGACAGATGCCAAATGGAGTTGCAGGCAGCTTCTTGTGAATCGCGGCACACATGAAGGTCATCCTGGCCAGAGATCGTACTTGTAAAGAGAGATCTGCCAAGCACACGCAGGTATGGCTTTTCACAGTACAGTTGAACTTCTGAAAAGCTTTGGGGGAAGCAGGTCTTGGAATTCCAGAGGGAGCTGGCTGGCCACAGTGGGAAAAAGGATAAATCAAATGGACATCATTGACTAAGAAGTGATTTGGGGCTGCTGAAAAAGCTCGTTGACCTGCAGAGCAAGCTATAGGCGAACAGTTCTCCCTTTACTCTTCTCTCTTGGTGCTGGTATGGAAAACAACATGAGCGGTAGCCCTGCCAAGAGTTCAAAAGGAAGAGATGGGGCTGCACCACTTGTGGGTCACCATTCTTCCCACTGGGGTTCTCCCATGAGGGATGCTTGTGATCTAGGCACATATCTGCCTTTTGCGGGTCATAGCTTGTAGTCTGGGTCCTAGGACAAGGCACATCCTCTCTCCCCCCGGATGCTTGCAGTTGCTATTTTATCCAGAAAACTGGCCACAGTTCTGAGGTTTCGTGATTTGCAAAAGGAGTATATATATGTGTGCATGGGGCTAAGCATCCACTTGGAAAAGTCGCATTTTATTTACAAAACAACAACACTGGAAACTAGTACATCCCCATATTGAGACAGCCAGACTGATGTCTTGCAGCCTTAACTAATGAGCTTTCCAAGTCCTCCTTTTCCTTGAAGGTTTTCACACACCTCCCCCTTTCTAATCAAGGATTGGTTATGGCAGTGGCATTAGACCAGGACCCACTTTTTAGAATGGCACTTGTGCTGAGGCCCACCAGAAGTGATGTCATTAACCTGGAAGTGGTGATGTGGCAGGAAGTGACATCATCAAGCAGGAAGTGCTGTCATTGTAACATAATAAAATGACACTCCTGAAATGTAAATATAACAAGACTAAGGTCTGCAGTTTCCAAGATGGCTGCTCCCAGCTTTCCTTGACCCACCTGACATCAGGTCGCGACCCACCAAATGGGTCCCAACCCACGGTTTGAACAACACTGGGTTTTGGAAACACAACTGGGGACAAAAAGGTGAACAATAAAATATTCAAAGCCTACACATTGGCAATATTCTCACAGGGAACAGATGAAATCAGGTCCCATCAGGAGAAAAAAAAAGGTGGAAATTAATCTGCAGTTTGCACAGTTCTCTTCAGGTGCAACTGGAGCTGAATTGATTCAAAATGCGAACTGGGGCAATTTGCTTTTAAAACACATTATTCTGGGATGCCAATTCCTCTGTACTGCATTATCAAGCATCCACACATGCATGGTATGTAGGTCACATTGCAAACCTGAATTCTGCTTTATATCATTATGGTCTTTAAGCAAGGCGCATGAGCCCTTATTCGGGACATGGAATTCTCCCTTAAACATGACTGACCATGGCTGAATCAATTTAAAAGGGTTAAGAGAGAGAGAGAGAGAGAGAGAGAGAGAGAGAGAGAGAGAGAGAGAGAGAGAGAGAGAGAGAGAACTGTTTCAATACTTATTTCTGGCATCCTGAACAGAAAATATTAACCCTTTATGTGCCTTGTGAGACGGTCTCTGCTCCTCTGATCCAATCACTTGGAACAACAAGGTTTACTAATTATTCTGTGTGCCATGTTCAAAAAATAAAACAGCACAGAGAAGGTCTACATAGTGCAAGCTTCACAAGCTTGTTCCAGACTGCAAGCTCCTAGTGGGCAGGGACCTCCTTTTTTGCCCTGTAACCCGAGAGGTTTAATGTACTTGTTTGCTCCGTATAAACAAGCCAACAGCTACAAAATTTCCGTGCCAGCTGAATATGTATTTGCTTCCATGTTTAGTATTTTAACTTACCCCAAAGTCTACGAATTTTGCAGGCTGCAAGTGCACCTAAAGAAATAAAATCTATGCATGATTTAATCTATGCACTCAGAATGAGCTTGAAGCCGTTTTCAGAGCTTCAGGTGAATTGCTGTCTCACTTCAGTGCTGCCACAATGTCATAACCACTCTACTGTTGTGAATGTAACAAAATACCCATTTTCCTCTTAAAACCTGATTGACACTTTTTACAACAACTGTTTCCAATTGCCAGATCTTACTAACATCAATACTGAACATAACACTGGCATGGATTCATTGAGTTCTGCTCATCTCAGATCGGTATACAACAAGCATCGCCCAACTCCAGCCTGTGGGCCAGATCCAGCATCCACCTGATCCTTCCCCCCCCACCCGGGTGAACAGCTCTTACAGTTCTGCCGGGGACACTTGTAAAGACCCCGGCTACACCCTCCAGGGGTTCTCACCCGTTCTTAGCAATTGTGCTAAATAGCTTTCACTAGTGCCAGGCTTCATGGCCACTTTTTCTGCTGTCTCTAATAAAACTATTTGGTTACAGTGATCAGCACTGGGAGAGTGTAACAGAGGTGAGGTGTAAGCTGATCGAGTCTTATTTATATATGGGGTCATGGCACAAAAGAGGTTGAAAACCACTGAATTAGACCAAGCGCTCACAATGTTCCCAGTTGGCATCTATACACCACTTATATGATTTGCGAAGGGCAGGTGGTGTGGGTCTAGAGCAGCGGCTCCCAAATTGTGGGTTGGGACCCACAAGTGGGTCGTGAGCCTATTTTAGGTGGGTCACGAAGCACCTAGAGCAGCCATACGGGAAGACGGGATTCTGGAAAGGCTGCGTGGTTGTTTTGCTCAACATGGAAGGGCTTAAAAAGCTGCACCTGCCCAAATCCCCTTTTCTATATAATGGGTACAAGTATAGTCACTCTGTCCCAGTTTGCATCTGGTAACCCTATGCAGATGATACCACTCTAATGGCAGAAAGTGAGGAAGACCTAAAGAACCTTCTGATGAGGGTGAAAGAGGAAAGTGCAAAAATTGGCTTGAAGCTCAACATTAAAAAAAACTAAGATCATGGCAACCACTCCCATCCCTTACTGGCAGATAGAATGGGAAGAAATGGAAGCAGTGATAGACTTTATTTTCCTGGGCTCCAAGATCACCGCAGATAGTGACTGCAGCCATGAAATTAAAAGACATTTCCTTCTTGGGAGGAAAGCTATGGCGAACCTAGACAACTTAATCAAGAGCCGAGACATCACCCTGCCAACAAAGGTTCACATAGTCAAAGCTATGGTTTTCCCAGTAGCAATGTATGGCTGTGAGAGCTGGACCACAAGAAAGGCAGAGCGCCAAAGAATAGATGCTTTCGAATTATGGTGTTGGAGAAGACTCTTGAGAGTCCCCTGGACTGCAAGGAGATCCAATCGATCAGTCCTACAGGAAGTCAAGCCTGATTGCTCCCTGGAAGGACAAATTCTGAAGCTGAAGCTCAAAGCTCATGAGGTGGTACTCATGAGCGACTAAACAACAACCCTATGTATAGGTCAACATCAGCTCCTTGAAGTGAACCTGGACAGCAATCCACCTGCAGCCAACACCAAGAAAAATCAGGTAGCAGCAGCCTGCTTGCAGAAAATGCAGCTGCACATTAATATGCAGGAGCAAGCATGCATGGGCCCTTGTGGCTACTGCACTTACTGATCTTCAGGGAACTGCACCAATGCAATGCAGTGCCAGAGCTGGGGGGAGGAGGGGAGACCCTATAAGAAGAAAACAGACAAACCAAGAGGGTGGGAGAAACCCTGAGCCTAGGCAGAAGCTTTAAATTGGGCAGGAAGGATTGGGCTGCTTTTTTATCCTTCCAGCTAAATGTTGCCTCCCACTTTTACTGGGGCTCAGGGCTGATTGAAATATTCCATAGAAATCGAGTGGTAAAACCTTTCCTGGGTTGAACCACTTCAGACTGAAAGTGTGGGAAGTTGCATATTTGAGGCTTCATCCCATCTAAAAAGTTTCCCGCAAGCACAAAGCTGGAGTTCAGGCTTGCCTTGTGCACGGCACGCTGAGGATCTCTTCTGTGTACAGGGAGCTTCTCTGCTCACAACCAGCTTTCCCACCCGATTTCTGCCAAAGGCATGAGCTGCCCCTTAATTCGCTTCTGAAGCTGCAGCATCTGACCCACCCAAAGGCAGCCAAGCCTTGCCTTTGAGAGTGAGGTGAAAGTGCAAAGCGGTCGTTGTAGACTGTGGATAAGAGCTATAAATAAAAGCAAAACCAGCATTACTGGTTGAGCCACAATTGCTCCCCTTCTTTAATTTTTTTTTTTTTTTTGCGGCGGACTTGGAAAAAAACGCACACAATCCAATGATATATTTGCAGCTTAAGCTATTACACGGAACGACCTCCTTGCTCTCTGGGTCACCGGGCCTGGCTAACAATATCCATTCAGCTCCCCTCGGCTGCGGCCAAGTGTCAGAAGCGTTCCGTGCAAGAGGAAAGCCCAAGTCAATCCATCAAGGAGCCTTGACACTTTTAAAAAGGGCAACACACAATGGGAGGAAAGTGACACATTGTGCGGGCCGAATGGTCACCGTGGCAATGGAAACACATCTTGCGGACGGCTGCCCATGAGAGTGAGGTGGGCTGTTGGAGGGCCTGCCTCTTGCAAATCATTCTGCAATCACTCATGGGAGTGGGAGGAAGTGGGGACACCCTGGTTCATGCGCTCCCGAGGCTGAGCTCCGCCTCTCGTTAGCCGCTTATAGCCTGGCCGACAGTCAACGCCTACTTCTCCATTTAAGGGTCAGCCTGGAGTGAACGGAGGGAAGCATAAAACCCAGGAAGGGAGTGCACTGAGAAAAACTGTTCAGGGGACACACTGAGAACTCAAACCCAGAATGAATGAATGGCTGGGGATAACATCTGGATGGTTTCCAGCCCGATCCTACTCTTCTGCAGCGCCCACCTCCTCTCCATGCTGGAGAGATGCCTCCCTGCAGCTTTATCAAGCTGGAAGCAATGCCTTGCTTAGCACAGGCAAGTGCAAGGAAGGTGTTAATCCTGAGCTGGCTGGCACCCCCATGCCGAGCAAGAAAGGCTACCGTAGGTCTCAGAGCTGGTGCAGAGGTGTCTGGGTTGTCCTGTCTTTTCAGGAAAGAGCTGTTGATCTGTTCAGGAGCAACACTTCAAGGGCCGCTGCCAACTTGGCTAGTCACTCACACGTGATGAAAGGCTACTCCAGTGCCCTCTGGGCCATCCTGTTGCCTTGTGGGCATCATCCCGAAAGTCAGGAGTGATGCTTCGTCCAGTGTTAGCAATGGGTGACTCTGCACAGGGAAGCTTCAAAAACACACCAACCTCCTTACCCTGTAGGGTCAGTCTACCCCAGACACCACAGCTGGAGACAGGTTAGCTCAAGGAGAAGCCAGTCCTGATGAAGGCTGATGAGTCTCCCAGTGTCACCACTCTCAGCAACCAACCAGTTCATTCCCCCCCATTCATCCTCCAAAACCCCCCCCCCTCCAAAACAAACAAGGATCAATAACCAGCAGGGATCATCACCATCAGGTACTTACCCTTCAGACTAAATTGGTGAAGTTTACACCAGTGAGCAACGTTTCATTATTGCTTTCAAGGCTCCAACTCCTATCTAGTTGTGAGAAAGGCATGGAGAGCTGATGGTTTGGACCAGTAGTTCCCAAACTGTGTGCCACAGCACACTCATGAGTGGCATCACAGGGCATCCCTCATCACCCCTCCTACTGGCTCTCCAAGGCCACTGTCTTGGGTCTAGCAAAACTTTGCAAATCAGGAAGAAGAGGTTGCAGGGGTGCCATGACCCTGGTCAAGTTTGGGAACCAGTGGTCTAGACAGAAGCACTCCTGTCTCAATCAGGTACAGTACATTTGTCAGTCCCTATGAAACACTAGAGCCTTTTTACAAAGATGCGAATGCCTAAGAATCTGAGGGTGCAATCCTAACCTGGAGTTAGGCCGGCACAGTTAGGCCAGCACAAACATTGGCCAAACACCATAAAGCGTGTTTGGACCATTCTCAGAGTCAGGGAGGATGGTGCCTGTCTGTGTGCTGGCCTCTCTGACTCCAAGAGTGGTCCACACATACTTTATGGTGTCCCTTGTGCCGGCCAAACTTTGCTGGCCTAATTGTGCCAGCCTAACTCCAGGCTAGGATTGCACCCTGAGACACTTCCAGACCAACTGCTGTTGAATCAGCTAACTTTGTTAATATACTCAATTAACTGAATAAACCTGGGTTATTCTTGGTTCAACAGTTGAATAATTCCAGGACTCCTCATCATATGAGCAAGTCTCCCTTGGGATGACCAAGGATAAACTCCAATCCCCAACAAATTTCGCAAGTCAGCCCCCTTTCCCAATACACTAAAATATCAACTGGTCCACAGAAGAGACAACAGAACACATTAAAGGCAGTTAAAGAATATATCACTAAACCTATCTGAGTGGGGATGGACTGATGAAGTCGTGAAAACTTTCAATAGCACCAACTACGGATGGTGGGTGGCCTTCAATTCAACTTCAGTTGTGCATGGTCGCACAACGAACAGGGTTGAAAATGCGACAGCTTCCACACCAAATGCGTTATTTTGAAGCAAACCAGAAGCAAATTTACAGGAACTTGGTTTCAGAATGTTAACCAGCTGGAAGAAAAAGGCAGAGGGGAAACGAAAGCTAAATTCCATCCCTGTGACTCCATTCCAAGAAATAAAAAACCAAGACAATTATTTTTCATCGTGTTCATCCTGAAAGCAGTTCTGAGGGCCAGAAAAAGCAGCATGGTCAGAAAAAAAAGGTACAGGAGGAGCCTTTTTGTCTGCAAAGATTCCTTCTGGATGCAAAAAATGCAAGGGTTCCTTGTGGATGCAAAAAAACTTGAAACATTTGCAAGTTAAATCATGCTGTTAATTAGCATTCCCCCTTTAAAAAAAGCCTCTTTTACCATGGCAATGGGCTGCAACCATTCTCCAGGGGCTTAGAGCAATTGGTATCCATTAGCTGAGATAAGACCTCTTCCCTTCACCCTGGAACAAGGCGAAACCTGGAGAAATTAATCACACTTCCAGGGAGGAGGGAGGAGGTCTTATCTCAGAGCTAATGAGATTGGCTGCAGATCTCATGGCTACAGCTTCATTGCCCGTGGTAAGAAAAGCTTTTTTAAAAAATGCTTAATTAACAGCATGTGCATAACAAAGAGCCCTTCTCTTCTGCAGTCAAATCATGAGATGGGAAAATCTCATGAGAAGGCTCCACCTGTATGTGAGAAACTGCCTTAAACCAAGTTAGACCCTTAATCGGTCCAGCTCAACAAGAGTTTCAGACAACGTTCTTTCCCAATCCTCAACAGAGATGTTGGTGATCAACCCTAGGACTTTCTGCACACTAAGCAATTGCTGTATCATGGAGCTATGGTTCCATTTCCAAACAGCAATGAGCTAACCAGGACTTGTGCAATAGCTGAATATTAGTATCTACAGAAGGTGAGATGAACAACTTCCTGATTTCCCAAGTGCAGAAAACACAGAATCTAGGGACTCAAACAACTTGGCCCAAGGGTCAAGCAAAGAGCCCTGCAGAACAGACAACTGAAAAGACAACTTTTAGCCCTGATGGTTACCAAGTCCTTGAGACTGGGCAGGTTAAGCAACAAGATTGACAACAGCTCCACAGGCGCCAGACGACAGCATCCTACTCATTCCACAACCAATTTCTGCTCTCAAAGGAAAGGAATTCAGTGCTGAAAATGACAAACCGGCACAACAGGTTCCAGTATCAATATTGGAACATGCACACAGATTTGTGGGGCAGTCCCAGAACTCTTTTCTAGGGAGTCAAAACATTTTATCAGCAGGCATTTGGGGAAGTTTAGAATTTGTTGGTGGAAGGGGACGCTGCCTATATAACTCTGAGCATCGATAACATCTGGGTTTTTCCAGATCTCCCCTTACTTTCAAATGAACATAACGTAAGAGCAGGCCTGCTGGATCCATCTAGTCCAGCTTCCTGTATCTCACAGATGCCTCAAATGGGAATTCAACCCACGCCATGTGACAATTTTGTCACTTATCAGTGCCAGAATTGCTGTGAAGCAACTCCAAGTTGTGATTTTTAACAAAATTCCATTGATAAAGAAATACTTCTGCCTAGGAGTAAACTGATTCCAGTTCATGAAAGTTTAGAGTGAAATAAATTGCCTGATTTTTCAAGGGGTTACAGACATTTTTGCTGTCCTGGCCAAAGAGTGATTTATGCCATTTGTCTATTTTTCCCACTCATGCTTTGAGTACAAGCATTGAGAGCAAGACATCTATGGATGCATGACAAGTCCCTCGTCATCTTCTCTGGTTTCTTGTTTTTGTTACGGTCTATCTAGAGATTTATTTGTTTGTTTATTGTGGCATTTATATACAACCTGAATTTGTATACAGACTTGATGCATACTCAGTGTGGTTTACATAGGCAGGCTGACCATCTTTTTTTCAAATAGGGTTTTTACAAATGTTGTTCTACTCATTAAATCAGCCACGCGCAACAGGTAGAAGCCTGGATGGGAAAGTGCATTTCCATCCACGCCTGTGGTCTCCAAACCCTGGCCCAGGTGCCAGATGTGGCCCTCAGAAAGCCTTTATCCAGCCCACAGCAAGCCTCTGATCCCCTATGAACCTCTGGCCCTCCTGACCTTGCTGGCACAGGCTGCACCCTCCAAGCTGTGCTCTGGCTGTGTGTGGAGGACTAAGGAGCCTCAGAATGCCTCCGGAAGGCACTCCGCACACAGCCTCAGAATGCCTCCGGAAGGC
>JAJKFI010000062.1:2010855-2021122 GCA_029204185.1 Lerista edwardsae | reverse complement strand
CCTCCGGAAGGCACTCCGCACACAGCCTCAGAATGCCTCCGGAAGGCCAAAAACATGTCATTTCCTGGTTTTCTACTGCTGTTTGTCTACTGGTGGCATTTTGGTTCTGGGCAAAGTGGGCCACCACAAATCATCTAACTTTTGCTACAGCTTGTTTAGACCTCCTAATTCATTGAATCTTTAGCCTGAAATGACTACCATATGGGCATGGACAAGAATCTCAGTGGTCTTTCAGCCACATCCTCCCCACTGCTCAACTGGTATCTCAGAGTGAGCCACTCCAGAACCACAAACTCGACCGACCCACAGAGGCCAAAATTCTCTGCTTGCCATCCGATAACAGCCAGGCACATCAATAGGGTTGGCTCTGAATGAGGGGAAACAAACCTGAGGCTAAGAACAAGTTATCTGGAGATAAGATGCTTGATGTACCTGTCACTTCATAGAGAACAAGGGGACAGGTGTCTGCCGAAAGGGGGTTATAAACTATTATTTGACACATCGGAGACAACAAGGGGAAAGAAAGGGACATGGAGGCAAAGGCAAATGGAAAGAATTTATGTGATTTCAAGTACACATACCTAAGAGTTATAGGTAGGAATGTGAACGAAGGATTTGTCCACAAAGGCTTCCTGGAAAAAGAAGGTTTTCAACAAAGAAGTTGCATCACGGAATTATGCCAAAAGGGCCAGCACAGGTGGCATCATGCAAGATAGCAGGAGATTTTCCATTAGTTTAGTAGAGCCACATAAGACAAGGTAGTGGACAGAGATGTGAGACTGGAGAGATAAAGGAGTACAAAGCAATGAAGAACTTGGGACAGTTTTGCAAGATTGGGAGCAGCAGACCAAGTCAGCCTAGGGATTTAAGGAGGGGTGTTGGGTTGTCTGGGATTCATGATTTCTGTGCAAGAGAGTTGAACGGACAGTGGAGAAAGACAATCATTGAACTCGGAGACCCCATGTTTAACTGAGCATGGCATCTCTCCTAGTGTGGTCAAATTTAACCCTCTTTAGGGAAGCACAGGAGCCTGCCCGACTTGGAAGCTTTCAAGGAACATAATCAGGTGCAATAAATACTCATTTTTCTACAGCCCCCATATGGTCCTCATTCCCTCTTTTCATCACCTACAGGAACAAGACTCCTTCTTTTCCACTTGACTCAATGTTAAAAGAAGCATTAGCATCAGCTACCATAGTTAAGGGTCTTTGGTTTTAAACCAGGACCTGAAATGATGCTTTTTCTACGTGGGTTTCATATTAGTTTAAAAATATTCCCTTAATCACAGTTTACAGAAGATGAAACGGAAGAGAGAAGAGGAAGAAAAGAAAAAGAAGGTGTTCTTGCAGTTGCGTTTCAGTCATTTCACAGGCAGCTGCACCAAACCCAAGAGATCAACAGAGTATCAATGTATTCAAGGATTGTTACCAGTCACTTACACCACCATGATAGCATTCACTATCTACTAGAGCCCTGTTATTCAAACTGGGTGGGGACCCACTTGGTGGGTCGCGACCTGATGTCAGGTGGGTCACAGAAAGCTGGGAGCAGCCATCTTGGAAACTGCAGACCTGACTCTTGCTGTATTCCTTTTGTGAGTTTAACAGTTTGAATTTTCAAGTGAGGTTTACTTAAATGTTTAGTTTTTAGTTCAGTACTTTTACATAATATTTTGTCCTAATCTTACTTTCTATCAGGGATGTTTCATGGTTGTGCATTTGCTTCAGTCCAAGAATGCCAGTTTTCATTCTAGGAATGTCATTTGATTACGTCACATTGACACCACTTTCTGCTTGATGAATGCACTGCCAGCTATGACATCACTTTCAAGTGAATGACATCACTTCCGGTGGGTCCCAACAGGAGTGCCATTCTAAAACGTGGGTCCCGGTCTAAAAAGTTTGAGAACCACTGTACTAGAGGGTATGCACTGGCCAATTTCAGCCTTCAACATGAGTCTAGAAAGAATAAAACACAAGTCCCAAGTGCATCCTCTAGGATTTTTTAAAATGTTAATTTTATCCTGCCCTATGCCTATAGATTTCACATACAGTTGTCAAAACCTCCCCACTAAGTAGGTTGGACTGACAACAACTGACCAATTACACTCACCAAACTTTTGTGCCTTAGCAAGAAGCTGAACTCAGGTCTCTGTGATCCAAATCCAGCCCTCAAACCATTATACCACACTGGTTTCTGTTATATATTTCATAAGGCAAGAACAGAAACATATTTCCAGTTCTATTTAAACGAACAATCTGGATACAGAGGATAATGAGGGTGTAGATGTCTTTTTGCATAATTGCTTCAAGCTTAATAAAAGGATGATGTGTTAGAAACAAAAACCTCTATCGTTAGGGTGTATTTGGGAGGGGGGGCGAGCATTCAAATGCAGGGAAAGGAAATTTTTTATTCTGCCTCTTATTTTTTCAAACATGAAACTGGATTCAAAGAGCCATGCTATAAACCTAC
Source organism: Lerista edwardsae (assembly GCA_029204185.1). Classification (NCBI taxonomy): domain Eukaryota; kingdom Metazoa; phylum Chordata; class Lepidosauria; order Squamata; family Scincidae; genus Lerista; species Lerista edwardsae. The sequence continues at coordinate 2,018,650 of JAJKFI010000062.1, read as the reverse complement.
TCCAAAAGACATTGCGCCTGTCATGATGTGTTGCTACAGAAGCATCACAGTGAAACATTTTAAAAGTTCAAGACTGGACTTGAAACTGAAGTTCAGTCTGGAAGCAACAAGCTAGTTACTTTGTAGCTCAACGTAATGCACGCCGGTCTTGCTTAGTACATACTAACTGAGGGATGCTGAATATTATGTGTTGACGAGACTACAAGTGGAGAAGGAGAGGAGAAAATGAGGCCAGTGACAGATTGGTGGGTGATCTGCCCCAGAATTGTCAGAAGCTCACCAAAGTCAAGGCAGAAATATTTTCCATCCCTGCTCTCCAATAACTTTTAAAACTGGAGACGCTAGGGACCAGATGTGGAATCTTCCAAAACGCAAGCACATCTACAGCAGCAGCTCTCAAACATTTTAACACTGGGACCCACTTTTTAGAATGACAATTTGTCCACGACCCACCGGAAGTGATGTCAAGCCCTAACTGTGCCATGTGAGGCCAGAGCCTGCTGCTTTCCTGAGAATGCAGCAGTCAATTGGGTTATTTCTCAGCCCTTTTCCAATAGCAATCAGAAAGAGAAAAAGCCCATTTACAACCTTGACACAAGCAAGATAACCACACAGCCCTCCCTGGTTCCAGTTTACATCTCCCCATATTTTCAATATGGCTGGTCTAGGTGCTTTGCCACCCACTCTAGATTGGCTCTCGACCTACTGGTTGGTCCCGACCCACAGTTCTATAGCCAACCCAAGTATTTCTGTGAGATTGAGGTTGCAATCCTATGCATGCTTATTCCTGGATTAACTTTCCCCCAACACGTCCTGATTGGTCAGCATGTTCCCAGGATGTTCACAATATCTATTTTTGCACAATGCCTGGATCCCTATGTTGTGTACTCTCGTATCAACAGTGGTGTTCAGAAATACCATTGCCATCCTTTTTAGTGTGAAAGAGGTCACGCCTCCTACATTACGCTTCAGCAAAACATGGTGTATGGAAGTGAACATCACCTATATTTAAAGTCGATCACAGAACACAAGACCTTGTTACAATTTAGGACATTTAAACGGGCAGTGGCTTAAGCTGACAATAGCCACATGTTTCTTAAATACCACTTAAACACGGCAACAGAACCAAAAGGGATCTTTAACATCAGCCTTGACGTTGGCTTGTTCTCAAAGCCTCCTCTGCCCACGAGGAGCACACGAGTATTCCAATAACAGCAGCATGAAAATCCACCCAGAAAGCAGGACTTTATGATGACCATGACCAGGGCTGGCCTTAAGTCAACTCTGCGCTTTGGACTGGAAGTCAGTGGGGCGAGCAGAGCAGCTTTACCCTGGGCCTCCCACCTGCCCCTGCCTCCGAACAGCCCAAAACAGCCCTCCGAACAGCCCAAAACAGCCTCCTGGACACTGTCAGCAGTGATGTCATCATGTCACCACCAACTATTTCCAGGTGCCACGCTTTGCGCATGGTGCCACAAATGCTCTTCTTGGTGAGTGGAGGCCCTATGGGGAAGATGGGGGGGGTCCTGTGGGAATACCTCACATTGGGCCCTGCCGCTCCTAGAGCCGTCTCTGACCGTGCCATTCATGCCAACCTTACCAAGAAAGAAGAGGGGAATGAAGGAGCCAAGCTGGTCTTGTCCGACCATCTTAAGCACTGACAACAGACCAGCGATGGGATCTACAAATGAACAAGGGGAATGCTGGGCGGGACGTAGGCCGGACTTCTGCTTGAGTGGCAGCCCGTCCGTAGCGTTCCGCGGCTGCCCTGGCCTGGGGGGGGGGCTTCTGCTCGCCGTGGGGGACAGGTGAGGGTTGCGCCGGGTGCCTGGGCGAGAAGCGGGGGGGCATGCTAACCGGGGGCAGCCCCCCCCCCGAGGCCAGGACAGCTGCGGAACGCTACGGATGGGCAGCCAATCACACGGAAGCCCCACGTAAGTCCCGCCCAGCGTTCCCCTTGTTCATTTGTAGATCCCATCGCTGCAACAGACAGCCCACAGCGTAGAGCCACACAGGAGCAAAAGAGGACTCCAAGTCGCTCCCGTTTGGGGCTCAAAAGGCTGATGAACAAATGTATTGAATACCTGTGTAACAACAATCTTCAGCTTAATTTTAATAAGTCTAAGATCATGGTATTCGAAAGGTCATGGAGACAAAGGAAGTGGCATTTCAATGGACAAGATATAATACAAGTAAAAACGTTTAAATATTTGGGCATACTCTTCTCGTATAATCTATCATGGACGAGCCATCGTAATATGGTAAGGACTCTAGCTAAAGCTTCATCTCAAGCGGTAATTAGTTTTTTCCATAACAAGGGAGGCTCATACATCCCCGCAGCACTGAAGGTCTTCAATATGAAATGCTCCCCTCAAATCTTATATGGGGTGCCGCTTTGGATCAATTCTTTTAATTATTCATTAGAGCAGATCCAAGCATCATTTTTGAGGAAAATTCTAGGCGTGCCTAGTTGTGTAGCCTATGAGGTGCTGTGCATTGAAACGGGTCAAATCCAGCTGGAGACAATAGCCTGGATTAGAGCAACCAAATATTGGCTCAAAGTTTTCTACAACAAGGACGATAACAACTTATTATACCACCTTCTTTGCGATCCATATTTTTCAGACAGCTTTTGGGTTGCAAAAATTAAGCAAATTGGAGTAGAACCGGATTTAATTGGCTCCCTAACCCGGGATGAAGCATTCAGATTAATTAAAGGGAGATTCATGGATATCCATGCTATGAACATCTTAAGTGCAGCCAACAGAACCTGCTCCCCATTGCACTATCAATTACCGATCATTGTAGGGAAAATGCCTGCTTATTTATATATTTTGGAGTGCCCTAAAATTAGAAGAGCTTTCACCTTGGCTCGTTGTAACGCTATCCCATCTGCAGTACTGTGGGGTAGGTTTAGTGGTATTCCCCCCCAAGACAGACTTTGCCCGTGCCCCATGGGTGTCGTTGAATCAGCGGAGCATCTTCTTTTTCATTGCCCCATCCACATTGAGGCTAGAGAGAAATTCTTAGCTCCTCTTCAGCAATTAAATCCCTCACTTGTGGGTCATGAATATCTGAAGCATCTTCTAGCTTCAACTGATTCTTTCATAATTAGCCAATTAGCTACGTTTATTTTTTATGTTGTGGTCTCCAATTCTAAGCGTGTCTCATCCATATGAATTATGTGTTCTGATGTTTATTTGTATTTATATTTTATTTGTAATTAGGGTTTGTATGCCAATAAAGGTTTTTTGATTTGAAAAGAGGACTCCAAGTCCCAATCAAGCATCTGCAACACACTGTGCAGCAAGAATGTTCAGCGCTTTGAATCAGTATACGAAACTGACTTACCTTCATCCCGAGTCAGACCCCTGGCCCAGCTAGGTGCTCCCACCTGCATTCCAGGTTTCAGGCAGGAGGAAGAAACCCTCCTCAACGAAACCTTGAAGGGTGCCACCAGTAAGCGCAGCATCTCTCCAAGGTTTCAGGGCGGAGTATTTTCCAGCCCAAGGATCGAACCTGGGACTTTATGCATGCAAAGCAAGTGCACCACCATTGTACATCCCACACCTTGTACAGAGGGAAGCAGGCCAATCCTTGCACAATCTAGCAAAGAAGAATCTTACAAACTGCCAACAGAAGGCATCTGGAACTGCAAGATTCCAAGGGAGCTGTTTGCCTGCCTGTTGCTCGACCTGCAAGAACACAGTATCTAACCCATCTTGAACCAAGCCCGAAGCAAACGCTTGGGACAAGCTGCATGAATCTCAAAGCTCTCACATTCAGAGAAGCCACACATTTGTCAGCCCCACGTGTCTGGCTTTCCTTCGTGCATTCAACTCACTGCAATTATCACCATGCAAATAACCACTTCGTAAGAAAATCAAGGACACAGGAAATGGTTCCGACCTTGGATAACTCGCTTGCAAGCAAAGAGAGACACCTACATCCTTAACACAAGCATTTCCAAAATTATTTATATTATTATAAATATGTGATGTAATCTATGGGCCAAAGCTTACTCAGGGCGATTTCTGATAGACCGTTGCAAGCAATAATATAGACTTAAATTACAGGTTGAGCCTGCTTTTCTAGACTGCTTGGGATGGGAAGGTGTCTAGATTTCAGATTTGTCTGGATTTCATAATAACTGCATAAAGAAATGCTTCCTCCAGCTCTTTTCACTGTTACTCCCTGACATTTTTCAACAATATATATACAGGGACACATCACAGAGTAGAGCATAGAACTTACAGCCTATAACTGCACCGTCCGTGAGAATGAGCAGAAGACCTTCTAGTATTCACACTACAGAAAGTTTTTAAAAAGCCTTGGATAAAAATGTGTGAATTTGGATGTCCAGATAAGAGGCGATCTACCCGATTATCCTACTTCAGTCCGAACCCCAGCTTTCAGAATTTGCTGGTTTCAGGGATAAGCTTCTGACAGGTTTCAAGAGTACTTCCACCTTACTGCAGCATTACAACGGGGAAAGTTAATCAGAGCATATTCTTACCTTCAGCTACGTCGTCGTCCACAGCCCCTTTCACCTGAGAAAAACACCACTGAATGTCGTTCCCACCACCTCCGGCTCCTAGAAACAAAACAGAAGTTAAACAAAAAGTAGACCCACGCCCTACCCATTAACTCTGCTGTAGTGTGTTGGCATTCCACTCTAGTAAACAGCGATTGTTGGCAGGGGTGGTAAGGGAGGTTATGAAGGCATCACCCCTCCACACCCACAAGAACCGACAGAAGCCTACGGAAACCCAATTACAAACTGTTCCAGTTTTCCAAGGCCCCGAGCCGCCCCCTTCCCACCATGACATTGCAACACACACTTTGGATTTGCTCAGATCCCAAAACAACACTGATCACACACAAGATAACTTCAAGTTCTCTGCAACGGTTGACAGCTCTTGCAACTAGTAACTTCAGAAAACGACACAACGAGACCGTCTGCCAGGCCAGACGGCACAACGCAAGACCTTTTGCTCCTCTTTATTGAAGGAACTCAACTTTCTAAAGTAACTTGTCCCCTTTGGGAGCTTTGTGCTGCTGCAAAGCTGCCGGGATCAAGAATGAAATGGGGAGATTTAGGACCCCAACCCGAAGTTCTTATTTTAGGAGGCACATTTTACTGCCTGAGTAATACGAAGCAACAGACTATTCCGTAAACAGACTTCTGTGATGAAACAGCAGCTAAAGAACACAAGAAACAACCACCCTGAGGTTTTTCATTTTGTTTTGCAAAAGTAAGCTTCAGAACTACCGTAAAAGATGGATCGGAGAGAAAATTTCAGGAACATCACTGCTTCCGCAGAAGGTGGTGAATCATTTGAACCTTGCCTCCAAAACATGCATACGACACTCCATCCATGTCTTCTGTAATTTCATTCAGAGCAAGTCACTGGGTTCAGTTCAGACAGGAAGAGAGCACAGCAAAGAGGGGAGAAAAGCCAGCTCTCCTGTATTCCTGAAGGGTTGTCAAGAGGGAGCTTTCCCAGCCCAGCTATAGAGGTCTCCTTCCATGGGTGACATTCGCATCTGGCCTGAAGGGGAGGACAGGCTGGGCAGCTTGAAGAAAAAGTTCCAAGTCGGAGAAGAAGCAGTTCCTCCAGAAGTAGGAGGAGCATGTCAAGCACAGGGCAGTGGCGGCAGCCCACAAGGATCCCATTTCCATCTCCCTACTCCAGAATCATTTGGCCCTATCCGGGCCCCAAGCAGGAACATGGAAAGCTGCTTAGCTCCACCACACAGACAGAAGTCCACTTTGCATCCCTCTTGCCAAAACAGACCCTGAAGGCCAGCACTCTAGTTTGGCCCCAAGTGGAGGCCAAACTCCTTCACTATTATCCTTCCAAACTATTATCCTTCTCGTAATATTTTTTTTTTTTAATGTGAGATTGCAGGGAACGACACTCCATCCCAGCAAACTTGAGCATTTGCATTTCACACGTCCTCCGCCTCACTTGCTACATTCAAGGCTCTGCCTCCATTGAGGAAAAAGAGAAGGAGGGAAAAGGGTGAGACGGAGGCGGAAGGCTATGTTGGGAGACAGCAATACAAGGCACAAACAGAGTCTCCCACTATTCTCCCAAAGCACAAGGCCCTACGAAAAGACAATTGAATTTGCAGGGTGTGAGTGCACAGACTCCAGAAAAAGAAACTGGGGAGGGGGGAAGAGAGACCTTCAGCCGATGCAACGAGATGCATTTTCTCCCTCTTTACACATGTTCCAGAATGCAATCGCCAGCAAGCTGCAATATGGGGCATCTCTCCCTCGCATGCAACAGAACAGAACGAGAAAGATGACCCATATTGAACGGACTTGGGTGCCCCAGTCCACCCAAAAAAAAAAAGAAAATGCTAGCAGCCTTCTCAGTTTGGCACCCTCAGTATTGCAAACGCTGCACCTTCCCCTCTCACCACGCAGATTGCACTCGGCCAAGCAGCCTCCCCACCCATTCCCGGACCCGCCAAAGCCACATTTCAAAAGAAGCCCTCCGCGAAGTGGTCCCTCCATGACCGACCCACGGAAGCCCTGCGGAAAGCAATTCAGAGAGCAACCTGCAGGAAATGGCTCAGACCCCCAGATCCCATCTCCACCCAGCCTGGAAACTTCTGCCTCCTTGAGAAAGCCCAGACTTCTAAAAAAAGATAGATGGATCATTAAAGCGAACCTTTGGGAACAAAGTGAGGACAGAAGGAGAGGGAGGAAAAGAATGCATTTGCAGAAAGACAGGGGAAAGGGGGAAATGACGAGAAGGGGCACCTTCCGCCTTATCAGTTGCACTCTTGGAAGATTGCGCGGGGGGGGGGGAAGGGCGAGAGGATGCGGAGAAGAGGCACAGATTTGTGGGGGGAGACTGTGCCTTGCAAAGCAGAGAGGAAGCCAGCCCTCCGTCCCTAGCTGCCAGCTTGCAAAGAGCTTGCAAGGAGCAGCAGCCCGGCTCTGGAGGCGAGACCAGCCCAGCAGCCTCGCGCGCGCGCGTTCCTCCCTCCTACCACCCTGGAGGCCGGGCGCTGCTCCCCGCGAAGAGATCTAGGGTCCGTTCTCCCCTTACCTGCCATGTTGGGCTCCCAATGGTGGCCCCGGGACTTGGGGCGGCCTCTCAGCTGCCTGGTAGTATCCCCGTGCCAGGCTCCAAGAGAACGTGGGGGAAGGATGGCAGCGGATCGCGGCCGGCAGGAGGGGGGGCGGGTAAGGCCGGCGTCGCTTCCAGGGCTTCCCCCGCTCTTGGCTTCCTCTCCTTACCCAACCCCCCCTCCCAGGTTCCACTTTCAAAATGGCGCCGGCGGAGCCGACCGTGACGTCACCGCGGGTGGCAAAGAGGAGGGGCGCGAGCGGCGGAGAGGAGAGGAGGGAGTGGGCACGGGGGCGGGGCTTGCGGGGACAGAGCGCGCGTTCATTGGGCCTCCGCGCTTGGGCTCCCGCCGCGCCCGGCTCGTGAGTGCCGGGTTCACATTGTCAGGTGCGCGCGAGGCTGGTGCGCTTCCTCGGAGCGGTGCGCGCCGGTAGCTCGGCACCGGCAAGACCGATGTAATGTTGCGCGGGGCGCAGTACACCTTGCAAGGGCCAGCCAGCCTCTTGTTTTGTTGCGCTTAAGAGCCATTGCATGCTTAAGGATCGGGCATCAGGGTTTTTTGTAATGTTGTCAATGTTGCCTTTGGGCTGATGGTTTGGTATTCTTTGTCGCTAATCTGGATTGACTCCGATTGCCTTTGCCTTAGCTGTAACTGTAACGTCTTTCTTTCTTTCTTTCTTTCTTTCTTTCTTTCTTTCTTTCTTTCT
>JAJKFI010000062.1:1991579-2010845 GCA_029204185.1 Lerista edwardsae | reverse complement strand
TCTTTCTTTCTTTCTTTCTTTCTTTCTTTCTTTCTTTCTTTCTTTCTTTCTTTCTTTTGCTTCTTTTACAACATAATTTAGGGCAGGGCGCAATCTTAAACTGAGTTAGGCCGGCATAAACTAAGCCAGCAAAGTTTGGCCAGCACAAGGGCCACCGTAAAGTATGTTTGGACCACTCTCAGAGTCAGAGAGGCCGCCACACAGATGTGCTCCATCCTCCCTGACTCCGAGAATGGTCTAAACGCACTTTATGGTGGCCCTTGTGCCCGCCAAACTTTGCTGGCTTAGTTTATGCCAGCCTAACTCCAGTTTAGGGACATGGTGGCACTGCAGGTTAAACCGCTGCTGCTGGGCTTGCTGACCGGAAGGTTCGGAGTTCCAGACCATGCAACGGAGTGAACTCCCGTCACTTGTCCCAGCTCCTGCGGACCTAGCAGTTCAAAAACACCTAAAAATGCCAGTAGATAAATAGGGACCACTTCGGTGGGAAGGGAACGGTGTTCCGTGAGCTACGGCGTAGAGTCATGCCGGCCACATGACCACGGAAGCTTGTCCTTGGACTAACGCTGGCTCTACAGGCTTAGAAACGGAGATGAGCACTGCCCCCTACAGTCAGTCACAACCAGACCATTCAGGGGAAACCTTTACCTTTTAACAGTTTAGGACTGTGCTCTTAATCTAACCCTATGCATTTTTACTTAGATGTCTCACTGAGTTCAACGAGACTTGCTCTTGGATATGTCTACAAAGGACTGCAGCCTTAAAAAGGCTCAAACCTATCCAACTTTCCAGTGCCGATGAAGCTCTGAACAACTGTTCCCTTACTTTGAGGAGACCTCCCTGACTGCTCCTTCATTGCAAGATTCCACGCACGCCCCCCCCCCCGGCACTGCTGAATCTGTGCTGGAAAGTTGGATGGGATTGGGCTCCAATCATAAATAAGAGAGCCAGAATGTTGTGGTGGTGGGCTTTGACTTGGAAGATCCAGTTTCAAATCCCTGTTCAGCCACCAAGGTACCTGGGTGACCTTGGGCCAGTCATCTCTCAGCCTCGCCCACCTCCCAGGGTTGTAGTCAGCGGCGTCATGCAGCCGGAAAGCTGGGCGGGAGGAACGGGTGAGCGGCAGCCCACCCATTGCGTTCCAGTCCGTTTCGCCGTCTTCCCCACCCCCACTCACCTGTTCCTCCCGCCCAGCTTTCTGGCTGCATGACGCCGCTGGTTATAGTGAAGTCAAAAAGGAGGGAAGAAACCATGCGCACCACCTTGAGTTCCTTGGAGGAAAAGTAGCATACAAATCTGGAAAACAATTCCATTCATTTAAGCCCATCAAATTCTCCCTTTTCATCTTCTCCTTGTCCAATCAATCAATCACTAGTATTTATATACCGCTTTTCAACATAAAGTTCACAAAGCGGTTTACAGGCAAATAATAACATTAAAGTTAAATGGCTCCCTGTCCCAAAAGGGCTCACAATCTAAAAGAATGGAGAACACCAACAACAACAGCCACTAGATAAGACACTGTGCGGGGGTCAAGAGGGACAATTGCTCTCCCCCTGCTAAATATAAGAGGACGCCACTTGAAAAAGTGCCCCTTGCCCACTTAGCAAAAAGTGCCACTTGTCCACAGGTGGTCTTGCCGTCTTCGGTTTATTCAGCAGTCCCTCTGTTCTGCCAGACAGGCAGTACTCGCATAGTCGGAATGGCTTCTGCAATGCTCAAGGCAGAGGTGCGTTTCTTGTGTTTCATCCAAGAACCCCTTTCCCAGCCTCATTGCTATTCCTCACATTCAGCCAGTCATGCTCCTGAGCCATTTTTAGCCCCAACGCACCTTTCACGCAGACAGCCTGGCTGCGCAATCTAACGAGAAAGGCCTTCCAGCAGAGGGCAACACAGCAAATCGCCGGTTGGCCTCGGAAAGAGAAAGCTCCCCGCAGACTTTCATTGAGCAGGAACAAATCCGGTGCTGGAATAATTCTCATCCTAACCACAGGGGGCAAGGTAGAATGGAACAATTGCGCTTTGCATATACAATTTTTGAAGGGAAAAAAATGTCTTGCTTTCCGGCCTGAGGTCAGGAGTAGAGCGATAGGGGCACCAGCTAATGGGCATATTGTAATATTGTTAACTATGGGCAGCCCAATCCTATGGTGCCAGGCCCCCATAGGAGCAGTACATAAGAACATAAGAAGAGCCCCGCGGGATCAGGCCAAAGGCCCATCTAGTCCAGCTTCCTGTATCTCCCAGTGGCCCACCAGATGCCTCAGGGAGCACACAAGACAACAAGATGCTTGCATCCGGTTGCCACTCTCTTGCACCCGGTACTCTGAAGTAGCCTATTACTAATGTAAAGAGGTTGCACAATCCATCATGGCCTATAGTCCACGATGGACCTTTCCTCCAGAAATCCGTCCAATCCCCTCTTAAAGGCATCAAGACCAGATGCCATCCCCACCTCCTGTGGCAAAGAGTTCCACAGATTAACTACCCGCTGGGTAAAAAAGGACTTCCTTTTATCTGTTTTAACTCTCCCAACCCTCAGTTTTAGCGGATGCCCCCTGGTTCTGGTGTTCTGAGAGAGGGGAAAGAATATCCCTCTATCAACTCTATCCCTTCCGTGCATAATTTTGTATGTCTCAATCATGTCCCCTCTCAGGCAAAACAGTAGTAGTAGTGGTAGTAGTAGTAGTAGTAGCAGCAGCAGCAGCAGCAAAACAGCTACCACTGCATTCTACAGGTGCCATGACAGCCGTAGGTGGCACCTTAGGAGAAGGGGATGTTTGTCCCCTTCCCCTGTGTAAGGGTGGTGGTCTGCCAATGGGCTTCCTCATGTCTGTGCTGGCTATTTTGCAGGCACACACTTGAGGGTCTCAGTGTCTGGCCACCGCAGGTGGGGGTCAGGCCCCATGGGCTGGGTAGGAATTTTTTTTCTGTCATCCAAATTGGCCATGGATGGCAGTTCTTTTGCCTACCCCAGACTGGGGAGGGAGGGATGTTCAGTAAGTTTCATGATTTACATTGTGTTCAATAAAGTTATCCTGGTGTCTTCCTTGGGGGTGGTGCAAGGGTAGGGTTTTTGGAATGAGTAGGCTACTATGATGTTATATATTTGGAATTTTAGTAGAATAGGCCACTTTAGAATGCCAGGTGTAGGGGAGTGGCAATGAAATGCAGGTATCTAGTTGTCCTGTGTGCTCCCTGAGACATCTGGTGGGCCACTCTGAGATACAGGAAGTTGGACTAGATAGGCCTTTGGCCTGATCCAGCGGGGCTCTTCTTATGTTCTTAAAGCCCAGTTTGGGTTGCAAGTTATTATAGCTCCCTCCCCACAGACAGAATAGCAAATTCTGTTTTATTTATCTCATATTTACTTCAGAATTTTACCTTAGAAATTTACCTCAGAAGGCCAGATACAAGGGAGTGGCAACAGGATGCAAGCATCTTGTTGTTTTGTGTGCTCCCTGAGGCATCTGGTGGGCCACTGTGAGACACAGGAAGCCAGACTAGATGCCCCCCTTTGGCCTGATCCAGCAAGGCTTTTCTTATGTTCTTATAACAGAGAGGATAGGATTTGGCAGTGGAGACCACCACTGGTCCCCTGCTCTGCCCCTCCCCCACGCAGTTCTATCATCCCCCCCCCGCCCCAAAAGAGCTTATCGCCTCAGGTTTTGCATCGGGTTCTCCTGGTATTGGGGTCTGATGCTGGGCCACACAGCACTTTTGCAAGACCAGCACCAGCAGTAACGGGTTACTGCCAGCACTGGGCCTCGTAGGATTGGTTCCTAAAAATGTTAAATTATGGCATGTTTTATTTTTTCAGTATGGACTTCTTCCATATGGTAGAAGTATGGTAGCTGGAAAATGAGATCTCACCTGCTCAGAGGCAATCCTAACCAACTTTCCAGCACCAGGGTAAGGGCACTGCAGCTCCAAGGAAAGGGAACAAACATTCCCTTACCATGAGGAGGCCTCCGTGACTGCCCCCCAACTGCAGGGTGCAGCACGTGCCCCATTGGCACAGCAGAGCTGTGTCAGAGCTGGAAAGTGGGTTAGGATTGCACCCTTAGTGAAAGCATCAGGCGGGCAGAGTGACATTGGTGTGGCTACCTGCTGCACCTGTAGCCTGTGTTCCTAACGAGTTAGTTGTTCGTGGACACACATTAGACCCAAAGTGCTTGAATTTGCAGCTTTGTCTCCACAACTCAGGGAATGCAGCAACTTAACCATTGCTTTGAAAGCTCTCCCCCTCCCTCTCCGAAATTACAGTCATTGAAAACGTATGTAAAATGTCATACAGGTATTAATCAAAACAACCCTCGTTCTCCGCTGCCCTCTCTTCAGGGAACCAACACTGAGGTGAGCTAGTGATAGTTGTGGGCCTGCAGGCATTTATCGCAAGGCCATAAGAACATAAGAAAAGCCTTTCCGAATCAGGCCAAGGGCCCATCTAGTCCAGCTTCTTGTATCTCACAGCGGCCCACCAGATGCCTCAGGGAGCATGCAAGGCAATAAGCTGCCTGCTTCCGGCTGCCACTCTCCTGCAGCTGGCATTCTGAGGTAAATTTCTGAGGTAAAATTCTGAGGTAAATAAAGCAGAATTTGCTATCCTGTCTGTGGGGAGGGAGCTATAGTAACTTGCAACCCAATCTGGGCCTTAAGAACATTAGTAGAGCCCTGCTGGATCAGGCCACAGGCCCATTTAGTCCAGCTTCATGTATCTCACAGTGGCCCGCCAGGTGCCTCAGGGAGCACGCGAGACTTTGGCCCAGTTCTGTCCAACGTCCCAGCCCTGATGCAGCCCCAAGCTAAGGGAACACATTTTCCCTTACCTAAAAGACTGTCCCCCATCAGAACAGCTGCATGGGTGCTGGTACGTTGGCAAGGATGAGGCCCTCAGATAGACTGCTCCTCCTCTGAAGCTCTTGGTCATGTTCTTCTTTTCTGTCCACAATATTTGGTGGTTGAATGTGCCTCTGTGTGATATATGTCAGTGACAGCAAGGAATAAGAACGCCCAGAGAAGCGGAAAGATCGTTGGTGCAAAGAAACACAAAGCAGGGCACACTCTGCATGCTTGAATGCCCCTTGCCAGGCCAGGAAAATCCCACAGCCTGTAGCACCACTTAATGCCATAATTCAAGTTCCCCTGAAGGGATTGTGGAGTGAGGATCAGAGCTCAGGGACGTATTTGTAAAGCGCAATGTATTCAGTCCCAGAGGGAAGTTTCATTGCAGCTCAGGTTTGGCAAAAGAGTCCATATCCTCCAATTCATTAGCTTAGCCTGGGACGGGCAGTGCTGTAAATTGCCATCGGAGCCATTCAGTCCCCCCCCCCTTGTGGCTTGCGCTGCTGCTCCAACTTAGACAGACGGTGCAATTCTCCCACGTTTGACGGAGATGGCAGGGTACATCGCCAGCTAGCTGATGGCTCGCGCTCGGCACCTGTTCCAGCTGACCCCTAAACCCTCAATAGTTGTAGCAGTGCTAGTTGCAAAACTAAGATTTAGAGTGCCATCTTAACAAGGAAGTTAGGCCTGCAAAGTTTGGCCAGCACACGGGCCATCGTAAAGCGCATTTGGACCACTCTTGGAGTCAGGGAGGATGGCGCACCTCTGACTCCAAGACTAGTTCAACCATACTTTATGCTGTCTCTTGTGCTGGCTAAACTTTGCTGGCCTAACTTTGCTGGCCTAATTCCAGGTTAACCTGGAGTTAGGCTGGCACAGTCAGGCCAGCAAAGTTTGGCCGGCACAAGGGGCCACCAAGGCCCCTTGGTTTGGACCACTCTCAGAGTCAGGGAGGATGGTGCAAGTCTGTGTGCTGGGCCCCCTGACTCCAAGAGTGGTCCAACTGTACTTTACGGTGTCCCTTGTGCCAGCCAAACTTTGCTGGCCTAACTCCAGATTAGGATTGCGCTCAGCTATATCCTTTCCACATCTACTGCTGCCAAGCCAAGCCACCCTGTCCTATACCTGCACTTTTGCAGGATTTCCAAGTCATGCCTTTGAACACTTACTCTCATACTTCTCACTTTCTCAGGGCAAATGCTTGCAAAATTTCCATGCACAATAGCAAAGTTGTGAGCTCAGGTTTCTCTGTCAGGCAGTGAGCGCTGTGCCTGCCAAATAAACAGAGAAGTAGGTAAGCAACTATTTTAGCTACACATTCAACACCCAGCAGAAACCGGCACTCATAATGAGGAATAAATAAACATGGCATCTTCTGTTCTGTACCTATTTCTCCTGTCCCAAAAGGGCTCACAATCTAAAAAAAAAAAAAAGGCAGACCGCCAGCAACAGCCACTAGAAAGATTCTGCAGGGGTGAAAAGGGACAATTGCTCTCCCCTTGCTAAATATAAGAGGTGCACCACTGGAAAAAGTGCCTCTTGCCCAGTTAGCAGGGGTCAAGTTAGCAGGTGAGGCCCACTTGTGTTCTTTCCACTGATGCACCAGAGCTGCTTAGAGGGGAAACTGGTCAGCCTAGTGTAGTGAGGACTCCTGGGGAGGCCCAGCAGAGGTTTCAGGAACATTGCTGGAAGTGACATCATCAGTCAGGAAGTGCTGTTTGTGGCATAGTCAAATGACACTCCTGGGATGCAAACTGGACACAGCAATTGCACACTCATGAAACAGCACTGGCAGAAAACAAGGTTAGGACAAAATGTGATGTAAAAGCACTGAGCTAAAAACAAAATTAAAAAAAACCCTCACTTGACGATTCAAACTGTGAACATTCACCAAAGGAATCTTGCATGAGTCAGGCCTGCAGCTTTCAATATGGCTGCTCCCAGCTTTCTGTGACCCACCTGACATCAGGCTGAGACCCACAGTTTGAGAAACGCTGTACTAAGGACGAGTGAGTGATACTTACTATTTGTTTAATTAATTTAATTAATTAATTTATACCCCGCCTTTCTGCCCGAAGGCACCCAAGGCAGCTTACAACATTTAAAAATACAATAAAAACACTATTTAACAGTTAAAAACAGTAATTAAAATAATTGAAATTTAAACAACCAGCCCTGTGGATCCTAAAAAAAAGAATATAAAAACCAGCTGGCCTGTCAACAATTAAAAGCTTTGCTCGCGGGGTTGCATAACTCTCATAGTAAGGTGTGATAGTTACAGTATGTGCTCCTGCCTTGCTTTATGGGTAGGGTTGCCAGATACAAACAGGGACAGAGTGCCTCTACCTTTAAACATTTTATAGAAGCGGGAATTTGGGCAGGTGCAGCTCATCATAGAAGGGTTTCAAAAGCGGTGCCTGCCCAGATTCCCTCTTCTAAGCAATGGTTAAAGGTAGAGGCATGCTGTTCCAATTTGTATCTGGGAACAAATGGGATGGGAACTAGATGACTGTTCAGATGGGAACTGGATGACTCTTTGTTCGCTTCCTGTACCTCCAGTATCCTGTTGTTATCCAGCAGGCTGTGACTGTTGGGCCTCCTCTGAGCACAGCACTTTGATTTTTTTAAACGGATCTGAACAGCGTTCTTTCTGAGCACTCCTTCGCTCATGGCACGAAAGCACCGAAGGACAGTATTGGATGCCTTCAGGCTGCCTTAGGAAGCCTATAAAACAGAATTCTCAGCATCTCCTCCTGATTCTCCCCGCAAAGGATGGCTCACAGCAGTGCTGTTTATTTTGATAAGAAGTCATGAGCTTTTAATAAGAGGTTATGGTAAGGATGTGTTTCCTGCCAGGCAAGAGGGCTGTGTTTGTGAAACAGCGCCAAGACTGGATTCTGCTGCCCCCTATGGACAAAAGGAGAACATTGCAGAAAACGTTCAGGCTGCCAGCTAGCATGTGAATTTTTTCCCCAGCATGCAGAAATACGGTATATATGGCAGTGGTTCTCAAATTATTTAGCACCTGGACCAATGGTGTCATTAAAATGATTTAGGAACAGGAACTCACTTTTGATTGGCACTTGTCGGGAACCTGGAACCAGCCACGGAGCCCGTTAGGATCCGGAACGCCCGTTCTGGTCCGTTCCCCCTGAATGACATCACTGACCTGGACCCACCTTTTAGAATGACCATCTGTCCAGGACCCACAAGAAGTGATGTCATGGCCGGAAGTGCCGTCATTGTGACGCCAGAATCTGCTGCTTTCCTGAGAAGGCAGCCATCAGTTGGGTGATTTCTCTGCCGGTTTCCAATAGAAAAGTGAATTGGAAAGGAAAAAGCCTTGACACAGGCATTTTTAAGAGGTGGAAAACGGAGGGGAACCCGCATTCTCACCCCATCAGTATGCTTCCTCCTACTGCCCCCAAGCTCGCAGTGGCGTAACTAGGGCTACAATCAGTGGTGGGATTGAGGGGGTTTGCCCAGGTTCTATAGAACCGGTTGTTAAATGGCCGGGCCCCGCCCACTTGCTTACCTCGGCTGGCTTCGGGGTTTTTTTTTTGGCTCCGGCTATGACGTCATAGAACCGGTTGTTAATTTATTTGAATCCCACCACTGGCTATAATCCTATACACACTTTCCTGGGAGTAAGCCCCATTGAACACAATGCAAGTGTTCAATGCAAGAAGTACATACTTCTGAGTAGACATGCATAGGATTGTGCTGCCTGCTATTTAACATCCCCCATGTGACAAAACCATTCATATCTTTCACATTTTAATACTACATTTTTATACTTCCTTCCAAGGAGCTCAGGGTGGTGTACAGGGTTCCCCCCCACCTTTCCTTTGTCCACTTTAAGAGTTTTTCTTTTACATAACAGTTACATTTTCATTTTCAGTTTTTCCTTTTTTTTTTTTTTTTTTGGCCATAACCTTTGATACAACGAAGAATTACACTCTGGTTTGTTTCATTGCCTTCTGCATGAAATTCCTCATTGAATGGTATATAACCACGGTAGGAAAGGGAGGCAAAAAAACAACCATCAGTGAAAAAGTATACCTGATCTGAGGACTGTCTGTGATCCATCTGGACCTAGATTTGTTCATTCCCGTGTTGAGATCCAGCAGGCTCAACACAGTTGCAAAAGCACAGCTATTGCCTCTGGTTCGCTCACGTGGCTTATCTCATCCTGAGGCCTCCCAGACTTATCTCTTTGAAAGAAGAAAGGTGCAGGCCACTGAAGGGGGGAACCGAGATCTGAAAGCAGGGTTTCTAAAAATGTCCAGTTGCCCCTCCAATTGGCACTACTATGCCAAGGCCACTGGCACCTAATGGTGTGGTGTGGTGCTGATGATCTCACCCATAAGAAGGGATGTCCTCAGTGGCGTCTCTACAGGGAGGGCAGAGCTCTAAGTCTTGCAAGAAGCCTCACCTTGCAGTGGAAATCACGCCTCCCCTGCACCATTTTAGCCAGTCCTCACAGGGAACAGCAACATCTTGGCATTGCTTACTGGCTACAGCAGCAAGGGAGAGGAGGGATGCACATGACAGGGTAAGGCTTCTTGCAACACATAGAGCTCTGCCCTCCCTGTAGATCCGCCTCTGGATGTCCTTTCCCCAGCCTTATACACACACATGCAATACTTAATAGTGGGGTAGATACGTTTGGCCTTCTGCAAAGACCTCCAATGTGACTATACTACACCTACTTCGCACCCCCTTGATGTCTCAAAGCAGTGCTGGCACCAGGTTGCTGCAAGCCTTGAGATATTGCCTTATACTGCCCCCCCCATGGCACATGTCTGCCCCCTGGTAGTGCATGAGTTTTCCTACTGCCAACTGTCCTGAAAGCTCAGGGGTCAGCCTGGGCACATAGTCCTTCTCATTGGTGTGGACCCTTGGATTGTGCCTGATCTCGCTGACCCTCAAGGTCAGCCCTCTCTACACTATATATGCCACTATGGTTGCATGCTCGGGACCAACCTGAAATGGGCTCAAGACCCACTGGTGGGTCCCAGCCCACAGTTCTGGGAACCACTGTCATACTGTATTATTATAGAAAGGTAAAGGTTTCCCCACGACCGAATGATCTAGTCGTGACCGACTGTAGGGGGCGGTGCTCATCTCCATTTCTAAGCCTGTAGAGCCGGCGTTTGTCCGAGGACAAGCTTCCATGGTCATGTGGCTGGCATGACTATACGCCATGGCGCACGGAACGCCGTTACTTTCCCACTGAAGTGGACCCTATTTATCTACTTGCATTTTTAGGTGTTTTTGAACTGCTAGGTTGGCAGGAGCTGGGACAAGCGACGGGAGCTCACTCTGTTGCGTGGCCTTGAACTGCCAACCTTCCGGGCAGAAAGCCCAGCAGCAGCTGATTAACCCATTGCGCCACCATGTCCCATTGTATTTATTTATTTATTTATTTATTTATTTATTTATTTATTTGAATAATTTATACCCCACCTTTCCCATGCCGAAGCAAATGCCCAAGGTGGCTTACATGAGCAGGCTAGTCTAAACCACCATTTTTTTCCAATGGGGTTTTTACAAATCTACAGTATTCTTGTGATCTGCCAATCCTCAGGGCCAGCTGTCGCCTTCACAGTGTGGTTCTCTTCTTTGGCTGCCTGCCATCAAGCCTCAGCAGGCAATCGCAAAGCAAGCCTGGACAGGTCCTCAAGGTCGCATTCCCTTCTTTGCCGGCTGGCCTCCTCACACACTCCATGGCAACTCTCCCTTGTGGTGAGCTAATCAGCTCCACAGCGACTCTGTTCTGCCACCACAGGTACTGCAGCTTGTCACACTTGGACAAGCTTGGATAAGCTTGGAGTATTATTATACTCCACTTTTTATTATTTTGAGCCTTGCAAACTCGTCAGCAACGTTGTCTGTTTTCAGCAGACCTTGTCAAAGCATTAAAGCACTGTTCTTGCATTTTAGAGCTTAGCTCCCTTGAGAAAGAATGATCTTCCACGGTCCTGGCTACATATAATGTCAGGGACAGACTACCTTTATGTGTGGACAGATCGAAAGCTTGCTCCTCTTGCGTGATCATGTGCTGCACTATTTGTTGATTGAATAGCTTCCACTTTGATCAAGGTGGGCCCCTGACAATGTAGGTCCTGGGCCATTGCCCATTTTGTGTATTGCATTCAACCCCTGGCCCTGCCTTAAAATTTAATAGGCACGAATTGAAGCCATGGACCGAACAATATGGCTGACTCAGATCATCGCCGCGAAGGAAAATTACATTAAAATCTCTTCATGACACAAGTAGTTGTCAATATGAGAGTAATTTTTTTTAACTTCTAGACTATTAAGAGTATTTTTTTTAACTTCTACACTCACCCCCCCCCCAAAGGAAAAAAAAAAACAAATTCTGTTAATGTTCAGTACTCACTGAACGGTTGTTTTATTAAGCCGATGTAATGAGAATACATGAATCTTTCTGTGGAAATTAAATCCCATTTTTCATTCAGCGATTCGCACACCCGTATGCAGAACACGCAGGCATGCTTAAAGACATTGAAATTAACTTTTACACGCGTGCAGGGAGATTTTTATTCGAGAATTTGCGGCAATCCTCCTCCTTCGCGGCAATGATCTGAGTCAGCCATATTGTTCGGTCCATGGCTTCAAGAATGTGACGTCATGGCTTCTCCAGTGTATAATAACTGCATGATTGCATTAGAAGGCCTTGATGCCACAGCGAGAACAGGAACTCCCATTGGTTTAATAGTTTTAAAGTGCTTATCTGCAAAGTGACCACCAGGTGGTGCTATGACACAGGCAAATAGAGCACTGTGTCCTGCAGGAGTGGGATGGTGGAATTTAATAATCTAAGGGAGTACCTGGTCAAATCATGGAAGGCCTGGAAAGAGAGAAGGGGATGGGTGAAAAGGTGGGAGTAGAGAACAAATCTGAACCAGGGCCTCTTGATGCCCCTCCTCCTCTCTGATGTTCTTACTACCACCAATACTGAGATTGGTCCAGTCAGTTGTGCCAAGGGCTTCTGGGAAGAATTTTTCAAGGAGGAGTATAATCACAGCCCATAAGAGGCCGTGAACAGGAGGTAGCCCAGCGGTTCTCAAACTTTTTAGCACTGGGGTCCATTTTTTAGGAAGGCACTCATGTTGGGACCCACCAGAAGTGATGTCATTAACCTGGAGGTGATGTCATAACCGGTTGTGACATCATCAAGCAGGAAGTGCCTGCTCCTGGACACTCCTGGAATTCAAACTGGCATTCTTGGACTGCAGCAACGTATCATTCAATGTGGAAGTTCATGCAGAATGCAACGAACCAAACTGGAGTGTAACAGCTTCATTCTATCCATGGTTATGGCCACTGGAAAATACTGAAAATACACAAAAATACAGAAAATACTGTTGCGATGTCACTTCTGGGGCAAAATTTTTCTGTCTGCACTGGGCTCCACTTTCATTAGCTACGCCCCTGGATGATGCTAATTTTGTTTCTATTTAAGAGATTTTAGAGCAAGTTAGGAATGTGTTTGGTTTCCCATATTACTGGATTTTGCTGCTGATGCTGCCCAAGCAGGTAAACCTGGGCTCCAAAGACTATTCTACCTGTTGCCATATTCCCTACCCTATTTTGGCCCCTTCCAGTTCTTGTTTTGCCGGCCCGTGTCACCACCCTCCCTCGCAACTCGGTTTTGCCCCTGCCGCTTTTGGGAAACTTTGTACCCCTGGATAAAATTCCTCTTGGAGGAATTTGTACCCCTGGGTACAACATTTGATCATAATGTCTCCATTGGGTCTTAATTTCTACGAATTACAATATATAAAACTATGCAGGCTTCCACAAAATGCGACTGCCCGTTCTCACACAGAATATGCACATGTTTCCCAAGACCCCAAGAAATCAAATTTAATTAATTAAATAAATCAGGTTTTCTGGTCAGTTGGCCATATCTTTTGAGGGAGTACAGGTATTCCAACGCGGTTTGTGCCATTGCATTCTGAATTAAATTCCCTTTCCAATGATGTATAACATGATGGTATTATTCATACGTACCAAGGTTTTCACAATTTTGGCCCCTAGTGTCAAGCTCAGCTTGTTGCCGCCCCCCCCCCCAAAGCTTATTGCCTGGTGCAATTGTAACCCCCTGTACCCTCTTAGCTATGCCACTGCCTGAACAACACTTCCCAATCATAGCCACTGTACTGTGAAAGCAACTGCGGTAATGCTGCACTGTACACAGGGGGGCGCTCTTATCAGCAGGAAGGCCCTGTGCTCAAAATCTTTGCCCCAAGCTGGAGGAATTAAGCTGCTTGGGAAAGCAGCCTGGATTTCCCTTGTGGCAGATAAGAAGTCAGCCTGTTGCTGGTGGAAGGGTATCATTCATGACAATGACCTGAAACGTAATATCACCGGCTAAATTCTAATTATTTAATCCAGCCCCCTCGCCGCCAATCAGAGGCAAATAGCAGCAGCTGTTGGCTGGGCGGGTCTCGTCCATACGGGCAAGCCAGCTCTAATGGGCACGACCCCTTACACCAGAAGCCAGGTTCATGGGATGTGTGCCAAAACACCCAGCAGACTTCAGAGGCTCGTGTCATAGTGCCTGACAACCTCTGGCTGGCACAGGCTACTGGATTTGCTTCCTGTGGTTTCGCACCTTCATTTCCGCCCTCTGCGAGACTGAATCACCCGGCAGATGATTACGTGGGACAAGAGCCAAACTGCCCTGAACACAACCACAAGCCTCGGCTGTGGTTTTAATTCGCACTCTGTGGTGGAGACCCCCGTGCATGCCATAATAATAATAATAATAATAATAATAATAATAATAATAATAATAATAGTATTTATATACCGCCTTTCTTTGGCCATTAGATTGCTCCTCTGGCTTTAATTCAAGGCGGTATACATAGGCAGGCTTTATTTATCTAAACCCGCAAGGGGTTTTTACAAATTACAAAGAAGTTCTGTCTTTCAAGAACTACAACAACATACAGATGGAACTTTTGTGGTTTAGTCCTTTCTGGCCGCACGCTTGCCTTCCTGCTGGCTGATAGATGGCTTCTCTGCTCCCACCAAAGAAACAGCTGGCCCAGCACAACTCCTCTCTCACAGGCAGCTGGAGACAGCTCTTATCTTATCAGTCGCAATTTTCAGGTCTGCCACTCATCTAGATTTCTGGTGTTCACGAACTGGCGACCTTCGGATCTTAATCTTCGGGCAAACGGAGGCTTTAACTCTCTCAACTAAACCTCTTGCAATGCTGTCATATACCCAGTGCAGTATATCTGACTGTGGTAGTGCCTGTTCCAAATACAGCAGGGAGGGGAGGGGGGCAGCCAGGCCCCCACCATGAAAGCTTTTGCCTCTCTCTGAACAAAACAATGGTTGAAATTTAAAATGAAACCCACCCCCCGAAAAAAACCAAAGACAAACATTCCATTGTATCTATCAGTAGATCTTAGACTTGCATTCTTGTGTGATGTGAGTCAAAAAGGTAGGGGAACGTTGAAGGCCATCTAGTCCAACCTCTTGCCCAATGCAGGAAATGCAAGCATCTCCAACACATGGCTGTCTTGCCTCTGCTTAAAGACTTGCAGGAAGGGAGAGCCCACCAGCCTTCATAGGATCTCATAGGATCTTCATAGGATCATATAATAATAATAATAATAATAATAATAATAATAATAATAATAATAATACTTGGATTTATATACCGCCTTTCTAAGGTCACCAGATTTCTCTAATGACTATAACTCAAGGCGGTTTACATAGGCAGACTTTATTCAGAAACCCGAAGGTTTTTACAATTTTACAGAAACGTTCTATCTTCCAAGAACTACACACATACAGATGGTTCTTTCTGGATTTAGTCTTCTTTCTGGCCACCCGTTTGTCTTCTGCTGGCTGATAAGCAGCTTCCCTGCTCCCACCAGAGAAGCGGCTGATTTAGGCACAACTCCCCCTCTCACAAGGCAGCTGAAGCTCAGCTGTTAATCAGTCGCAATTCACAAGGTCTGCCGCTCACAGAGACTTCCGGTAGTCCCGAACTGGCGACCTTCAGATCTTCAGCTCTTATCTTCAGGCAAACGGAGACATTAATCCTCTCGACTAAATATGGATCTCATTGGGATCCATTGCGTTGCTCTTATGGCTAAGAGTTTCTCCTATTCCACCCTGGGCTGTGCTCTATGAGCCACACTGGTCACAAGCTCTATCCAAGCCTGCCGTTCTCCAGTGCCTCCTCTGGGATTTATCAGTGGCTGCCGGCAGGCTTGGGAACACCGACCCCTGCCATGGCTCGCCTTGCCTTGCCAAGCCCCCACCCCTCTGCCCCCTGCCCTCAGGCATGTCACTGTTGAGCACAGTTGCCGCCTCCAGTTTGGCCAGAAGCAGCAAGGGTGGGACTGGTGTGGCTATGGCATAACTAGGCAAAAAAGCACCTGGGGCAAGGAAGTATATGCGGCGCCCCTGGGCAAAGGGAGGGGCCTCCATGCAAAACTGCCTGGCGAGCACTGCAAATTCAGCGCTTTTGCTGCGCAACAGTAGCGGAAGCTATCTGGGGCTTTTTTCTTTACTATTTAACATTTTTAAAGTGGACCTGCAGGAAACGTGGATCTTACAGGGACATGGTGGCGCTGCAGGTTAAACCGCTGAGCTTGTTGACCAGAAGGTTGGCAGTTCGAGACCGCGCGACGGAGGGAGCTCCCGTTGCTTGTCCCGGCTCCTGCCAACCTAGCAGTTTGAAAGCACGTAAAAATGCGAGTAGATAAATAGGTACCACTTCGACGGGATGGTAATGGCATTCCGTGTGCCTTGGCACATAGTCATGCTGGCCACATGACCACGGAAACTTGTCTTTGGACCAACACCGGCTCTTCGGCTTAGAAACGGAGATGAGCACTGCCCCCTACAGTTGGTCACAACTAGACAATTCGGTCATGGGGAAACCTTTACCTTTACCTGCAGGAAAATTGCACCCCCCTTGGTGTAGCGCCCTGGGGCGGGTCCCCCTCAGCCTCCACCCTTGTTACATCTCTGCCCACCACCACCTCCCTCCAGAGTCCTGCAGTGTTGCTGGGTCACATAGGGAGGGAAATCCTACATGATGCTGCAGCCACACCATGATAGGAGAGGAAGCAGCCCCTGGTGAATTTTTCTCTCTGCACTGCATGCAGCCTGTGTCTGCACTGGGAAAGACCTTCCCCCAAAGTTCACCAGTTCCTTGCAGCCTTCAAGGGACAGGGCTGTCAGTTTTCACTCTGCTAGAGGAGAGCAAAAGGAGGCAGAAAGAGACTTTGAGGTCCGGTTCATGGAATATTTCCCATGTTCCTCGTCTGACACTTTGAAGTGAAGGCCAGCTAATGAAAACCAGGTCCTGGAAGGAAAAAAAAAAAAGAAGCACAGGGGAGAAATGGCAACCACAACACATGAATATGAGCTTGCAGACATGTGGAGAAGTGGCGTAGAAGCAGCCTAATGTGGTGTGGGAGATCTGCGATAGGATATCCTGACACGGTTTCCTTTGCACGGAGTGTGTGTGTGTGTGTGTGTGTGTGTGTGTTGCATCAGGGCTGTGGTGCTGGGCAGGGGGCTTACCCTTCCCCCTTGCTGTTCCCCTGTCTTCCATTGCCCCATGAAGCAGCAGAGTAGGTGTATTTTCCATGACATTTTTTGGCTCCTCGACTGGATTGTGGGAAGGGGGGGGAGTGATTTGCATCAGGGAAATGGCCCAAGGGGGAGAGGTAACTCCTTCTGCAGCCTTGCAACTCTGGTTCAACTGGGGACCTTCACAGTTGATAAGCCAAGAAAAATACATTGGGAGAATTGATCGTGGATCTCAAAGGCAGGTCTGGTCTCAATCCAGTGTGGCCAATGTCATCACAGTGGGCCATGCTCTTCAGGGTGCCCTGAACCAGCACAGCTGCAGCTGGGATCTCTATGGGCTATAGGTCAGTGGGGCAAGCAGAGCAGCTTTGCTATGGACCCTCCCACCTGCCCCTGCCCCCAAACAGCCCAAAACGGGCCTCTTGGAAGCAGTTGGCCATGACATCACCATGTCACCATCAACTGTTTCCAGGTGCCACGCTTTGTGCAAGGCACCACAAACGCACTTCTTGGTGAGTGGGAGCCCCACCAGGAATGCCTCCATTGGGCCCCACTGCTCCTAGAGCCAGCCTCGCTCCTACGTCATAGTTGGGGTATTGGAGGCTGACCACAGATCAGAAGTTCTTAGTCTAATTTTTGTACTCTCTGCCATTGAATTACCGGGTAGTCTTGGGCATGCCTCTCGTTCTGCAAAATGGAGATATCACTACTGACCCGCCACATAGGATTGTTGCAAGGCAGGGATAAGCAAACATTTTGGATGGTGGACCATAATTTAAGAAATTTAACCTGCCTCAAGAGCTGTTGATTCAGTTTTATGCAGGAATCATTGAATCTGTTCTTTCTAATTCTATAACGGTCTGGTTTGGTTCAGTGACTAAACAGGATAAGAATAGACTCCAAAGGACAGTCAAGACAGTAGAAAGAATAATAGGAGTCAGCTTGCCCTCTATGGACGATTTATATATTGCTCAGATGAGGAAAACAGCAGAGAGGATTGTTGCAGATCGCTCTCACCCTGCCCATAATCTGTTTGAACTTCTTCCCTCTGGATGTCATTATAGGGCACGTTTATATTAAAACAACCAGGCACAAAAACAGTTTTTTTCCCCATGCTATTGGGCTACTGAATAGCTGATTATGTTGATGTTTTGGTTTTGATTTGGATAAGTTTAGAGTTAGTGGGGGTTTGTTAATGGGATGGAATTATTTATTAGTTTAAAGTATATGTGAGAGCTTTTGAGCCGAAGTAAAATTCCATGCATGGTGAAATTCCATGTATGGCCAGTAAAATTCTATTCTATTCTAATGCATCATTTGCATTTGGTTTTCTGCATTGCAAATGCACTGCATGCATTTGTTTGTTTTTCAAATTGCCAACATAACTTTGATGCCAGCTCTGTAAAAAATGTCTTGCATTCCATTCGTTTTGGACCACCTGGCAGCCACTATTTGCTCTTCTTTGTGAGAGTCTCTGACCCTCAGCCTTTACTTTGCCTGATCTTGTTGTATAGATTGAAGCGAGGTAGCGTATAAAAATGGCTTTGAACGCTCCTGTCTCTAGCAGTGCAATGCAAAAGGGAAAACGCATTCTTTTTGCATGGGACACATTGCAGATTTGTTCTTCCCTTAGGTAACTATTAGGGTACACCCCCACCCCAGTTGATCAAACTGCTAAATGCTGCCCCCTAGGCTCACGTATTGGTAATGCTGATTAGATCAAAAAGAAACTCATTTTTCCTCCAAAGTAGAGAGATGTAAATGGAATTATGTAGACATATGTAAATGGAATCAGGGGTGTAGCTAAAGAAGTGCAGGGGGTGCAATTGCACCGGGCAGCAAGCTTTAGGGGGGCCAACAAGCTTAGCTTGACACTAGTGGCCAAAATGGTGAAAAACGTGGTGTGTATGAATAATACCATCATGTCATAGATTATTGGAAAGGTAATTTAATGCAGAATGCCATGAAACAACCAGAGTGTAATAGCTTTCTCTATCAAAAGCTATGACCTAAAAACCTGAAAATGTAATTGTGACATCACTTCCTGTTGTGACATCACTTCCAGGGCAACATTTTGGCCACCTGCACAGGGCTACACTTTCATCAGCTATGCCCTTGAATGGAATTGTCTTTGTTCATTTCGAGAAATGCTGCAGATAATATTTTAGCAGAGACTTCAAAAATAATATCACTTTCTGGAACGGCATTTTCATTAACAAGATGCAATGGCCTACTCTCCGCTCTGCTGTACGGTGAATGTAATGGGGTGCCGTATGTTGAAAGATGCTGTCAATGTGGGAGTGACATAGAAACTGTATCACATTTGCTTCTTAATTGTCCAGCTCTCGAAGAGTCACAATCTAAGTTCTTAGGATTGATTCTGGCTAATTTGGGAGGCTGATTGGCCCAGGGTAAGGTCCAGCTATCTACAGAGGTACGTTGACATAGTGGAGAGAATGGCAACATTTTTACGTGTGATTGTTAAGAGTTGGTCTAGTAAACACCAGCAAGACTGTGCTTAAAACCATTTTCTACCAACGATGCGTTACAGCAACATTGGTAGAAATACAGTCTCCAACACATTGTTGGTAGAAATGTGTGGGCCTGTTTGGAATATATACAGCACTATTGATTATGCCAATAACGTATCTCTCTATCTCTGTCTAGGATTCTAGTATTAGATACAAGTATTTTAAAACTTTAATTTTTTTAAAAAAAAGTCAAGACCTGGAAGTGTGGTTTCTGTATAAACCCCCTGGTGAGTAATTATTCCAGAATATTTTGGTGTAAACTGAATGGCACACTACTGGGTCATAAATTATA
>JAJKFI010000062.1:1941977-1989869 GCA_029204185.1 Lerista edwardsae | reverse complement strand
CTCTCTCTCTCTCTCTCTCTCTCTCTCTCTCTCTCTCTCTCTCTCTCTCTCTCTCTGTGTGTGTGTGTGTGTGTGTGTAAAAACCAACCACATGCTTCAGCAATAAGACACTTCAAGTCTGCATTATAAAATAAAATGGAACATAGAGTCCCAGTGGTAAAATATTATTCGCTAACATGTTTCGAAAGCTAGGCTAGGCAATTGAAAGGCAGTAAAACTATCTTTTAAAAAATGGTGAGGCCTAAGAGCTAGCAGATGTATTTTTCAGTGGAAAAGCCCTGACTTCTAAGAATGAATGAAAATGAACCAAGGCAGTTCAGGAGGACACAGTGAACTGACAAAGAACAATCCCTGTTTAAAAAAAGGTTCACTAATCCATTGAAATAAGAAACGCATTCAACTTTTGAGAGCGGAATCAAAAATATTAAAATTGGGATTTTTAGAACCAGTTAAAATGTCATTTCATTCAGCCACAGTGCATCCCCCTTGGCAAAGCTTAAAGGTGTTTCTCAAACTGTGGGTCGGGACCCACTTCGTGGGTTGTGACCTGCTGTCAGGTGGGCTGTGGAAAGCTAGGAGCAGCTATCTTAGAAACTGCAGACTTTACTCTTGCTATATTCTTTTTGTTTGTGTTAATAGTTTCAAATGAAACTTTTTTAAAAAAATGTTCTTAGTTCAGTGCTTTTACATCATATTTTGTCCTCCTCTTGTTTTCTGTCAGGACTGTCATGGGTGTACAATTGCTGCAGTCCAAGAATGCCAGTTTGCATTCTAGGAGTGTCATTTGATTATGTCGCAATGATGCCATTTCCCACTTTTCTTTTCCCATAGTCTCTTCTGGCTATGGCATCACTTCCTGGTTAATGACATCACATCCAGTAGCTCCTAACATGAGGGCCATTCTAAAAAGTTGATCCCAGTCTAAAAGGTTTTCAGAATCACTAGCTTAAATGAGAAAAAAGAAACAATAGGGAGAATTTTAATTGGGGGAAAACATTGCATAAAGGAAGGCATTCTCATCCCAGTTGAACTTGCTTCCTCAGTACAGCTAGGAACAGGCAGTGTGGTATAGTAGAATTAGTTTTCTGGGAGGGGGGGAAACCCCAGCCTCAAAATTCCACTCTGCCATGAAGCTCATTGGCCAATAACTGTCTCTCACTTTATTGCATCACAGATTTCTTGTGAGGAAACATGGGATCACCACCCTTGTGCCACCCCCCTGAGTAATGTGGAGGATGGACCACAAAAAGATGAAAATGGCTTAATGGAATCATTGCAGGTAGGACAACCTCACTACGGATCTTCTATGTCGTTGCGCCCTCATGGCACCTTCTATTGTTGCGCCCTCATTTCTAATCAACAGCTTCTGCCAAAGCATTCAAAGACCCCCGCCCGACTTCACTCTTCCTCGTGCACTAGAAACTTCATCCACTTGTTGTAGTGCTGCGTGAGCCCAAGTTTTCTACAAGACTGATGTGCTGCTCAATGGCCTCTCCAGGGAGAATAGGCTTACAAATCCACGGGGATCCTATAATTAGGCCTGTTGTTTTCTAACTTTCTACCTTGAGGGAGCCCTTTCCATGTCTGCCGAGGAACCCCAAGTGTCTGCCATGGAAACCCGGTGTGTACCAGAGAATTCTGGGGGCACACACCCAATGGTAGCAGAGCACAGGCCAGCTGTGTTGGGCCTCACGGTTGCCTTGTATTCACCAGAAGAAGAGCACTTGAGAGCATCCCAACCTTTCCCTGCGCCTATGCATTATTATCAGCAGATGCCCCTGACAAGTAATAAGAAGAGCCCTCCTGGATCAGGCCAAATGCCCATCTAGGCCAGCTTCCTATATCTCATAGTAGCCCACCAGATGCCTCAGGGAGCACACAAGACAACAAGATGCCTGCATCCTGTTGCAACTCCCTTGCACCTGGCATTCTGAAGTAGCCTACTTCTAACCTAAGGAGGTTGCACCACCCATCATGGCCTGTAGCCCACAATGAACTTTTCCTCCAGAAATCTGTCCAATCCCCTTTTAAAGGCCAGATGCCATCATCACCTCCTGTGGCAAGGAGTTCCACAGATTAATTACCCACTGGGTAAAAAAGTATTTCCTTTTATCTGTTTTAACTCTCCCAACACACAATTTCAGTGGATTTCCCCTGGTTCTGGTATTGGGAGAGCGGGAAAAGAACCTCCCTCTATCCACTTTATCTATCCCATGCATAACTGTGTACCTCTCAATCAAGTCCCCCCCCAGGTGCCTTTTTTCTAGGCTGAAGAGCCCCCAATGCTGTAGCCTTTCCTCATATGGGAGGTGCCCCAGCCCTGTAATCATTTTGGTCACTCTCTCCGGCACCTTCTCTAGTTCCCCTATACCTTTTTTGAGGTGTGGCAACCAGAACCATACACAGTACTCCAGATGTGGCCTTACCCATCCTCCCTTCCTGGGCCATTTTGAATGATTTTTGAGCCATTTTTCCAGGTGCGAACCCAGAAGGAAGTCTGCTTCAGCCATACAGAAGGTCTTCTAAATCAACGAACAAGGACAGGAAGACCTGGATTTAGACCTTGCAGCCAGTTCAGTTAATTGAAAAAGTTGTGCAGAAGCATAAGGTTTTCTAGGCCAATGCCGTTCTTCCCAAATGGTCTAGCAAAATTAATGTTTGATGTTTATTGGCATAAAAAAGTGGAAAAGAGTTATGTTTATTTAATGGTCATAAGGAATACAGAGAAAGTTCCCATTTGAGTGCAAGAATGTTCAGATTAGTTGATTAGTTTTGGAGATTAGTTTCGGACATAGTGGCACTGGAAAAGGTGCAGAAGAGAATGACGAAAATGATTATTGGGCTGGGGCTCCTCTCCTCAAGAAAGACTGCAGTGTTTGGGGCTCTTCAGTCTAGAAAAAAGGCACCTGAGGGGGGACATGATTGGGACATACGAAATTATGCATGGGCTGGATAGAGTGGACAGAGGGATGTTCAGATGGCTAGCTCAGTCTACTCCAGCTTCTTGTTCCCCACAGTGGGCTCTAGGCTATGCAGAATCAACAGTCTGTTATTGCTGTTAACCTCCCCCTCCCCAAATACCTGGAGTTCACAGGTACGCTGCCTCTGATGTTCAGAATAAGCAGAGCATCAGGCCACATAACTGGTTTCCTAGTGCGGCAAATTTCCTTCCATCACAACCTTATTTCATTAGATGCCTTTCAGCCCAATCATATGCCTGCCTGCTCAGAAGTGAGTCCCATTATAATCAATGAGACTTGCTCCTGGGTAAGTGCAGATAGGATTGGAGCCTTCATCTCCTATTTGCCAGTCAGCTGGTTGGCCACTGTAAAATCAAGGAGGCAGTAGTGTCATCTAAATGATTTAAGAACAGGTACTCACTTTTGATTGGCACGTGTCGGGACCCGCCCACCAGAAGTGACGTCATAAGCTGGAAGTGATGTCGTGGCAGGAAGTAACATGAAAAAAGCCCTTTTTGAGGCCTCAGACAATTTTAAACTGACCCAACAGTTGCAACAGTATTCCACAGCACCCCCAGAACATGTTAAGGAGGCCTGGCATCATGTTAAAGTGACCCAACAGTTCCAAAACCCCAGAGCAGGTCATTTTTCAGTGGCAAGGCAAGGCAAGGCAAGGCTCCGCTCGCTGCCTGCCTGGCTCTGAGAACATGCAGGCAACTCAAACATGCAGAAAATTCAAATGTTGCAGGGGGAGGAGTCGACGAGTGGGCGGGCGAATGGGCGGGGCCAGCCATAATCCTAGGAACCGGTAGTCACATACCCCCTGCATGACATCACTGCAAGGAGGGTCCTGGGCCCAGTCCAGCAAGGCTCTTCTGATGCTCATAGAGATCTGCTGGACTTAGAAGGTTAAGGGATGCAAAAGTTGACATGTGAGCAGGGTATTCCTCAGAATCAAAGGTGAATTGATCAGCACACAACAATATGTGTAGTGTTCTTTTAGTGCTTTCTTTGTGATCTTGTAGTCTCAGACAATATTAACTTCCAACCAAAGCACTTAAAGACAGACACCCACTTGGAAGCAGCAACTTGATGGTGGATCCTATTTTGGTGTTTGCCCTTCCTTAGCCAGAGTTGGGACAAAAAGCAGATGCACATGGAATTAAGGTCTGGCACGATGGAGCTCCCAAATTGGGTCATCTCAGATCTCTGTACCCCAAAATAGGGTCATGTAGATTGAGGAGAAGGCACAAGGCAGTTAATCTGCAGGTGCCCGTTAAGCAAATGCAAGAACAATCAGAGGAAAATTATCTATCAGTTAATTCTAGTCCAATTAGTGGGAAATTGCTACTCCTGAGAAGAGGGTCCCACTTAGCAATTATTTGCAGCCAGTTCACAGTTAGGAATCAAAGAACAGCTACATTTAAACTAGAAGCCCCTCCATCAATAATCAAAGCCAATCAACTCGTTCTGTGTTGTTTTAAAGCTGGGTTTAATGTTTTTTAATCTCCCTATCTGAAAAAGGTTGATTTTTGAGGGGTCCTACAGTAGAGAACATTTGACACCAGTTAGCCAGTCCAATGCACAGTTTCCTAGAAGTAAACCCCATTTAACACAATAGGACGTACTTCTGAGTAGATATGCATAGGCTTGGACTGTGAGTTTCCTGGTAACACACTTTCATAACTCTTGAAAGTATTCACAAAGACTGGGGTCTCCACTGCCATCAGCACACACTGAAAGTTCCAGTGGGTTTCAAACTCACTCAAAGTGAGTGGGGGGGGGCTACAGAACCCAGCACTGGTGGATTAGTTAAAATGAAGGACATTGGGTGTGGGGTTCTTGTGCTGGTTGGTAGCTTCAGAGAGAAGTGACAGTTATGCAGGAGCAAGTAGTTTGGACTGGGGTTCTTTTTTCAGCAAGAAAGGGCTTGCAGAATGGGTAAGGAACCTTTGGAACTTACTGCCACAAGAAGTTGTGAATGACCGTGTCTGGCTTTCAGAGGAGGATCTAAGGGTGGGGGGCAAATCTGTAAGTTTTGCAAGAAGCCTTACCTTGCAGTGGAAAACACTCCTCTCCTGCACTGTTCTAGCCAATCCTCACAGGGAACAGCAACATCTTGGCGTTGCTTACTGGCTACAGCAGCAAGGGAGAGGAGGGATTTACATGACAGGGTAAGGCTTCTTGCAAAACTTACAGATTTGCCCCCCCCCCCTAGATCCACCTCTGCTGGCTTGAACCGTTTTAGGGCGGGATTATTGTACATCTTCAGGGCGGAAGTAAGTGAATGCATGCTTGGCGAGTAGCGTTCCTAGAGGGGGGGGGCAAAAGATTTGCAGGAACTTGAGCTCCTGGGTAGAGTTCTCCCCCTGGCCTTCACAATCATTCAGGGCTCACTACCACGAATGGCTGTGAAGGCGAGGGGGAGGGGCCGCTTTCCGCAGGAGCTCAGGCTCCTGCAAAATTTAGCATTTCCTCCAACCCAGGAATGCCCCTGGGCTTGGCCACGATGTTCAAGCGGCCCCACCCATTCCGAGGCAGCCTACCTCGGAATACCACCTGCAGCGAGGTCACTGTAGAAGGGTGCCCTTTGCCTTCTTGTGTCCCAGAAGCTCCGAGCTGCCCTTTGATGGGACGAGGGACTCACTCGGTGGTCAGACTCAGGAGGGATCTTCTTGTATAACTGCGGTTTTAAGCGCCTTCCTGATCGCCGACAAGGAATTAACCAACTCGGAGCGGCGGCTCCGCTTCTGCCTTGTTTAACGGAAGTTGTGGCATCTTAGGAAGGCGGCGTCGGTGGGAGGCAGGTCTGCCTCCATTTGTCATAAATAGGAAATCGTAGTTGTAGAAAATTAATCTGTAGGTGTTCGTATTCCGTCAACAATGTCCGTCTTAATTCAACCAAATCGTCTGCACGTAGATTGGCACCGCGTTCATTTCTCTCTTGGAAACATCTCCTTTGAAATTGACTAACTCGGTTTTCTGGGTCACTGGACGTTTACACGGAGGTCTAAAGGAGGGGAGGGTAAAGGCATCTTTTTCTTCCTTTCTCAATTCAAAGTGACTTCGGTTCTGCAGTTAGGGCGATCAACTGCCGCAGTTGGCTCTCGCTAGCTCCTCCGCCTGTCGTCCAATCGCAACGCCTTGTGGAGTCCCCGGTATTTTGGGGGAAACAGTAAGCGGAGGAGCTGGAGGGTGAACATCGGGGTTTTCTATTACAAATGCGACAATTCGGATCATACCCCCCCCCCCAACTTTGGGTGTGTGTTTGAAGTCAAGTTCATTTGCTTCCAACGCTCGCTTGTAAAATGTATTGACACCGCGGGTCTCTTGCGCCTCTCGAAATCTACTGGTTTTTGTTGTTGTTGTTTACACAGCGGGTAATTAATCTGTGGAACTCCTTGCCACAGGATGTGGTGATGGCATCTGGCCTGGCTGCCTTTAAAAGGGGATTGGACTGATTTCTAGAAGAAAGGTCCACCACAGGTGACGAGCCATGACTGGGTATGTACTGTACAACCTCTTTATGTAAGGAGTAGGCTGTTCGCAGAATGCCAGGTGCAAGGGAGTGGCTATAGGATGCAGGGATCTTGTTGTCTTATGTGCTACCCTGAGGCATCTGGTGGGCTATTGGGTGATACAGGAAGCTGGACTAGAAGGGACTTTGGCCTGATCCAGCGAAGCTGTTCTCATGCACCGATTTCCCTTTGCAATTGGGCACCAGTTAACTTGGCCTTGGCTTGGGGGCGGGGGCGGGGGCGAGGGCGGGGCTGCAGTCCCAATGCCATCTAGAGGGGTAGGGTTATGGAGGGGAGCGAGAAACCCCCCCCCTTCCTTCGTTTGTCCCCGAAGTGCAACGTTTTGGTGGCAGCTGTTGGGTGCGAGGAGGTGACTCGCCCCGTGACCCCCACCTCTGCCCTCTGACCCGCCTCTCCCCTGCAGCTCTGGAAGCCGGATTCCTTCCAAAGCTTCTGGCACACGAGAAGCTTCTGTTTCTCGCCCTGGAAGATGGGGTGTTTTGGCTCCAAGACAGCAATGTCTGGACCACTCCAGCCTTCTTCCCCCCCCCACCCCCAATCCTGTCAAGGTCGATTTTGCTTTTACCTCCTCCTGCTCTTTGGGAAATGAAATGGGCACCTAAAAGAAAATCGAATTCTTTGCAACATAGAAAGTGTGCAGGGAAAGGGGACGCGTCCTTTCCCCACCGTTCCTCAAACGAGGTTGGATAAAGCTCCGCCGCCCCTTCACCAACGGGCAAGTCTTTAGAAATCAAGATAAAAATATCTGAGTACTGTGGAGAGTTGGGTTAGAATTCTTTCACTGTTGATTGCTGGATTAATTGCCTTGAAATGGATGGAACTGAGCGTGGAACAGCGAGGGCAGGATTTAAGCCTTTGCTGGCTCCGCAATGTAAAGGCCCTCACTTTCTCAGAGTAGTCCCATTGATAGGTGGTAAATGCTTGCCCTTCCCATTCAAGGTGCCGTCCACCGATTGCAAGGAGCGAGTTTATCCTCTGAAACAGAAGTCTGCC
Source organism: Lerista edwardsae (assembly GCA_029204185.1). Lineage (NCBI taxonomy): Eukaryota > Metazoa > Chordata > Lepidosauria > Squamata > Scincidae > Lerista > Lerista edwardsae. The sequence goes on along the minus strand of JAJKFI010000062.1, from coordinate 1,982,377 downwards.
TCATTCATTTCTATAAATGCAAGATCGGGGCGCGGGGTTTTTAGTTCTGGTTGAAATGAAATAAATGTATTTTTTTTAAAAAAAACTGCGTTGAAAGCAACCACCTCTGTATATGGGGAAAGATTCCTGGTTAGAAAAAAAAAGGAAAAGGAAAAAACAGGCCACTTTCTTGTGTGAAAAATCGCACCCTGGAAGTTCATTTACAGACGATCAGCTGTTTTTGTGGCTTGGCTTCTCACGTTCTTACAAAACGGACAGATGGACCCGATCCACCCGGGAATTCTCGGCGCAACGCTCAAACCGAGCTGCTTGGCGAGGTTTGTGCACGAGCTCTTTCCGTGGTGGATCGTGCCCAGAACTGGGGTCTCACAGTGCAACGATTCCAAACAGTACTACAATTGGATATTCACACAACACACACACACACACCCCAAAAATCCCTTTTAACTTCAAAATCTCTTTTAAAACAAATCCAGAACGTCATCTTTATTCCACGGAGGGAAATTTCTCAGATTCTACATATCAGACAGTTACAAAAACCGTATAAGGAGTCGGGGCAGGGACGCATGGTAAGTATCGTTCAAAAAGCGGTAGATTTATTGGGCCATGTAACACCAGCCCTATCACATGAATATGGACAGAATAATTTAGAACTCCCCCCTTTCTTTTTCCAACCCTCCAATCAGATTTGAACTAAATTCCCCCTCCAAAAACGAACAAAACACATACACACAAAAAGCCTATTCATAAACGAGATTTAATCTGATTGTTGGATAGTTTCAACTTTTAAACACGCATCTAAGAAGATGCCTGTGCAGATATGGAAACATAAAACTAAGTTTCAAAGATAAGGACTGAACTCAACCTTTGGATTGGAAAGAGAGATTTCTACCCCCCCCTTATGGTTTTTTTAAAGCGGGGGGGGGTTAAGAGGGGAGTTTGCATAATGAGGCAAGGCAATGAAGTCTCTGTCGCTTTAACTGGGAAACATCTGATTCTCTCATCTGGCAGATGGTCTCGGAGTCCAGATTTGCATTCATTGTCTTGAAATCTGTTTTCGCGTTGGTGTTATATAGATTTCAGGGGCAGCGCCGTACCCCCAGATCTCAGTACAAAAGGAGCCGAGGGGTGGGAGGGAATTGACACCAAGCCGGTTTAATTTATATAGCGGTGCTCCAGGCAGGCTTTCCTATGAGGCGATCGCGCACGGAACAATGTCGAGACAACCTCTAACGTTTCAGCGGTTTTGTGTGTTTCCTGAATTGAAAGGATATTAGATATACACTCGCGCATATGTGTGTGTGTTTATACGTTTCACAGTTTGTGTGTAAGGTGAAGTTCTAGAAGCCTGTTATGGACCGACATGAATGTAGGGGACGACGACGACGACACACAACCCCATACAAAGCCCGTCACTTTCCCTTTTTTCTCCCGCAACATGCGTGTACACACACACGCAAAATACTACCCAGCATCCACACACGCCAGCTGTTAGCAATCTTTCTCTCGCGAGAACAGCAAACCAGGGGTATGTGCGTTCGGGGGTGGGGGAGAAGTCCAGGGCTTTAAGCGCGGCCCGATCCTCAACGTCTTTACTCCGAAAGTAAGACCCACCGCTGTCAAGTCGATCTAGCTCCGAAGAAGTGTGCGTAGAGTAGGAGTCTTCCCCGCCCCACGCACGCCCATCAAACCAGCAACTCAAGTGTTGTGGGTCCTGTTACAACAACAAACAAACAAACAAACGCCAGGAAATGTTTAATCCAAGGTAACCCGGGGACAAAACGACAGGAGAGATGCCATTCGGAGGAATGCGAGCCCTGCAGACGGAGCGGACGAGGAGCTTGGCCCCCGTCCACGGATCTGGTTCAGGTTAACAAACCGAAAACAAAGTTATTGGGTACGCAACTTCTTCAGCCCTCGAGAAAGTCGCCTTGCCCCGTCGCCTCTCGCCACCCCCCGCGCCCCTTTCCTCGCTTTAATTCACCCGTCGCAAGCGAAAGCTCGCACCTCGCGCGCCCCCGTTTTGCGAACCGGCCTGCGCTTCTCCACCAATGGGACGCGCGCATGCAAATGAGCCGCGCCTTATTTGGAAGCCGGCCCCGCCCCTTTTCCTAGTACGCGCTCTCCCCTCTCTGTAACCCATTCATGGTGCGCGGAGATGCGGGAAAACAGCGGCGCTTGACCACAGCTTAGGTGTCATCAGGCTCTCTTTAGCTGCGCGGCGTCCTTTTCTTTCCCCCTTGATCTCGGTGTCGCCGTCCTCCTCCCCTCCCCCCGCCTCCTTCCCTCGCGCTCGCTCGTGGATTAGGCGGCCGTCAATCCCAGCCCTCGGGTCTCCGCGGAGCAGGTGAGCCTGGAGAAGGACGAGATCGGCATGCGGATTTTCCTCTCCAGCGTTGCTGATAAGATGATCTGTAGCGTCGGAAGAGGCCCACCAGCGCAATTCTGATCGTCAAGATCTGAGAGGGGAGAAACACTCGACATTACTTCCATTTTTTTAAAAGGGTGCTGGTGGTGTTTTCTTGCTCAAAAACGAAACTCCAGCCGTTCTCGGAGGAAACTGCGCCTTAAAACTGAACTTCCTTGGGATTTGTTCATTGGTCGATCTGAAGTTTGGCGTGGGTTTTCTTTTTCCTTCTTCTTCCTCCCCACGCGCGTCCCCTCCAAGGAAGCCTAGTCTGGGTGTGGAATAAACTTTTGTTTAAATGTTTGGGATCCAAGATACGTTAGGAAGAGGGCCGATCCTGAAGGACAAAGTACTGGGATCGGAGATGGATCCCGTCCGATCTTGGGTCAGGAACGTTGGCGTGGTGGATGCGAACGTAGCCGCTCAGAGGTAACTTGTCGACATCGTGGTGTATTTGTTTATATATTCTCCCTTTCCGCCTTTCCCTGTCTCCTACCGATACTTTCTATATTTCTGTGGTCACGATCCAAGAGATCCCCCGTGCTGTTTTGTTTTTGTTGTGGAGGACTTATCTGAAGCATGATTTCTGTATGTATTTATTTTCTCGACTGTTATAATACCCAAACGATCGGGGAAGAAGAGTTCAACATCCGTGAAAGCGAAGAGCTTCCCTTACAAGGCAAAGGTTCAGGGAGTGGGGGGGGGGGAGAATAAAAAAAAAGTAAAAACCAAATCTGAGGTTTGTTTTTCTAACAGTAAAAGCTTCTTGAGTGTCTGCTCAGAAGCAAGCTCCGTTTAGCTCCACGGGACTTGCTCCCTGGTAAGTGCGGATCGCCTTGCATCCTTCTGTAGCTCATGCCACGATAGAGAACTGACCTGGGACGTTTTGGAGACCGAGAACACGGCGATTCTTCGGCCTTCTTGCAGTTTCCATGCCACAACTCCTTACAGCGCACTCTTAGGCAGGTTTACTTCTGAGGAAGCCTCGTTGTGTTCAGTAGAGCTTTCCCGTAGGTAAGCGCGCAGCCTTAAGCACCTTTCCGCCGAAACGCAGCTTCAAAATCTAGCTTGCTTCATTTTTCCATGTAAACACCATTAGGACGGGGGAAGGAGGAGTACAAAACGTTAATTCGGAGCAGCAACTCCTTTCAACTTTGGAGCTCAGAGAGCTTCGAAGCTCAGTTAAAGTCGAGGGGTTGAGACTCTTCTTTCTTAAGGAAGAAAAAAAAATCTAAATATAAACCACTTAACTTCCTAGTAGAAATTCGGAAAAGAGGGGTTCCTTCCGAGCTATAGAGGCCTTACTTTCCGTCCCAAGTGCAACAACGTAGTTAAACCGAAGCCAATTCGATCTGAAATGGCTGAAGTGGCACTCCTCAATCCACTTGTCCACAACCTCACTGAGTCCAGGGGAACTCGCTGGGAATTTCTCATTGAGTAAAAATGGCGAGGAAAAGCATAAACATATTTACTAGGAAGCAGGTGACATTCAGATCGATGGAATTGCAACGAATTTGTGGAGGGGTCGGAGTGTTCCTCCGGAGCCGAGCCGCTCTCGGTTAGACGGAGGCTACTGCGGAGCGTTAGTTGTCCTCGATCAGGAGTTACTTCCGCATCTTGTTAGAAATCGGACTTAAGACCCCGAACGCCCTCGACTTGGAAATAAATGCCAGTGACGTCAAAACGGGGGCACAAAGGAGCGCAGGAGCGGCGGCTCTAAAGCGTTATGGATCGTGGCCGTAGGCTTAGCCCGAGCGGGAAGGGAGGGAAGAATGAGATTTCCAAAGAAAAGGGAACAAGGAAAGGCGATTAAGCCTATTTAAGGGCCTCTGAACTGCGCCGGAATCAGCTAGCGGTGCCGACGGCGTTACAGCCCGAGCCTAACCCGGTTTACTGAGATGTGCAAGTCCCGCGGAGTTTAGTGGGGCTTCCTGGGTGGAAGGCATCAGGTTTAGGGGCGCTGAGTCTTCACCCACCCGCTGAGGAAATCAGTTCCTTGAGTCTAGCCTTGGCTAGACTCATTTTGCCCGCGGTGGGATCACCACCCTGACCCTCGACTTGGTGGAAAGGGATTCCCTCGGATTTCAGTGCCACCTGCTTCCGGATAAGGCCGCATTCGGGAGCACCGTGGCTTTTGGGATAGCAGTGTGTGTGTGTGTGTGTGTGTGTCCCACTGAAACTGACTAGGCTGCAGTCCTTTACACTCCTGGGAGTAAAGCCCCATCCAACGCAGTGGGACTTACTTCTGAACAGACATGCATAGGATTAGGCTGCCATCCTGTCCGCAGTTACCTTGGAGGAAGCTCCATTGACTATCGTGGGACTTCTGACAAGCACCCAACAAGGGACATTTGGAGATCAGTCACAGCCGCTGAAATCGACGACTCGTCTCCAATCAAGGCCTTTCGGGGCGGAGGCCTTGAATGCTGCAATCGAAATTGACGCTGTCTTGGGAGGTAAAACTTCTCCCACTCAGCGGGACTTACTTGGAGAAAGAGACTCGGGGAAGAAGAACGGTCGCCGCTTCAAAGAGGGCACATGCCCACCCTCCCCATCCTAGCGCACTTACTCCAAAGTAAGAGCCATCTTAAACTTATCCCATGGAGCTTATTCCGGGGTAAACATCTTTAGGAGTCTGCTGCTCGGATTCACTCTTTGACCTGACGGCTCGGAAACGGGAAAGAGAACACGGCGGAGGAATAGAGCTCCGTGGGAATTGGAAAGTATTTTATTCCTAGGCCTGGCAGGCTGAAATTGGACGTAGGGGAGGAGAGGGGACGAGGAGGTCTACCCGAAACGGCAGCGAAAATAAACAGCACGCTTCTTTCAGAGTTGAAGCTTCCCTCGCCCCCCCCCCCTCCGTGAAACAGAGACCAAGATCAGCTTTCGTTGGGGGATGGTGTCGTCGTTGTCCCCCCCCCCCCATTGCTCTAACAGGTCCTTTCTCCCACCTGGAGGCGTAAAAACAAACAACCGACCCCAGTCTCCAAACTCCCCAAGGAGATCAAGTAACGGTTCTTGTCCATAGGAAGTTAAGAACCTCCAGATTGGCTAGAACGCTTCAGAAAGAAAGAGATTAGATACAGGGGCAGGCAGGTTTGCTTAGGGATCTAATGTATAAATATAAAGCGCTGGAATAAAAAGAGGCGCAGCGAGGACCCGAGCGTCTTTACTCCAAGGAAAGTGCGGCAGCGTTCACCAGGGCTGCAGTGTAAATCCTATTGCACTCAATGGGACATACTTCTGAGTAGACATGCCGAGGACTGTGCTACGGGACGATTTACTCCTCAGTCAGGTCTCACCCCCTTCACATGGAACAAAAGAGGGGAGTTAGTTAGGGCTCCTCCAAGAGACCCTCGTTTCCTCAGGGATAGGAGGCAACGATTGGAGAGAAGTTCAAGAATTCAGTCCCTGGTAGAATTCAGTCCCTGGTAGAATTCAGTCCCTGGTAATCCAGAGTCAACTCTTGACCTTCAATTAAGTAGCTTGAACAGTTTGATGGAGATATGAAAAAAGGAGAAAAAATGGCCCAGTCGGATTTTACAAGCCCAGGCAACAAGGATGCTTCGCGTTGCCAGCCGAGGTTTTCATGCGATCTCTCTGAGTTCACCGGGACGTCCTTCAATATATTTCTGGATAGGGCACTAGCCTGAACTGTGGTATAGGCCCGGTCTTAAAGATGGGGCTTATTGCCGAGTAAGTGTGCGTGGGACTTCAGACCGCGAGGATGGCATCCTACGCACGCTCACCTAGGATGAAGTCCCGTTGAACACTGTGGGGTTTTACTTCCGAGTAAATACGCTTCAGATCGGGCCAGCTGCGATGAGTAACTGCAGGGCCCTAATCACAAGTTACTCACAAGTTACAAGTTAATCACAAAATACTACAAAACAATGTTAGGCACTCTTAGAGGAGCAAATCCGATTGAACTGTAAGAGAGTTACAGTTACAAGAGATTGAACTGTAAGAGGCAGCGTGCATAGGATCTGGCCCGTAGGACCGTATAGCGAGAGGACAGTTGGGAGAGGGGGAGAAAAAGAAAAACCGAGATCTAAAGGAAATAGATGGAGGAAACAACAATACCGAGAAGAAGGCAATTCTTCACTCTGGAGTGAACTGAGTGGGACTTACTTCCGAGGAAGCAGGCACCGACGGGCTATTGGGGCGAGTTCCACCAAAGATCCCCAAAGACTCTCCCAGCACGAGGAACGAGGGAAGGGCTCTCCAATATTTCGACGGGTTGTTCGTCAAAGCAATCAAAGGCGAGGGGAAAACCGACCCCTCTACACGTCGACTCCGGAATCAATTCCATGGATGTCTCGCTAGTTGGCAGGTTCATTGATTTCAGTGGGACGCGCTCCGAAATAAAGTATCGGCGCACACACGCGTGTGTTTGCGCGCCCCATTCACAGACTAAACCTCCTCTTGTCTCCAGCCTCCTGGTCGCCTAAGCGGAACCCGCGTGGCTTGATTTTCAGTCAACGCGCTGAGGATCGGGGTGCGGGGAGGGCAACGTTTTTCCTTTGTAATCTCGCAGGGAGCCTTTGCCAGGAATCGTATCGATTAAGGCGCTCTTCCTTCTGGACTTTCCCTGAAATCAATGAACTTTCCCAATACGGCGAAACCATTGGGCCATCCTGCCCCCCCCCCCAAAAAAAAATCAATCGGATCAGGTGTGACCTTAAGGGGAGAGGGAAAAATACACCGAAATGAAGTCACTCCCTCCTATTGATTGTCGCCGATTCGAATTTGGCTTCTTGCGGAATGAGAAGTGAAACAGGCTCCGCGCACTCCACCTAACCCCCCAATCAGAAAGTTGTTGACCTTCGAAAGGAGGCCTTTGACCGGCGGGCAGCACTCTGGAGGGGTCTGGATCGGGTCTGACGGAAAAGCGACCCACCCATCCCCAGCCCGATGCCACGCGTGTTTAGTCGGATGCGATCCCCGTTGACCTCAAGGGGGCTTACTCCCAAGTAGGGTTTGCAACAGCGGAAAAACGAGACGCCCAGTTGCTTGTCAACAGGCGGCGGGGGAAGAAACGCTCTTCTCGCATGCTGGCTACTTAACTTCTAACTCCGTAGAGATGGACCGCCCTTGCCGCTCCGAACCCTCTCCGGATTCAGATACACATTTCCCGCGGCCTCTTCGTCGTTCCCTCCCCTGCCGCGTTAGATCAGGGCTGCTAAACAAACAGGGTTGCTCGTGCTCTTATAAATAAAATGAAACAAACCAGACAGACCCAAAAAACCGCAGCGCAACTCCGCCAGGACCGGCTTCCAAGTTTTTACGCAGCGCTTTCGGAGCGGATCCCGCTCCCAGCACATGTTTCCTGGACCCCCAAGTTCTGGCAACGGATTTGGGAGAGGATAAAGGGGCAGACCATGTGTGGGCTTCGCCGTCGTTGCCACATTGTGTATTAGAACGCGAGTCTCCGGAGGAGCGTGTGCGGGGGTTAGATTTTCTGTCCCAGGCGACAGCATGTTTTGGTGCGCCTCTGGCTGTCGAGGATCAAAAGTCAGTTACACCTACGTGTGTGCAACACACACACACACACACACACACACACACACACTTTTTGGTGGCTGCTACAATACAACTGTGACATGGGTGAGTGTTAAATTGGTTCCACCGTGCGCGGCGTGTCTACTCAAAAGCAAGCCTGACAGAGTTCAATGAGGTGGCAAGTCAGGATTGTAGCCCCAGGCTTGGAGGCGCCCCGAGATGCCTTCGTCGCCTTAGCCCTGCGCCGGGTTATCAACGAGCAAGCCTCGTTGAAGTCGGTGGGAATTGCTTCCGAGTAAACACGTAAAGGAGGGTGCATGTGTGTCGTGCCTGGTGCAATGGGGAGGGTCTTGATTACCGGCATTTGCAGACTGAGGTTGCTCTCCCAGGGGCACTTATTTGGGAGGAAGCCCCGTTCAGTTCGATGCGACTTAATTACGTGTAAACGGGCCCTGGATTGCGAGGCCCCAAGCTGCCCCTCTGGTCGATGTCACGTTCAATCTCTCTTTCTCTCTCTCTCTCCTTCCCACAGCGGGGTGGCTCTCTCGCGAGCCCATTTCGAAAAGCAGCCCCCCTCCAACTTGAGGAAGTCCAATTTCTTCCACTTCGTCCTGGCTCTCTATGACAGACAAGGGCAGCCCGTGGAGATCGAGCGGACGGCGTTTGTCGATTTCGTGGAAAACGACAAAGTAAGGCGAATGGGGATATTCCTAACCAAAATACTCTCCAGCTTCCTTCCACTCCCCCCTACCCCCCCCCCCGAACGGATCCCGACAAATGGTCTTGGAAATGACATTCCAAAAGCGCTGTTGATCGCCGTGGAAGTGACTTAGGGCCCAATCCAGTTCATTGGAGACAGTGCCTCACTGTTCCCTTACCTGGAAGAGGCTTCTGGGACTGCCCTCCTACTACAGGGTGCAGCAACACGCCCCATTGGCACGGCTGCCCCAGCACTGGAAAGTTGGATAGGCTCGGGCCCTGAAACAAACGAGGAGTAGCTGGGGCTGGTGAAGTAGGAGTCACCGCCGCCCCCCCCCCCCCGGTTAGAAAACGGCCTGTCAACAGGTTTGTGGGACTATATCTCTCCCTGGCAAACGATTCGAATTTACCAATTCCTTAGGATCCCCAAAGCGCGATCCCACTGGAAATTCGGTGGTGCTGCCGCAACGCAAGCCCCCATTGGTACGCGTGGCGCGCTTCCAATTCCGGCCAATTGCCGGGTGCGTAGAGAACTGCCCAGTCTCTGCACAGGGATTTTGCCAGTCGGACGCCCGGGTCAGTTTCACTTCTCTCGCGAAACTCGTCCCCTTGGCTCCTCCCCCCGCGTGCAACTCCCCAAACTCGGAGCAGGCTCTCGTCCCAGCTGAACCCCTCCCGCAGCAGCGCGCACCTGGAGCGTGTTTTCATCCGCAGAACTGCGCACAGCTGACGCCCACGTAATCGCTCGGGTAAGTTCTGCTCTCAGGACCCCACCTCCGCTTGGCCGAGCTGACTTTTGGCTGGGCATAATTTCTGCCTGGTGGGAAGGGAAAGAGCCCAGAAATCGAACGGAAACGTCCCTTGGAAAATAAAACCCGTGTCCGGCTTTTGCAGCAGGTTTAGGTAATTGGGGCCGCGGTGAACGGGCAACTTCGAGCTTTGGCATCGCCGGGTGGGGAAAGACAAGCCCCACGCGAAACCCTGTCGTGGAGGACCGCTGGGTGGGCCCTGCGAGCCCAATCCTGAGCATGTCGACTCAGACGCAAGTCTCCTCAGTCAATGGGGCTTACTCCCAGGAAAGTGTGGCTAGGATTGCAGCCTGTGTTTCTACAGCTGCAGTCCTATCCACGCTTACCGGGGATGTCTCATTGGCTCTCAGTGGACTTACTTCTGAGGAGACATGCCTACGCGTGGGCTCTCAGGCAGTCTGCACTAGGAGGCACCTACGCAGTGGCGTTTCTATAGGGATGGCAAAGCTCTAAGTTTTGCAAGAAGCCTTACCTTGCAGTGGAAATCACTCCTCTCCTGCACCGTTTTAGCCAATCTTGGCGTTGCTTACTGGCTACAGCAGCAAGGGAGAGGAGGGATTTACACGACAGGGTAAGGCTTCTTGCAAAACTTAGAGCTTTGCCATCCCTGTAGAAACGCCTCTGCACCTACGCGTTTCCTTTTTCTCCGAAGTCGGATCCGGTTCCGGTAGATGTCTCTTACCAAGGTCTACTTATGAATTCTTGATGGGCTTTTCAAATATAGGGGTGTCCCTTTTTGAACGCTTCTCTCTCCCCCCCCCCGCTCGCTGCCTGCCCTGAGGCTTTGAGGCTAAGGCGGTAGGCTTTCCTGTGAATACGCTGTACCGCGCACCAGGGGACTGACTTTCGAGTAAGCAGGCATGAGACTTGCGCTCTGGATGAACCCCGCAAATTAGGACTAGATCAGGCCCCAGGGCGTGCTTGTCCTGACAAAGAGGTTGGGTGAGGCTGGAGCGCAGTCACCATGTCCACCTCCCACGCAAAAGATCCCCTTTGGGGCGGGAGGTGGGGGGGAGGAAGGGAGAGGAAAAATCCCAGTTTGCAACCCAGGAGATACCCGGACCAATGGAGTAGTTTCATCCCTTTGCCTCATTAACGAGAAGCTTCTTTTCTCTCCCTAAAGAAAGACATCACCAGAGAGCAGCACGGGTAACTTTCTGAAACATTTAATTTGTTCTTTAAAACAGTGGTTCCCAAACTGTGGGGTGGGACCCACTAATGGGCTGCGAGCCCATTTCAGGTGGGTCATGAAGCACCCAGAGCAGCCGTATTGAAAATATGGGAAGATGGGATGCTGGAAAGGAGAGAAGGGCTGTGTGGTTCTTTTGCTCATGTCAAGGTTGCAAATAGGCTCTTTTGTCTTCCTGATTCCCTTTGCTATTGGAAAATTGCTGAGAAATAACCCAACTTTTTGCTGCATTCTCAGGAAAGCAGCAGGCTCTGCTGTCACAATGACGGCATTTCCAGCCACGACATCACTTTTGGTGGGTCCTGGACAGATTCTCATTCTAAAAAGTGGGTCCCGGTGCTAAAAAGTTTGAGAACCACTGCCGTAAAACGTTCAGGGCTCACCTGTCTGTCAAATGGCTGTCTGAACCTCTTCAAATAGGTTTTTATGATCATCAGGTCACTAAGTTATGATCTCTTCTTCCTCTCTAGTTCTACTTCCCCCCTTTATCAGATTCTTTTCAGGCAAAGGACAGGAGTATTTCCTTTAGCTTTTTAAAGATGTTGGTAACCAGCTTCTGAAATGTTGTGTCTTTCCAAAATCCCTCTTAGCTCTCTCCTTCGCTGAAATTTGGGGAACACAATTCCTCTTTCCATCGAAGGCTGAAGGCAGCCTGCCTTCTCGTTCACCCTCACACCCCTCTTGTATTTTGGCCAAACGATGACAATATGATTGGCTGGCTTGATCCATTTTCAAGTTGCTGGCGTGAAACTGACACATCGCCAGACCACTTCAGAACCAGAACAAATCGGGAGGAGGTTCAATGCCAACAGAATAGAAGGAGAAAAAAAAGATTGTCCTGTCCTGAAGTCCCCAGCATCCAATTCTCACTTGCTTTCCCTTTCTCCCCCATTCCCTCACCCTTAAAGCTGCAATCCTTGTCCACTCTTGCTTGGAAGTAAACTCAGTTGAACACAAAGGACTTCCCAAGGAGGATGCAATCCTAAACTGGAGTTAGGCCGGCATAAGCTAAGCCAGCAAAGTTTGGCTAACACAAGGGCCACCTTAAAGTATGTTTGGACCACTCTCGGAGTCAGAGAGGCCAGCGCACAGGCATGCGCCATCCTCCCTGACTCCAAGAGTGGTCCAAAAGCACTGTACAGTGGCCCTTGTGCCGCAGTGGTGAAGTTCAGCCAGTTCTCACCTGTTCTGCAGAACTGGTTGTTAATTTTAGGTTGGGAGAGGGAAGAAAGGCAGTGGCTGCCCTGAAGGCCATCCTGAAGGACACAGAACCGGTTGTTAATTTATTTGAATCCCACTACTGTTGTGCCGGCCGAACTTTGCTGGCCTAACTGTGCCAGCCTAACTCCTGGTTAGGATTGCACTCTGAGGGTATTCATGGGACCAACTTTGTATGAGAAAACTTCCTTCTCAGCCCTTCCCCTTGACATAAAATGATCATGGGCTGATTAATGATTCCACAATCATGATTGTGGCATCATTAACACGCTCAACCTAGCTTTAATTATTAACATGTTGATTTGGTGTAAACCAGTCTTTTTTCCTGATTCAGTTGTCTTTCCATCTCTCTCCTTCTTTCCAGGAACAAGGCAATGAAAAAACTAATAATGGGACTCATTACAAATTGCAGCTCCTTTATAGTAATGGTGAGTCAAATCCCCCCTCCCAAAAGGATTTGGAAAGAGGAACCAGGGATTTCCTGGATTAAGGGATAATGATAGTAAGAAATCGTAGCCAGAAGACTAGATATATTTTTTGCCTGTTTGAAAGAGAGAGAGCTGTTCTTGAGATTTATGTGGTCCTACTTCTGTCTTTGTTAAAAAGGATTGGCATGATTTCATGAAAACCCTCTTGAACCTATTTGACCAGCAAAAAAAGAGAGGTGTACAAACTATTGGGAAAGTGCCTCTCTCACAGAACATTCAGCTCCCCTAAAAAAAATACCTTTGTGCATAGTTCCCCCCCTTCTCAAGGAAAAAGGAATATTTGCAGGAAATAAGTGGTGTGTGTGTGTGTGTGTGTGTGTGTGTGATGCTGTACTCTGCTTCAGGGTGAACCCTACAGATTCTGAACAGGTTTTAAACATTTCAAGTTTTGTAAATGGCCCTAAATTAAGGGTTTAATGTATGTTCTGTACATTAAGCCCCCACAAAATGTATGAAAATGTATTAGTGATCCATACATCTTCATTGATCCACTAGGAAAAATCCAACAGATTTCAAAAGTAGTGCAATACTTACATGAGGATAATAAAGCTCAACATCTGAGTGCCTCAAATGTATTGTGTGGGATGTAACCCTTACAAAGACTGGAAGGTGAGGATGTACCTTTTTGATCTTGCAGAGGCAAGCAAGGGTGTGGCTTATCTGTGACAAGAGTTCAGGGCAGGCTTGAACTCAGAAGTCTCTGTTTCACCAGGATCAATGGAAATGTTGCAGGGTAGTGAGGAAAATTGAATCCTTGAGAACACCAGAACGCTTATTCGAACTGGCTGTTTATTCACCCACCCACCCAAACTCGAGGTCCTTTTCATGCTCATCTTTTTAAAGAAGATGAGAAGTACCCTGCTGGATCAAGCCCAAGGCCCATCTAGTCCAGCTTCCTATATCTTACAGTGGCCCACCAGATGCCTCAGGGAGCACACAAGACAACAAGATGCCTGTGTCTTGTTGCCACACCCTTGCACCTGGCATTCCGGAGTAGCCTACTACTAATGTAAGGAGGTTCCACCACCCAGCATAGCCTGTAGCCAATGATGGACTTTTCCTCCAGAAATCCATCCAATCCCCTTTGAAAGGCCCCTAGGCCAGATGCCATTGCCACCTCCTGTGGCAAGGAGTTCCGCAGATTAATTACCTGCTGGGTAAAAAAAGAATTTCCTTTTATCTGTCTTGTCTCTCCCAACACTCAATTTGAGTGGCTGTTCCCTGGTTCTGGTGTTGTGAGAGAGGGAAAAGAACATCCCACTATCCACTTTATCCATTCCATGCATAAATTTGAATGTCTTAATCCTGTGTCCCCCTTAGGTGCCTTTTCTTAATGTGAACTCAGAAGTAGTAACAATCATCAAGTGGGGCAGGGTGGGGGAGAATAGATTCAAGAATAGATCCAGGGTGCGGGAGAATAGATCCAATAGGTCCAAGTAGATCAGTGTTTCAGATACAGATGTCAGAACAGGCCGAGGAAGGTTGTTAAGGGGGCACAGGAATGGGTTTCGTGGATTTCGGAAACAGTCTTTCGAAGCTGATTTTTCCCCCCCAATTATGTTTGTTGCATTCCGTGCAGGTGTCAGAACTGAACAAGACCTCTTTGTCAGACTCATTGACTCAGTCACTAAACAGGTAAGCTCTGGCAGATTGCCCGCCTGCAACTCTCCCGAGTCCCCCGCTTTAGGGTGCAATCTGAACCTGGAGTTAGGCTGGCACAGTTAGGCCAGCAAAGTTTGGTTGGCACAAGGGCCACTGTCAAGTACGTTTGGACCACTTTCGGAGTCTATGCACTGTGAGGCCAGTGCATAGATATGCACTATCCTCCTTGACTCCGAGAGTGGCCCAAAAGTGCTTTACAGTGGACCTTGTGCCGGCCAAACTTTAATGACCTAACAGCACCGGCCTAACTCCAGGTTAGGATTGTGCCCTCAGTCGCCTTACTGTGCTTTCTCTGTAATGGCAAACTAATGTCCACAGGTTCCTGATCTGGTATTGGTACCTGGACTGGCTCTAGCAGTGGTGAGGTCCAATGCGGAACATCCCTGTGCCCCCCCCCCACTCACCAAGGAGAGCACTTGTGGCACCATCCGCAAAGCATGGCGCCTGAAAATAGTTGGTGGTGACATGATGACGTCACCGCCAACTGCTTCCAGGTGGCCCATTTTGGGCCATTCAGAGGCGGGGGCCGGTGGGAGGTCTCAAGGTCAAGCTGCTCTGCTCACCCCACTGACTTACAGCCCATAGAGATCCCAGCTGCTGCAGCAGGCAATAAGCTCACCCTGCTGGTGTGGCTCCCAATGTAACAACATTGATCACATTGGCTTAAGGAAGACGCTGATTGGAACTATCTGGTGTATTGATATAATGTCCCATAAGGCTTTTTTTTTGGGGGGGGGGGCTCGATTGCCAGTTTGGTCCAAAATATCACTGCAGTATTTATGCTGCAATTCCCTGCTCATTTCTGTTTTCAAATTAATTGACATGAGGAACGGTTGAAAAGAAATTAAATGATTTAATTTAATGTCTGAAATGTATTTTTTCTCCCATTTTTTTAGCCCATTACCTATGAAGGACAGAACAAGAATCCAGAAATGTGCAGAGTCCTACTCACTCACGAAGTCATGTGCAGGTGAGGCCAATTTCTGGCGATGTCTTGTGTACACAGTCCAAAGGATGGAAAAGTTGCCTGATCTTTCGGATGCATCCTTGCAAGGAAAGGTTTTTGCGCTGGTCTGAATATTATTTTTTCTTTTTCCAATCTGCTGCTGTTCGACAGCTTTGAAAGAAAGTAAAATTCCATTTGTACTCTGGGTGACTATGCAAAGAGACTAATAGCCCAATCCTGAACTGCCTGGCCTCCATAGGAGCAGTGGTAGCACAATGAACATAAGAACATAAGTAGAGCCCTGCTGGATCAGGCCATAGGCCCACCTAGTGCAGCTTCCTGTATCGCACAGTAGCTCAGGGATGCTGCAGGGATCCTGTGAGATAGCTACTGCTGCATCTCACAGGATCTGGGGCAGCTGCTGGGGTCCCCTCAGGGGAAGGAGATGTTAAACCCCTACCCCTGGGGAAAGACTCAGCCTTGCAATGGGATTCCTCCAGTCTCTGCTGGCTGTTTTGCTGGTGGAGACTCGTACAGCCCCATATCCGAGGTGGAAGCATAGGATCTGGTGGCAGAGGCCACCACTGGGTCCCACCGACAGCCATGTGGGCCTGATCCTCCCCTCTCCCCCACCAATTTCTATTCCCTTCCGACCTCCCCTACCCATTTCCAGCCCCTTCCCTGCACATTTCCAGTTTTATGATTGATATGAGGATCAAATTGCTTATTATATTGCTTGTGGCGCATTATAGGGCTACTATGCTTTTTTTTTTAAAGTACTTCCCAGCACCCAAATCATCCCCTCCCCTACACAGGTGATATTCTCAGTGGCGATGTCAAAAAGCTGTGTTGGAATGGGAAAGGTAGAGGCAGTGAAACTACCGTGGCAAACTGTAGTAGCTGAATTAAACAAGAAAATCTAGTCTCAATGCAGTAAATGCATGTCTACTCAGAAGTAAGTGCCATTATGTATAGTGGGGCTTACTCCTATGAAAGTGTGTTTAGGATTGCAGTTTTAGTGTGTTTTTGAATCTTAATTGTATTGAGGTTTGGCAGAGATGTTGATAATAAAATCAGTTAACTGAACAGGGTTGTACTCAGTTCGGGGGTGGGAGGGGGGCTCCTAATGTAGGCCTTGAGCTAGATTTCATTTATTCTAGGCAGAGAGACAAGGGTGGGTAGGTGTGTGTGTGTGTGTGTGTGAGGGAGGGAGGGAGGGAGGGAGGGAGGGAGAGAGCAAGCAAACAAACACATGTTGGGCTATGCTCAGGGGCACAGCTAAAGAGATGCAGGGGGTGCAATTGCACTGGGCTACAAGCTTTAGGGACGTGGTGGCGCAGCGGGTTAAACCGCTGCTGCTGGGCTTTCTGACCGGAAGGTTGGGAGTTCAAGACTGCGTGACGGAGTGAGCTCCCGTCGCTTGTCCCAGCTCCTGCCAACCTAGCAGTTCGAAAGCACCTAAAAATGCAAGTAGATAAATAGGGACCACTTTGGTGGGAAGGGAATGGCGTTCCGTGTGCTACGGCATAGAGTCATGCCGGCCACATGACCATGGAAGCTTGTCCTCGGACAAAACGCTGGCTCTACAGGCTTTGAAACGGAGATGAGCACCGCCCCCTACAGTCGGTCACAACTAGACCATCTGGTCGTGGGGAAACCTTTATTTTTACAAGCTTTAGGGGGGCAACAAGCCTTGCTTGACTATAGTGGCCAAAATGGAGAGAATCTTGTAATGTGTGAATAACACAATCATGTTATATACCATTAAATGTGGAATTTAATGCAGAATGCAATGAAACAAACCAGAGTGTAATATCTTTACTCTATCAAACCTTACGTCCAAAAAACCAGGAAACGAAAATAAAACTGTCCTGTCAATCAATCATTCAACAGGTACTTCTATACCGCTTTTCAACATGAAGTTTACAAAGCGGTTTACAGGCAAATAGTAATAATAATAAAGTTAAATGGCTCCCTGTCCCAAAGGGGCTCACAATCTAAAAAACAAAAGGCAGAACACCACCAGCAACAGCCACTAGAAAATGCACTATGTCAAAATTACAGTTTGTTAAAGTCACAGTTTTTAGGAATAATTCTGTCATGTTACATATCATTTGATGCAGAGTATCATGCAGAATGCAGGGAAACAAATTGGAGTGTAATATCTTCATTCCATCAAAGTTCATGGCCAGAAAAACAGGAAAATGAAAACACAACTGTGACGTCACTTCTGGGGCATTATTTTGTCCTCTGCACTTTCATTGTCCTCATACACTTTTCATCAGCTATGCCAGTGGCTATGCTTAAAGGGACAGTAGTTAATTTATTATGGACCAGTGTAGTGCATGCTATCTGTACTTAAGGTGATGTAGTACAGTAACTTGGAAGAAACAGGGTATTACAGTCGATCTTGAGTACCACCTATCACACTTCTGTGAGATAAATTTCTGTGTCTAATTTTTTGGGCTGCCAGGGCAAACATAGCAACCATGCACCATAAATATTCCATCAGATACTAGATAATCATTGAATTGGAACTGACCCACAAGGTCACTTAGTCCAACCCTCTGCCTGTAGCAGGATATCATCCTATCTCCAGCAAATGCCTGTTGAGCCTCTATACTACTTGAGTACCTCCCTTGGCAACCTGTTCCACCGTCGAATTGCTCTGACCGTCAAGAATTTCTTCCTGATAGCCACCTGGATTCTCCTCTCTTGTAGTTTGTACCCATTGGATCTAGTTCTACACTCAAAGGCAGCTGAGAACAAATTTGTTCCTTCTTCCATAAAACAGCCTTTGAGAAGAGCAAGGCAAAGTCACTTACAAGTAATGCACACGTGGCTCAGTTTTGCTTTCCATAGGGCTCAATGCATTTCCTTGTCAGCGTTGGGATGGGAACTTCCTTCTCTGAGAGTGTTTTGGGCCTGTCCACATCACACAAGGACCATCCTGATGGTGTTGCCTTCTCCTTGGCGTGGACCACTCTTGGAGTTAGAGAGGATGGCTCCCGTCTGTCTGCTGGCCTCTCTGACTCCAAGAGTGGTCCAAACATTTTACGGTGTCCCTGGTGTCAGGTAAACTTTGCTGGCCTAACTATGCCAGCCTAACTCCAGGTTAGGACTGCACCCTCAATGTTCTATGGCTGAATTAAGGAGGTGTTAAGCATTTGTATCTCTAATTGTCAAATAATGATTTCATTAGCCTGGAGCTGCCTTGCTGGATAGATTTATCAAGGAAGAATAGCAATTCTGAGATGTTCTTTTCGTGTAATACAACCGATCAGTGAGCTAAATCAAGAATGCCGGGTAAAAACCTAATCAATTTATTTGAATCCAACTGTTTCATGCAGACATATATTTTTTTTTAAAGTCAGACATTGGATTTAAAAAAAAAAAAGAAATCTCACTTTGCATCCCACTTGGAGTAAGGCTCGGAGAAAAATATCTATTCAAGCCTAGTCAATCTTGACACCAAGTGCAATCGTCAGATCTCACGACGGCTGCTTGAGAGTTGCTGTTAATGATGAAAGCGACTAGTTTAGCCCGCATTAGTAGCAGCATATCAAAATTTAATGTACTGTACTCATCTTGCTGCTGAAGTGGAAGGCCATTGTCTTTGAATGACAGGCCCTGATTTTTTTCCAGCCTTATTCAGAAGATACCCCTCTTTCTGATTTGTCTTATGGGATGGCATGACGATTCAGCTCAAAGGCAGCCAAGTGATTCCAGCATCTCTGTGCCTTTTTCCAAGTGACAGATGCCCGCTTAGCAAGAATGTTGTCTAAATATTTATGCAGATACGACAATGTGTCACCGGTAGAAGTCAGGAAATCTCTCTTTCACAAGAGTGAGTGAGCTGATGGGGTCTTTTCAGGGTGGGGTAGAGTGAGGGAGTTGACGGGTGATGTGCTTGCAGCTTACACCCTTGTTGTGTGAACTTGCTGCCGTTTCAGAAACCTCTCCCCGTGGATGGGGATGCAGTGAGCATTAGCTACAGATGCTCTGAGCTGAAAAATGTATGCAAACTCTTGGATCATAAGATGGATAAAAACGAAAGGAAAGCATCTTCTCTCCTGGAATAATCCCCTGCCCCGTCTCCCACCCCCCACCCTGATCTTGCCAACTATTGACTGTTTTGTTCTGCTGTTGCCAGCAGCCCCAGTGCCCTTGATGCTCAAAGGGGGGGTGAAAAGGTATTATAATGTGAACAGAAGTAGTCTCGGGGCCTACAGCTGGCTAATAACAGAGTTGCATTGAGCGCGAGTGAGACCCACAGCTGTGACTTTCGCCACAAGGCCCAGACTAGACAGCAGCCGACATAATCAGCTGAGCCAGCCGGCCAGTGTGCCTAGGTCTTTATCGGCCAGATGGTGTGAATTTAGACACTTTTGTTATGCAATGCCAGGGAGGAGTTGCGGAGAGGAAAAACAAAACAAAGGCCACCATGCTGGGCACTTATTTGAGTTTGAAATTAGAGACAGATTTTTTTTTTTAACTGAAAGTTGAGGGTTGAATTTAAAACCATTTTCCAAGGGGGAGGGGAAAGGCGCAACCCCTTTTTTGCAGCACACAGCCAGACGTGGCATCCAGTTTCTCCAGGGCTGTGTTTAGTTTTTGTCGGACAGCTTTAAGGGGCGCAATCCTAACCTGGAGTGAGGCCGGCCCAGTCAGGCCAGCAAAGTTTGGCCGGCACAAGGGACACCGTAAAGCATGTTTGGACCACTCTCTGAGTAAGGGAGTAGTGCGTGTCTATGTGCCAGCCTCTCTTGACTCCAAGAGTGGTCCAAACATACTTTATGGTGTCGTTTTATTGTGTCCCAAACATTTCTGGCCTAACTGTGCTGGCCTAACTCCAGGTTAGGATTGTGCCCTAAACGTGTGCCTTCTCTCTCTAGCCCTTCACTTTGGCCCCCTCATGAGAAGAGAGGACTCTTTAGAAAAGACCACCACTCCCATTTCAAAAACCATGCCCCTGGAATAATTAATTTACCATAATTTGCCATTTGCTACAATGGCTTTTTTTTTTTGAATTATGGTGTTGGAGAAGACTCTTGAGAGTCCCCTGGACTGCAAGGAGATCCAATTGGGCCATCTTACAGGAAGTCAAGCCTGATTGCTCCCTAGAAAGACAAATACTGAAGCTGAAGCTCAAAGACTTTTTTCATTCATTTATTCATTCCTTCAAATAGTATTTGTACACCGCTTTTCAACAGAAAGTTCACAAAGCAGTTTACAGGCAAATAGCAATAATAAAGTTAAATGGCTCCCGGTACCGAAGGGCTCACAATTGAAAAATATGCAGAACACCACCAGCATCAGCCACTAGAAATGACACTGTGCTGGAGTGAAGAGGGATAATTACTCTCCCCCTGCTAAATATAAGAGGAGCACCACGTGAAAAGTGCCTCTTGCCCAGTTAGCAGAGGAGTGGTGCCCCACCCTACCATAGCCTCAATCCAACTTGGCATGCAACTGTAACGAAGGAAGGAAGGAGATCTATATTGCAAATCTTGGGGGAAACCCAGCATGACGTTTGGGTCTATCTTCATCCTTTTAGAATGGGAGTCATCCCATAAGATAAGGAATGTTGAATTCTGGGCAAGGTAAAATTCCTGGAAGGACAGAGACAGGTTGTCCTGTTAATTGGCCCCACTCTACCATTTGGAAGCAAGGTCAGTAGATCTTCAGGAGTTAGACTGTAGGAACACTCAAGGCTGCTTCTGAAAGTAGCAACATTACAAAGCCTCCTTTCTTCCACGGTCATATCTACCAATATAAAATGCTAATATATTGTGTATTTTTCATATTTTATACCTCCAAGGAGCTCAGGATGGTGCACATCATTTTTCCCCTCATTTAGTCTTCTCAACAACCCTGTAAAGTAGGTGAGGCTGAGATTGGGTCAACCAGGAAGCTTCAAGGTGTTCCCAGTATCCATGGTGGAATCCTGAACCCCAGAAGATCCCGGGGCATGCCTATAAAGATGGTTATAATAAGTTTCAGAGTAGAAAAAAAAAGTGGCAGGGACAGAAGACATTCTAATGACAAAAATGAAGAATTGATATTTTTGTTATATTGGCCTACTGAGGTCTGGTGTCACAATGAGCTACTTCAAAATTTACCTCTACACCACTAGCTAAATACCACCTTATTTCCATGATGCAACATAAGGTGGCATAGTAAATGGTCCCCCATTCAGGAATGGACCAGATCCAGACTTGTTTAGCTACAGCATATGCCTTAGACTAGTGGTATTCATGACTTTTAGATCAGGACCCACTTTTTAGAATGGCTCCCGTGTCGGGACCCACTGGAAGTGATGTCATTAACTTGGAAGTGATATTGTGGCAGGAAGTGACCTCATCAAGCAGGAAGTGCTGTCATTGTAACATAATAAAATGACGTTCCTGAATTGCAAATTGGTATTCTTGGACTTCTGCAATTATACAACTATGAAGCATCCCTGACAAAAAGGCAGATGAGGACAAAGTATTATATAAAAATACTGAACATTTTCTTTAAAGAAAAACCCTCACTTGAAAATTCAAAATGTGAACGCTCACAATGTGACAAGAGTAAGATCTGCAATTTCCAAGATGGCTGCTCCCAGCTTTCCGCAACCCACCTGACATCAGATTGTGACCCATGAATTGGGTCCTGACCCACAGTTTGAATAACACTGCCTTAGACTACTAGACCCTACCCATTCTTACTGGGGCCCAGTCAAATTTACTTCTCATGACTGGACTTTGGACATGAATGAGAGATCTCATGGTCTGAGACTACGAACTACTATGGCCCAAGTGTCCTCTGGTTTCAGTAAGAGAAGATATCCTTCAGGCACAGAAGATGACATGGGTATGCAAATTGTGCCGGGTTGTGGATGTTCAGCTAGGACAGGGGTCCAAGGAGGTAGTATGAGCCTAGACAGATGGATTGAGACCTGTAGCAGGCCCAAGGGGCCACAGGGGTAGGCATGGCTCCAGGTTCAGCACCTTGGAGAGCTCCAAAGGGGACCAAAGAACACTGAGGTAGACTTGGAGCTCAGAAGAAGCTCAGATGTTATTCGAGGTCCTGGAGTCCACTAAGAGTTTACTTACATGCTGCAGGTAAAGAAGAACAGTCCCTTCCATGGGGGATTCTTCTGTGACCTAAAGGACCCTTGCTCAATTCTGGAGCTTCTGGGTCCAATGACTCTGAAGAGATGTTTCCATTGCATGGTACTCCAGGGAGTCTTCAACATCAGAGGAGAGTGACAGAGGTCTTTCAACCTCTAAACAGTGTCTTTAGAGTTCAGAAGCTTCAGGCTGTTGGGAGTCCGTCAACATGCCCTTCCCTTTCCTGCCGCCTGCTTACATTTTGCCTGAGGAAAGGCTCTATGGAGTCCAAAAGCTTGTTATGTTGTTGCATATGAAAAGGTAACTGTTTCCCCATGACCAAATGATCTAGTCGTGACCGACTGTAGGGGGCGGTGCTCATCTCCATTTCTAAGCCTGTAGAGTCGGCGTTTGTCTGAGGACAAGCTTCCGTGGTCATGTGGCCAGCATGACTATATGCCATAGTGCACGGAACGCCGTTACCTTCTCACCGAAGTGGTCCCTATTTATCTACTTGCATTTTTAGGTGCTTTCGAACTGCTAGGTTGGCAGGAGCTGGGACAAGCGATGGGAGCTCACTCCTTTGCATGGTCTCAAACTGCCAACCTTCCGGTCAACAAGCTCAGCTCAGCAGTTTAATCCGTAGCACCACCATGTCCCGCTCCTAATAGAAACATTCCCGCACTTTGGATTGTGAAGGACCAGCATGTCCACATATAGCTGTGTGATTGTAGTGGTGGGAGAAACAAAGGGTTTTGTTTTGATGTACTCATTGAATTATTGTCTTGTTGGTTTTGTCTCTTGCCAGTCGTTGTTGTGAAAAGAAAAGCTGTGGGAACCGCAACGAGACGCCCTCAGACCCTGTGATTATTGACAGGTAGGAAACAAATTTCCAGCCTTCCTCCCCATTCCTGCTACAAGAAACCCACAACCAAGTAATTCCACCGTGTGCAACAGGGCAAAAGGAATAAGTAAATATGACTATATGTTGATGTCGGTGCAATTTCATATGTTCTGGTCACATTAGTTACACTAAACTTTCTTTGGTGAAATGCCTGGTTTTAATTATGCCTTCTCATGTGCTTGTCTAAGCTCGGTCCATGTACTCCTTCTGTGACAGCATCTCACACGTTGTCTGTTCAACCACTGGTGGGTTTCTTCCCACTGGATCAGTTGCACTTGTTAGGTTATCGTGTCACTTTAACTAACTATAGAATCTTGATGTTGCAGTAACATTCTTTTGAAAAGGCATCAGCCATGTTTGACATGTCGGGTGTTTGGCATTGCTCTATGTTTTACCCAGGAGGTTGCATTCCCCACATTTGGTTATTTCAAGACCATTTCTTAAAATCAGAAGTGATGCATTGTGGTTGTTTTTTCCCCTCCGTGAACAGGAACCATGGTAATAACAGGAACACTTTGCACCCTAAACATAATTAGGGACCAGTGACCTAGAGTTTAAGAGCGCAGTCCTATACGTGGGTTGGCACCAGTGCTATGCTCATGCGCTGGTTCACCACTGTCACAAACGTGCCATCAAGCGCATCAGCGTCGGCGGTATGGTGCTGGACTGGCGCAAGCAGCAGTGCTGACGCTTGGGCGCCGCTGTGACCGTCAGCAGTGTCAGGCTTGCACCGGTTGAGCGTTGGCAGCGTGCAATTGGCACAGGGCCTCCACAAGGGTGTGCCGGGGCCTAACTGGGTGGCACAGTGGGTGGTGACAGGGGCAGCGAGGCAGGGTGGCTGTAGTGCCAAATCCTAAAGCCCGTTGCCGGCCTGGGTGGCTCCAGTTCAGGCCGCTCCTTTACAGATCTGAGCAGGCCCATAGGGAACGAAACGCGAAACGCGAAACGCGGAAAACCTCCCCTTGTCCTGCATGTTGCTGCTGCCGCCTCTTAATGGGCTCTAGGATACAGCCCTGCTATGTCAGGATTGGGCTGTCAGTCAGGCAGCAAGAATGGGGGATGGCTAAGTTCAGAAGAGCATGATTGACAGATCGGAAGGGAGTAAACCTATGAAGAGAGAATTTGGGGAAGAGGCCCTATTTTTGTCCTTTTCCCGTTTCCCAGTTGGAGGTGCCAGATTCAAGGCGACGTGTCATCTTTTCCAGTTCCCTCCTACTTCCTGGATTTGAATGTTTTGAGTGGGCCAGAGCAGACAAGGAAGGGTGGAGCAGAAGGCTAGAGGGTTCGTGATGATCTAACCTCCACCACTTTCCACTTCTATGCACTTTCTCTTCTGCTCCATTTCCTGTTTTCTTTTTGAACCTAGAAGGCAGAAGGTGGTGGATGTGGGCGGATTTCTGGCTTACGATGTTATCTGTTAGTACTTCTTCCTTTTGAGATTCAAAGCAAAGCAAATTTAGGTACGTAAATCTAGGAGGATTTTCTGCTACAGAAAAGACCAATGAAAAAGATTACTGGGCTGGGGCACCTCCCTTATGAAGAAAGACAGCAGCATTTGGGGCTCTTCAGTCTAGAAAAAACAGCACCTGAGGGGGAACATGATTGAGACATCCAAATTATGCATGGGATGGGTAGATAGAGGGATGTTCTTTTCCCTCTCTCACAACACCAGAACCAGGGAACAGCCACTCAAACTGAGTGTTGGGAGAGACAAGACAGACGAAAGGAAATACTTTTTTTACCCAGTGGGTCATTAATCCGTGGAACTCCTTGCCATAGGAGGTGGTGATGGCATCTGGCCTAGGCGCCTTTCAAAGGGGATTGGACAGATTTCTGGAGGAAAAGTCAATCCTGGGCTGTGGCCCATGATGGGTGGTACAACATCCTTACATTAGAAGTAGGCTATTTCAGGACGTCAGATGCAGGGGAGTGGTAACGGGATGCAGGAAGCTTGTTGACTCATGTACTCCTTGAGGCATCTGGTGGGCTACTATGAGATATAGGGAGCTGTACTAGGTTGGTCTGATGGAGCAGAGCTCCTCTTATGTTCTTATGTACAGGCAAGGAATTGGACTAGATGACCTTGTGGGCCCCTTCCAACTCTATGATTCTATAACTTCATTTCCCTGAGGATTTTTTTTAGGAGTCTAGTTGCTCCACAGCATTGCTTTATCCTACAGGATATAGAAGGTGATTGGACAAATCATGGAATTGGAGGCTTGATTAAAGAAATATTACGAGTTCCATTAACATGCATAACTTTGCATATTAATAAGCCAATGATTTTGAAGGAAGAAAGGATTAATGTATTTGCACTTTTAATGATAAATGCATGTGTCACAGTAAGCACCCGTGGAAGGGGTATGCTGAGCAGGATGGATTCTTTCCAATGGATGCCTGCCACCAGCCGTTTTTAAATAAGCAATATTGAAAATAAGCAACTTTTAAAAATGCTGCTTGAGTAATTGGAGTCATTTTTTTTTGTTTGATCCCAAGATTTTTAATTATTTGACCAGCTGACTAAGGGCACAATCCTCACCTGGAGTTAGGCTGGCACAGTTAGGCCAGCGAAGTCTGGCCGGCACAAGGGACACCATAAAAGTATGTTTGGACCATACTCTGAGTCAGAGAGGTCAGCACACAGACATGCGCCCTCCTCCCTGATTCAGAGTGGTTCAAACATGCTTTATGGTGTCCCTTGTGTCGACCAAACTTTGCTGGCCTACCTGCGCTGGCCTAACTCCAGGTTAGGATTGCGTGCTAAATTGGGTGGGTTTTTTTTGGGGGGGGGGCTTTTAAATTTTCTTCTTTATTTAACCAATCCACCTTTTGCCCCTGAAGGAGGCCTCAGGGTCTTTGTTGTTGTTGTTCAGTCACTAAATCGTGTCTGACTCTTTGCCACCCCCTGGACCACAGCACGCCAGGCCTCCCTGTCCTCCACTAGCTTCTGGAGTTCGCCCAATTTCATGTTCATCGCTTCGGTGACACTATCTAACCATCTCATCCTCTGCCGCCCCCTTCTCCTTTTGCCTTCGATCTTTCCCAGCATGAGAGTCTTTTCTAAAGAGTCCTCTCTTCTCATGAGGTGGCCAAAGTACTTGAGCATCAGCTTCAGGATTTGTCCTTCCAGGGAGCAATCAGGCTTGACTTCCTGTGGGATTGACCGATTGGATCTCCTTGCAGTCCAGGGGACTCTCAAGAGTCTTCTCCAACACCATAATTCGAAAGCATCTATTCTTCGGCGCTCTGCCTTTTTTATGGTTCAGCTCTCACAGCCATACATTGCTACTGGGAAAACCATCGCTTTGACTATGTGAACCTTTGTTGGCAGGGTGATGTCTCAGCTTTTTATTGTCTAAGTTCGCCATAGCTTTCCTCCCAAGAAGTAAACGTCTCAGGGTCTTAGCCTACCTTAAGCCAATGTGAATAATGTCATCATATTGGGCCCTGTGTTTTGGAGGGAGCAGGAGCATATTGCCTGCTGCTGCAGCCTAGATATCTATGGGATATAAGTCAGTGGGGAGAGCAGAGCAGCTTTATCTTGGGCCCTCCCACCTGCCCCTGCCTCCAAACAGCCCAAAACGGGCCTCCTGGAAGAGGTTGGTGGTGACGTAATCCTATCACCACCAACTATTTCCAGGCGCCAGGTGTGGCAGCGCAAGCACTTTTCTTGGTGAGTAGGGGACCCCACAGGGAGGGTAGGGACCCCATGAGAATAGACCCCCAATCTATGGATTGGGTCCTGCCACTCCTGGAGCCGGCTCTGCTCAAGGTGGTTTGCAAGATAATTAAAAAAATAAAACCAAGTGAAACAAATAAAACCAAAAATACCGAGAACAACAAATGGTTTGAAACACAAACTCTTCTGAAATGCCTGTCTGAACAAAAAAATTTTTTTTTCATCCAGTGGAAAACACTAATCAAGAGGGGGACTGAATGAGAGGGAGAGAATTCCACAGCTGGGTGGCTGAAGCTGAGATGGCCCTGTGATGTGTTTAGAAAGCTTTATGACAGTTTCATCTATCAAATACTACACTGTGCATAATTGTGGTTTCAATAGATTGAAATTACAACTTCTATGTTCTAGTACAGTAGTTCTCAAACTCTTTAGCGCTGGGGCCCGCTTTTGAGAGTGTCACTCATGTTGGGACTCACGGGAAGTGATGTCATTAACCTAGATGTCATTGCTGGAAGTGACATCATCAAGCAGGAAGTGTCATAATTGCGATGCAATCAAATGATACTCCTTGAATCAACCCCTGGCCCTGCCTTAAGAATTAATAGGCACGAATTGAAGCCAGGGGGCGGGCTTAGTGGCCATGTTTTTACACTCAAAACAATGCTGATTCCAAGCATTTCAGATTGCTTTGCGCGTACTGTTTAGGATTTAATAGTTTACTCCTGAAGTAAAAACTCACGAAAATAAAAACGTGTGATCGTGTAGAAACATTATTGGTAACCTTATTATGATTTAATATGCAATTACAAGGTTAAATTCCTCATAATTATATTACTGAACATACCGGACGAAATGCCACTTGCTGTCTATTTAAACTCAGATTGCACTGTTTTGACAGACTTATTTTTTGAAATCTACACAAGCAAAAATAAAACGGCCATGCCCCATTAAAAAAATGTCTGTTAATGTTCAGAATTTCATAAGTATTACAGTAGGAAAATTACATTAAAATCTCTTCATGACACAAGTAGTTGTCAATATGAGAGTAATTCTTTTTTACTTCTAGACTATTAAGAGTATTTTTTTAACTTCTACACTCACCCCCCCCCCCAAGGAAAAAAACAAATTCTGTTAATGTTCAGTACTCACTGAACGGTAGTTTTATTGAACCGATATAATGAGAATACATGAATCTTTCTGTGGAAATTAAGTCCCATTTTTTGTTCAGCGATTCGCACACCCGTATGCAGAACACGCAGGCATGCTTAAAGAGGTTGAAATTAACTTTTACACACATGCAGGGAGATTTTTATTCGAGAATTCGCGGCAATCCTCCTCCTTCGCGGCGATGATCTGAGTCAGCCATATTGTTCTGTCCATGGCTTCAAGAATATGACATCATGGCTTCTCCAGTGTATAATAACTCCATGCCTTGAATGCAAACTGGCAGTCTTAGACTGCAGCAGTTGCACAACCATGAAGCATCCCTGAGAGAAAGCAAGATGAGGACAAAATATTATGTAAAAACACTGAACTAAAAACATTAAAAAACACACACACACCCTTCACTTGAAAATTCAAACTGTTAATACTCACAAAAGGAATTTACCAAGAGTAAGGTCTGCAGCTTCCAAGATGGCTACTCCCAGGTTTCCGTGACCCACCTGACATCAGGTCACGACTCACCAAATGGGTCCTGACCCACAGTTTGAGAAACACTGTGTTCTAGTATGTTACAATACTGGTTTCCATTTTGCAAATAGATGAAACTGACCTGATTTCTCTCCCCTCCCCCCCCGCCTCAAGCTGTTTAAACTCAGTTGGATAATTAACTGTAAATTAGTTCCTTCATAGCTGGAAATTTCTTTTTTATTTTACTTCATCTTTCTTGCTCTTTTGTATTCTTTTTTTCATTGCAAAAGATAGATAATTTTCAGGGCAACTGTGCAATGATTTGTTGGCAAGAAGGAAGTAATCATGCAATAGATTTTGTCACAGTCCAGGCTTTCACAAAGGGTCTGTTCACACCTCCATTTGTTTACACACTTAGACATAAGGAAAAGACTGAAACAACTTGTATGTTGAAATTTGCAAATGATCTGCTTAGCTATGTCCACCACTACATAGAGGATCGGACTTCTGGCAAGGTGACACAAATGCGCCAAAAAAGAGGTGTCTCTGGCCTGCCAAGACACAAATTATATACATTACACATTTTCCCTGTATTCAGATGGTGGAATACTGTATAAGAACTTGGATGAAAATGAATAAAACCTGCACATTCTGCAGTGGTTAAAGCTTTCTGAAAAAGCACCATAGGCGTTACCATTGAAGGAAACATGTTGATTGAGCAGAATGTGCTGCTGTCATTGGCAGTGATAGCTGATAATCAATGCAGGGCAAAGAGGGCTGTAACAGAACAGGACTAAAGTGTCTTATGACAGATAAAACCGATACATCACAATGTATAAGTATGTGGAGTGAAACACCAAAGAAAGAGAAGCCTTAGGACACAATCCGAACCTGGAGTTAGGCATGCAAAGTTTGGCTGGCACAAGGGCCACTGCAAAATGTGTTTGGACCAGTCTCGGAGCGCACATCTGTGTGCTGACCTCCCTGATTCCGAGAGTGGTCCAAACATCCTTTATGGTGTCCTTTGTGACAGCCAAACTTGGCTGGCCTAACTAGACTGGCCTAACTCCAGGTTAGGATTGCACTCTCAGAGTCAGGGAAGCCAGCACTCAAGACATGCCTACCGTGGCCTCCTTGACTCAGAGAGTGGTCCATTTGCACTTTATGGCACACTTGCAACACCTCTGGGCTGGCACAAGTAACTTCTACCAGCCTAAATCCAGATAAGGATTGTGCCCATAAGGAAGTTGGCCTCATTAAGGCTGAGCCATATAAAGTTGTAGAAGACTGAAATAAAAACATAACCATTTATTTCCTACTTTTCTAAATCAGTTTGACCCTACTGTTTGGGCAAGGGTTAAAAATAATTCTAAAACGTATATTTATCTCTCTCTCGCTCCCTCCCTCCTTTTTGGTGGGAGGGGTACCTTTTTAGTCAAAAATGTTTTGAATCCATTCATCTAATGGATGAAATGGCAGCCTAAGCATTACAGCAGATTGGATGTTGCAAAACCAAAGAAATAACACGGGGGGAAAAGTTCCACCCAGTGCACAAGTCATTTTATTAAGTGATATTTTAGTGTTGGAAGTGAACACAGAGAACCTAGAGAGAGGATTTGTTGATAGGAGCTGAGCTGATGATTGCGAAAACATGGAAAAATAACAGAAAAAGCCATCTGTGCAAGACTAGTGCAGAGAAGTCCGGCAGTTTGAGCTAATATGTAGGACAACAGCTTTTACGTGGAAGTGCTTGGGCTGGACAAAACAAGCACAGTTTGGTATGGAAAATTGGCAGGCATTTGTTACATATCACACTAGAGCGCACTGGAAAGAAATTGGTATGAACCATTCATGTATTGACATACACACATGTACGTTAAAAACAGAGAATTTGCAAAAACCTTCCGTGGATTTTGATGGAAGGTTTTTGCAAATTCTTTATTCTTTCCTGTCTGTCTGTCTGTCTGTCTGTCTGTCTGTCTGTCTGTCTGTCTGTCTCTCTCTCTCTCTCTCTCTCTCTCTCTCTCTGTGTGTGTGTGTGTGTGTGTGTGTGTTTCTAATGTTGCCTTCTATTTTTGTGCATTAAGAGTATGTATGCACATACATGTGTGTGTGTTTAAAAAGGAAGAAAGTCAACAGAATGAGTTTTAAGACAACAATTTGCCATTTATTTATTGTAGTGTGTGTAGCCTGAAACTCAGTCTATCCACCCCTGCTCCAAAAGAACTCTGAGAGGCATGCATCATTCTCCCTTACCCTCACAACAACTTTTTGATGTTAGACTGAGGGCGCAATCCTAACCTGGAGTTAGGCTGGCACAGTTAGGCTTGCAAAGTTTGGCTTGTACAAGGGACACCGTAAAGCACGTTTGGACCGCTCTCGTAGTCAGGGAGGATGGCGCTTGTTTGTGTGCCTGCCTCTCTGACTCCGAGAGTGGTCTGAACATACTTTATGGTATCTGTTGTGCAGGCCAAACTTTGCTGGCCTAACTGGGCCTGCCTAACTCCAGGTTAGGATTGTGCTCTTAATTGGTCACCAGCTCACACTGTAACATTTGGTAAATCCCACCTCCAGAGAGCCAGCTACAGAATTACACTGTGGCAGTTGCTTTTGAATGGGTGCCTTTAGATTTCTGCATGCCAAAAGAGGGTGGTAGGAAATTCTTGCAGTAGGGTTCAGGTTCCTCTTATTAACATTTTCCCCTTGAACCAAATCCAAACACTCCTCCACAGTACAACATGTATCTGCTACAGCTTTTGTTCTAATGATGCAAATATCTCTTTTGTTATCTCCCTCTTGTTCTTCATCAGCAAAGAGTTTCCTGTAGAAGCCAAGGCCATAGCAAGAGAAATCAAGAAGTTGTTGCATGATTTGCATCTGATGCACAATGCAACACTTGCAGACAACGTAACCCTAAAGCATGGGAACCCACTTTTTAAAATGACAGTCTATCATAGCTTTAATAGACGAAAAAGATCTAGAAAGAAATAATATTACGTATTATTAATCGATAATTTATTAATAATAATCAGGGTCTTGTGCTTCTAAGGCTGCTAGAATCCAGGTGCAGCGAGGTGCAATTGCACCGGGCAGCAAGCTTTGGGGGGGGGGCAACAAGCTGAGCTTGACACTAGTGGCCAAAACTGTGAAAACCTTGGTAATTAGAATAATACTATCATGTTGTATATCATGGGAAAGAAAATTTAATGCAGAATGCAATGAAACAAACCAGAGTGTAATAGCTTTACTCTATGAAAAGGTATGGCCAAAAAACCAGAAAACAAAAATATAACTATTATTATTATTATTATTATTATTATTATTATTATTATTATTAATTAAATTTATACCCCGCCTTTCTGCCCAAAGGCACCCAAGGCGGCATTACAAAATTAAAACACAATAAAATAATTACATAATAGTTAAAAGACAATAATTAAAAACAATATTAAAAAATAAAATGTAAAACAGCCAATCCCATGGATCATAAAATATACAAAAGTATAAAAAAGGATGCAAAAAACCAGCCAGCCTGTCAGCAACTAAAAGCCTGCTGAAACAAAAAGGTCTTCAGCCCCCGCCGAAATACGGCCAAAGAGGGAGCAGTTCTTAACTCTAATAAAATTTAAAATTTGCAATTTATAAACATATAAAATGTTTATAAACATATAAAATTTGCAATTTGTTAAAAAACATGATTTGTAGGAATAGTATGGTCATGTTATATGTCATTCAGTGCAGAATTTCATGCAGAATGCAATGAAACAAGTTGGCGTCCAATACCTTCATTCTATCAAAGGTTATGGCCAAAAACCCCATGAAAAAGAACACACACCTGCGGTATCACTTCCTGTTGTGATGTCACATCCAGGGCATCATTTTGCCCTCTGCACCGGGCTGCACTTCCATTAGCTACGCTCCTGGTAGAGATTTTGGGTGGTTGTGAGGACAAAAGAAGGGGAGGAAACACGCGCACCACCCTGAGCTCCTTGGAGAAAAGGTGGTATAAAGTGCTGTAAATAAATGAATAATTTTGTGGGATGGGGTATGTAAAAATTTATGGGTCCCAGGTGTCAAATGACTTAGCTACCCCACTGAACTCACCTTCATTCCCAACCTGCGAGGCTTTCAAGAGCCCAGCAACTGAGAGGGATGGCAAACTGGCAGCCACAGGAACTCCTCTTTTCCTGCTTCTGCCTCTTCTTTCCTTCCAGGTCACTTGGAAGTAGAGGAAAGGTAGAGTCTAAGATGGCAAAAACAGAGGGAGGACTGTGGCAGGGGGAGCAGGAAGGTGGGTGGAAGACTGAGGGGGCCCCACTGAACACTGGAAGAGCAGTTTTGTCCCGCCTTCCCGGAGCCAGAGTTTCCAGAAGGCCTTCTAGAACCCCAATCTAGAACCCCAATCTAGAACCCCTGCCCAATCTAGAACTCCCCATCTGATCTAGAACGCTTACCCAGGCTACTGTTCTACCAGTGCATCCCCGAGCATCCAAACCAAATGGCCGTGGCGGCTTTGCCATGCCTCAGCTGAGGCCATTTTGCGACTGATGTCCTTCCTGGAACGTGCCCCAGAATCCTTTGCAAAGCACAGCCCCCCCCCATAGCTATGATAAAGCCGCTCAGAAACGTGTTCCTGCAAGGTAAAAACAGTTGGACACCGCAGTGTGAAATAAACAGGAGCAGGGGAGGGAAGTCTCCCAGGAATGCCTCCATATCAATGCACTTGACACAACCGTGGCAGGCTTGGGACTGTCCCCACTTCACAATCGCCCCCTTTTTGCATCGTGCTTTTTTCCAGCCGGCAAGGCAGACAAGGTGAAGCGGCTGGTACTGACTACAGTGTCCGTCAGTCGAAGCAGGCTCGTATGTCCCGGCTGCCCCCATAGAGGCCTGCTGAGCCACCCCCTTTCCCTCCCCCCCTCCCGCCGCTCGCAATGATCTCCCTGCTTGTCCTGTGGAGCGCCAGCCTTTTGTTTGGCGCTCCAGCCCGGCTCTCCTGCAAGGAGAGCTGTTGTGCCATCTGGTGCTGATTAATTTTTTAGTAGCCAGGATGCTTGGGAGGAATCAGAAACTTGGTGCTCTCTGCCCTGTCGCTTGACAAGTGATTGTCTCGGTCCCTTTTCAAAGAACGCTGGGGGGGGGTGGCGGCGGCTTCCCCTCCCATCTTCAGCTGATAACCTTGAAAGTGGAAACTGGCGAAAAAACCAGGACACCCAGTTGAGGACCGCAGGGGCTGCTGCTGGCTTCAGTGTCTGCCTTGCTCAAGGGGTGGCTGCGACGACGATGTGGTCAGATTTAACAGAGAGCGGATGAGTGGCGGGCAGGGGAAGGAGGAACCCATCTGACAAGGGCTCTTCTGAAAAGACGTGACACCACCTCGCTGCGAATGGAAGGTGTTTTGGACGAGAAGCCCGCCAAGCCACCCTCTCCCAGCTGCAGGTCCGGTCCATCCAGGAGGCCAGCTGAATTGGTTGCCTCAGGTCGTAGCTTGGCAGGCGGCGCCCAGCTCTGTCTGCCAACTTGCCGGCACTGCTGTTTCTCCTCCTCGAATTGAAAACAGAGAAGGGGGAAGGAGTAGAAGAGGAAGTGCAGAGGAGAGGAGAGCAGAGCAGCAGGCTAGAGTGTCCATACCTCCTCTTCCATTCTTCCCCCTCTAATTTTTTCCAGTTCTGGGAGCGGGAGCAGCAGAGGCTGGCACATCGGCAGGGAGGAAGGGGCAGCATTTGGCACCCGCTCGCTCTCAGGTGCTGGGGGGCTGCCCCTGCCTAGCTGAGCCAGTGTGCAGTGGCTGGAATAGAACTAGGAAGGAGGGAGGGAGGGAGGAACCATGTTCAAATCTCTGCTCCATCACAAATTGCACTGGGTAACCTTTAGGACAGCAGGTCCCACCTGGACTTCGTCCTACTTGGACTTTGGGAGTGCAATAAGCCTTGGTGGGGGTGGGGAACTGGAGTGGGGTGCCCCAATGGCGCTGCAGGGATTGCAGCACCACGGGGGCCCCCAGGGACTGTTAACATTACCAGGGAGGGGGGTCCTGAAGGCTTGCAGTCTCTTCTTCAGGCCTCCCTGCTATGTCCAGATATCTGCATCGTATTTTTTCCCTGCAAATCACTCCAGATATGGGTATTTACTGGATACTTAGGTATCAGCCAAATAGCTGAAGCAGGATGTATAATGTTTCAAGCAGTGCCGTCTTTTGCAGTTCCAGGGAGCTGCAGTTTTCCCCTATATCCTGAGAAATTTCTCGATATAATTCCCAGTGCCGCAATGACGATGGGGACCATTGTGATGTGCTTCATCCACAGCCTGGGCTCTATAGTCGGTCATCTCTTGTTCTTTGTCCTCGACTCTAGCATCACCTGGAATTGCAGAGTCAATAATCCACACTTTTCTCTTTTCAATCCCTGTTGTTGTTGTTGTTGTTGTTGTTGTTGTCATCGTCCCCCGACATATCACTAAGTCCAACAGAACCCATAACTGGAACTATGGAAAAGAAAATCCAGTTGGAATAAAAGCAATGTGATCTTTTGGGCAAGGTTATTTATTTATTTGAAGAATGTATACCCCGCCTATCCTATGCCGAAGCAAATGCCCAAAGCGGCTTACAGAGAACAAACAAAATACAATGTAAGCATAATAAGTCAAACATAATAAGTAAAGCACATTAAAACGACACATTAAAACAGCAACCAATTAAATATTAATGGGAACACTGAGAGTGAACTGGAGTGAATGCTGGACCCAATTCTCGATATCAGGATGTATTGGAGGGTGGGAAGAGCAATTGAGCAGGGGAGTGAAACAGACTAGTTAAAGAAATTTGCTTGCAAAGTTACTCTCCCTCCTGCAGAAAAGAAAAAGAGAGAATTCTGTAGCTTCAGCTGTAGTTTAGGATCACATAGATCACATAACAGTATCTCTTCCCTAGTGCTCAAAGCATTTTTTCCCCAGTTCTAAACATAGCAGAGAAAGTGGAACAGTGGTTCTGAGAGAACAATCTCCCAGTAATCACACATCCATGTTATGTCATGTACATTCTTCCTTAAAAGTGCTTTTGGGAGTGCCGCCTTCCGGGCATCACACCTCATCACACCTGCACCATGTTTTAGGGATTTGCCACCTCTTCTTCCCTTGGCGTTCCCTTGCCTGCAACATCTACACTCTGAATTTCCTCTGCATCTGAGGGCACAATCCTAATCCACTTTCCAGCACTGACATAGTTGTGCCAGTGGGGCATGTGCTGCATCCTGCAGGGAAGTAGTAGTCACGGAGGCATCCTCAAGGTAAGGGAATGCTTGTTTCCTTACCTCGGAGCTGCATTGCCCTTACCCCATGCTGGAAAGCTGGTTAGGATTCTGCTGGTTAGCTGGTTACGGGGGACTTGATTGAGACGTACAAAATTATGCATGGGATGGATAGAGTGGATAGAGGGATGTTCTTTTCCCTCTCTCACGGCATCAGAACTAGGGGACATCCACTACAATTGCGTGTTGGGAGAGTGAGAACAGATAAAAGGAAATATTTTTTTACCCAGTGGGTAATTAATCTGTGGAACTCCTTGCCACAGGAGGTGGTGATGGCATCTGGCCTAGGTGCCTTTAAAGGGGGATTGGATAGATTTCTGGAGAAAAAGTCCATCGTGGGCTAGATGGGCTAGGCCATGATGGATGGTACAACCTCCTTACATTAGCAGAATGCCAGGTGCAAGGGAGTAGCAACAGAATACAGGCAGCCTGTTGCCTTGTGTGCTCCCTGAGGCATCTGGTGGGCTGCTGAGAGATACAGGAAGCTGGACTAAATGGGCCTTTTGCCTGATCCAGCAGGGCTCTTCTTATGTTCTTATACCCTTGGTGTCATATCACTCTCTGTGCCAGCCTTCTTGCAATGCTAGTTGCTTTATGTTCCTTTTAATTCTGGATTCTTGTTCCTCCTGCAAACCCCATTTCATCCATGGTTTGCTTGCTTGTTCACTGTGGTCAAGATCTAGATCCTGACCTTCAATCTAATGATCTCTGAGGTGTCTTAGAGCAGAGCATGATGATGCAAAGTGATCCATGGGCTCTACCCCCAAGAAGGGTGGGATAGAACTGTAAAAATAGGAGCTGGCCCAAATCCCATTCACTGGTCTGCATTATTGCAGGCGGTGCTGTCAACATTCTGGTCTGTAGCCGCATCGTAAGTGAATGACGGCAGCAGCACTGAGCGCTGGTATCCACAGCAGGCTCTTATGCCAAGTGCCACTGGGCGTCTTCTCAAATTGCTTTCCCCACCTGGGAAATTAGAGCCAAATTTATCTGAGCACTGCAATTCGCCGAATGTGCTCCATTTGTATGGCTTATTTTATTGTGGTTTTGTTCATGCATTTGACGGTGCATCTCAAAAAGACGGGGAAAGCGATCGAAAAAGGAGAACCATAGTGATCAGGGGGCAGGAGGAGCACCTTAGCTATGAAGGAAGGGTACCAAATTGGGCACTTTTAAAGTTTAGGACAAGGGCAATGGGGAGAAGCACATGATGGAGACTGATGAAATTAGGCAGCCTAGGTCTTCCCCACTCAGATTAAGAGCACAATCTTGACCTGGAGTTAGGCCAGCAAAGTTTGGCCGGCACAAGGGACACTATACATAAAAAGAGCCCAACTGGATCAGGCCAAAGGCCCATCTAGTCCAGCTTCCTGTATCTCACAGCAGCCCACCAGGTGCCCCAGGGAGGCACGAGACAACAAGATGCATCTTGTTGTCACTCCCTTGCACCCGGCACTCTGAAGTAGCCTACTACTAATGTAAGGAGGTTGCAAAACCCATCATGGCCACGATGGACTTTTCTTCCAGAAATCTGTCCAATCCCCTTTTAAAGGCATCTAGGCCAGATGCCATCACCACCTCCTCTGGCAAAGAGTTCCACAGATTAATTACCCGCTGGGTAAATAAAGTATTTTTTTTTATTGTAAAAAAGTTTTTTACTGTTAAAAATTACTGTAAAGTATGTTTGGACCACTTGTGGAGTCACTGATGCCAGCACACAGACGTGCGTCATCCTCCCTGACTCCGAGAGTGGTCCAAAGGCGCTTTACGGTAGCCCTTGTGCCAGCCAAACTTGGCTGGCCTAACTGTGCTGGCCTAACACCAGGTTAGGATCGCGCTCTAAATCTGAAACTTGTGAATGTGCCAGCTCTCTCCCCAAACTGCCATCATTAGACAGTCCTCTCCTCTGCCCTTCCCACCCCTTCCCTCTGTTTGTTTAGTGTCTTGATAAGAAGCCTGATGCTAATTTCACGGCGGGCCTTCCATTTATAACCCTGCCGCTCCTGTGTTCTTCCTTTCATTCTTTCGTAAAATATGTTTCAAGTGGACTCCATTGAGCTTGTAAATTGTATTGGATCAGTGAGCTCATAATGAGGCTTCCGAGTCCACACAGAGGGTGTCTGCTGGGACATTCCTGTTCATAAAGCACCTTCCCTGGAGAGTAATAGAGTCATTAGGTGTGTGCTGTGTTTAATATTTGGCCATGACAGGAAGCAATATTTTCTCTGTCTTTACTGTGGCTTTGGAGTTGTTATTTAAACACTTGACTTACTTGAGCCTCGGTGGCTGTGAACCAATTAGGCAAGGAGACCGAAAGCAGAGCTGCTACAGTCAGCTTGCCCAGAGCTCCGAGGGTCGTCCTCTCTTAAAGACATACGCCGTGATGGCAAATCCTGTTCTCTTGTACCTGTCTCTAGCAAGCAATTATCTTTAGTTTGCCTCTACCTTTGCTTGTGGGTTGGTTTGTTTATTTATTTAAAGATGCTTTATTACCATTTTGTTAGCAACTGGCATGGTTATTCATCAGGATGCAGGGTTCTTCCAACATTATGAGTTAAGGGCACTTCCGTGGGGCCATCTTCCCAGAGGCATAGCTACAGTGGTGCAGGGAGGGGTGCAACTGCCCCGGGCAACAAGCTTTAGGGGGGGGCACAACAAGCAGAGCTTAACTCTAGTGGCCACAATTGTGAAAATAAATAATACCATCATGTTATACAGCACTGGAAAGGTAATTCCATGCAGAACGCAATGAAACAAACCAGAGCGTAGTATCGTTGCTCTATCAAAAAGTATGGCAAAACAAACAAACAAAAAACAGAAAACAAAAATATAACCGCCATGCAAAAATTGTGGTTTGCTCAAATCGCAATTTGTAGGAATAATACTGTCACGTTATACAGCATTCGATGCGAAATTTCATGCCGAATGTAATGAAACAAACCGGAGTGTAATATCTTCATTCTATCAAACCTTATGGCTAAAAAATCCCTGAGAAAATGCCACATCCCAGCCCCTCCCCCCTCCCCAGGCTGGCCCGCCCACCGGCCCACCCACCCCCTGCCCAGTTCCTCCCTCCCTCCCTCCCACCCACCCACTCTCCTCCCAGAACCACCCTATGCGTGACTTGGAATGCACTCGCGCATTATGCGCTGGGCCAATTCATGGTAACGATGAACTTTGGCAACATCATTAATTAGGAGTTATCGGAATATGCATTAGGCGGCAATAAATTAAATTAGATACGGAATACTCATGACATCTCATTGCTTCTGTTGCTTCTGTGTGAATCTGTGACGAATTTTCCTTAAAAAAGGTCATGCCTTGATTAAAATTTGGTAAGACCATCAGGGGCCAGTTAAGCTGTCTTGGGATCCTACTTTGGCCTTCTGGCTGCCAGTTGGCTAGCTCTGATGTCAATTGCCATACCGTCTTTCAGACTATGGGTTCTATAGCTTGGTGGGAGGTAATTGGCTTGACAACTGTTTTCCTTTTGGCTCTTGGTGTTCCCCTTGGGGCACTAATCTATAGGCTGCACCATATCTATAGCACACCTCTCATTCTTTCTGTTTCTGGAAAGACTGACTCTTCTCCCCCATCAGCGCTCTGTCCCTCTGGGTTCTGTCTTGATCACCGAGGCTCTGCGCGAGAAGCTCATATAAGAGAGGGAAGAAATAATTGCTTTGCTCTTCTGGTGCTGAGCCAGAGATCAACACTGCAGCAGCACGACCGCACCAACAATGTTTGCACTAAACAGATCAGATTTCTATGCATCATTTTTTGAAATGCCAGTCTTGGAGAAGAGGTAGGGTGTGTGTGTGTGTGTGTGTGTGTGTGTCTAAAAGAGGTAGACGTAAGAAGGGGTTAATTTCCTGCTGCTCAAAGGAAGTGGTAGCTAAGGTTCTCCTAATGTTCTCCTGAAGGTATCAGGTGCTGCTTCCATGTGCCAGTTCACACAGGAGAAGGCATTTAATTATGGTCCGAGGTGTTGATAAGCACCGTTTAGGCACCTAAATTTGGCTTCCACACAGCACTTTAGCAGAAGCTTTAAACAGTGAGAGTTTCCCTGCACAAGAACTTAGGCATGGGAAAAATGGAAGAGAACGTGCCTTTTCTGCATCCCCCTTCCAAAACAAAAAAAAAACAAAAACAAAAAAAACACCACCAGTAGTTAGTATGTTAGTTCAGTGGTTCTCAAACTTTTAAGCATTGGGACTCACTTTTTTAGAATGACCATCTGTCCGGGACCCACCGGAAGTGATGTCATGGCCAGAAGTGCCATCATTGTGATGCCAGAGCCTGCTGCTTTCCTAAGAATGCAGCAATAAGTGAGATTATTTCTTAGCTATTTTCCAATAGCAAAGTAGATGAGAAAGAAAAAAAAGCCTATTTACAACCTTGACACAAGCAAAACAACCTCCTGCTTTCCATCATCCCATCTTCCCCTATTTTCCAATATGCCTGCCCTAGGCGCTCTGCGACCCTCCTGAAATTGGCTCACGGCCCTCTGGTGGGTCCCGACTCACAGTTTGGGAACCACTGCTCTAAGGACTCCAGCAACCTGGTACATAGCAGGGGGCAACCTCCAAGCAGGGGACCTTTTTTCACCTCCTTGAAGCTTAAGGTCAACTAGAGAGGGTCTGCTACTTTTTCCAAAGGCGAAATAGGTGATTCACGGCTAGCCCACATTTCTCCAATAATTTGAGCACCAACAGCAGCTAGTGTCACATTGACAGAATGCCTGCAAACATTGTTTTGGGAAACATTTTATGCTCCTTCTGTTTCCCCGTCTTGATATGCCCTTGATTGCAAAGACAATTTCTCTCTCTCTCTCTCTCTCTCTCTCTCTCTCTCTCTCTCTCTCTCT